>CP136872.1:2589494-2869494 GCA_033000465.1 Sciaenops ocellatus | reverse complement strand
GTTTAAGTTTAATTGCATAAAAATTCAGCAGAAATTCTGCAAACATAAAAACTAGAACATTAAAACCAATAAAAGGATAAAAAGTAAAAGAAAGGATGATCAGCAGTGAACTGTGAGGCTCTTTAAAATACAGTCAAATACAGTCAAATACAGGGCCACAGTAACTAAAGGAGGACTCTGTGTGTCTTTGTGGAGCTCCACGGCACGACCAGGAGTCCAGCCACCGAGGATCTGAGGGACCTGCTCTGTACATTTCAATGTAGCATATCTGAAAGACAGGTCGGTGCCAGGCCGTTCAGCAATTCAGGTCCAGTGTGTAGGATTTAATGGAACCTAGCAGTGAAGTTGCAGATTGCAATCAAATGAACACTCCCACGTCTCTCCCTCTCCTTCAAGCATGTGGGAAAAACTGTGACTGCAAAAATCACATAAAAAGTAAAAGGCCATATCTAGATCAGTGTTTGGTTTGTCTGTTCTGAGCTACTGTTCAAGAATGGTGGCTCAACATGGTGGACTCTGTGGAAGAGGACCTGCTCTTACTGTAGATTCTTATACTCAGGTTATTATACAAAGAAATACAAGAAATACTTGTAAAGTATTTCTCCTAGAAAGAAATACTCCTAAATCTTACACATTGGACCTTTAAAATCAATATTAAAACTAATGGGCAACCAAAGATTTCAAATATTCTTCCCATATCACTGCATACTGCAAGTTTTGGGCTGTTTTATGAACATCCAGGGAAACGGCGAATGGCTCTATTGTGTATTGTTTCACATTTTGTCTGCTCACAATAACCACAGACCACTGCACTATAATCTAACCTATAAAACATGTTTTCATTAAAGCAGCAGCCCTGAGGTCAGGTCATGTTTGTTCCACAGCCTGCACCTGCTCCACTGACTTCTGCTTTCACAACCGCTCAAGAAAAAAGAACTAAGTAGTTAGTTAGTTGTACTTTTTTCTTTTTTTTAACTTTAGTTTTTATTGTTGTTCCAAATGCCAGTACAGAATTATTTTTCCATACAGATCTCAATTACAATGTTATTGAGTATTCAAAAAAACAAAAAAAAAAAAGTTTTGGAGTTGAGTCCATCAGTTCTCTCAGTTTTGTCTGTTGATTCAGTCCATATCATATTCGTAGTCACTGTTTTCTGTATTGGGTCTTTTTTTGTCCATTTCAGCCATTTTTCTTCATGTTGTGCTTCTTGCAATCGTAGACAATGTGTTATTTTTTCTGTTCTATAGATTTCCTCCACAATCTCTGTCCATTGTTCTGTGTTAGGAGGCTCTGTCTTCCCCCATTGCCTTGTGATGGCTTTTTTTACAGGCAATTAACAGAGTTTTGACAGGATTACTGTCTCTTCCTTGGATATTTTCTTCAGAAAAATTACTCAAGTACAGTACCATGTAATTCATAGGAATATCATATGCTAATATGTTCTGTAACAATCTGTGCACCATTCTCCAGAATATTACAATTTTTTGATTTTTTGACAATTTTTTCATTCTCTCCAACATGGTAGATTTTTATTCATACATTTACTCTTGGGCGTGATGAAAAAACTAATCAGATTTTTTCATGAGAATTCCCTCCACCTCCATGAGTTGGTGGCTGTTTGATGTATTTTCCACATATTTTGCCAATCTTCATCTGAGATTTTTATGTTGAACTCTGATTCCCATTTTTCTTTTATATATTTTGTGTTATATTTCTCTGTCATCCATTTCCAGTATATCGCAGATATGATTCTAATTTTGATTTCTTTATATGAATTTATTAGAATTTGGCTTACACCGTTCATTTCCGTGGAGGGATCTCTCTTGATTTCACTCTTATAGTGGTGCCTTAACTGCAAATACCTGTAAAATTCGTGTTTGTTCAAATCATATTTATCCTTGATTGTTTGGAAACTTTCCAGCTCCCCTCCTTTCTCTAAAGTGCACCATGCTGTTATTCCTTTGGTTGCCCACTGTAGTTAGTAGTTTTATATAAAATTAAGAATGTGTTTTGTGGTCTACAAATCAAATAACTAGGTTACACTGCAGAGTAACAGCCAGAGGCCATCACAGACCTGCTCGTCTTCATCAGCTTTGTTTCTTTGACAGCTCCACATAAATCTGTAGCTGTCATGAACAACCACATCGACACACCACATGGCCCTGAACCTTTGTGTCTGCATGTTTGTGCCTGGTACATGTGGCTCGTTGTCATGTTGGGGTTTGTTTAATGTGCTCTCCGTTACTTCTAAAACTGAAAAACAAGTTCACAAGAGTTCACGAGAAGTCACAACTGAATGCTTCCTTTTTTCTTTAATTTTTTCTTTAAATAAGATGTGGACGATGTCTCGAGCCCACTTTGGCTCTTCATCAGGCACAGAAGGTTAACTCAGGTATATCTGACTGAATAAATAATCAAGCTCCTGATGGTTCACATGTCCAATTTAAAGCCAGTCAGATGTACAGTATGTAGTACCCTGTACACTATTCAAATCATAAAATGAATTTATTCACAGTCAGAATGAAACTTAGACTGCTCTAAGTTCCTCCTCAGGATGAGGAACTTCTTTTTCAAATAGAAGAAGGAGTGTACATATGTCCCCAAAAATGCTGAATCATCAATACATGAGCAAAAACAAAATAATTTATTACTCTATAATGTATTAATATCAAATCATGACTGATCTCAGCATGATTCAGAGTCTACAGAACTTTTTGTGTGCATTGTTCTGTGATGTTCTGTGGTACAAGTTCTCATTCCTACATAAGTCGACCCTCTTAGGATTACACCTGTTATAGAACTGGTGATCTTACTCTCTCATATGTGTCTCATATATAAACTACGCACAAAAAGTCAGGAAATTTGTGTTTGATAGATCATTTCTTTGTTGTAACAATGCTTATTGGTAATAAATCTTACACCACTGGAAAGCCTGATTATTTCCCTTTAAATGGTGCCACATTTGTGAGGAACATGCATTTGTGTGAGGAGCAGCAGAGTTGAGTTTGTGGGTTGCGGCCATGAAAAATTTGCCAGATCTTCTCTACCAATGCCAAACAGCTTTTCTTTGCTGTTGACTTGTTTGGTCTGAAGAAATAAGACATACTGACAGTTTACTGTGGAAGTGAAAAATGGTAAGACACTTCTTTAAGAGAACTATCTGCACTTTGAAATGTTTCTTTTGCTGTTGGTTTCCTGTTTCCTGTGTGTGTGTGTGTGTGTGTGTGTGTGTGTGTGTGTGTGTGTGTGTGTGTGTGTGTGTGTGTGTGTGTGTGTGTGTGTGTGTGTGTGTGTGTGTGTCAGGCTCCTGATGGTCTAAAACTTTTTAAGCACTTTGGATACAAGTGATATCTAAATGTAGCTGTTCGTTATTTATATCACACAGAGCCTTATTTGTGTCAAACAGGGTTTGTTCAGGATTTAGACTGAAGTCATGTTGTGATATTTGAAAACTGATTTGTCTGTAATACCTTTAAGTAAGGTGTGTAAAAGTGCCTAAGGTAAATGTCCGCTAGATTTCTACAGATATATAAGTATATAAAACAAGCCTTTATGTTTAGATTACATCAAAAGAACACTATTTGAGACATCATCTTCAGCCATGTCGAGGCACAGACAAACAGGTAGTTCCAACAGAGAGGAGTTAAAACTGTGAGCAGGACATTTTCCAGCCTGCATCCTCAGCAGATATCATGTTCACATTCTTTGTTGCTGATGAAGTGGATGCAACTGAAGTTCTCTCCATTTTACATGAAGATGATAGAGTGCATTGATAAAAGTGCTGGAAGTGGTTATTGATAATGCAACATGAGCTAAATACAATCTTCACTGCTCATTGTGAAGTTAATATGCTGACAGTGTTTCTCAGCACGAATGAAATACTCACAATTAAATATTGGTGTCCAGTGCAGTGAGTCAGTAAGTTATGCTATTGTATGAAGAGGTGACAGATTAGAATCTACAAAATAACTCAGAACAACAAAAGGTCAAAGTGTGTAGGACTCTGTCATCTGCTGAGGAAGGGGAAGCACAGAGAGAGACAGAAAAAGACTCAACAAACTGGTCAAGAGGTCCAGCTCTGTCCTGGACTGTCCTCTAGACTCCACAGAGGAAGTGAAGGAGAGGAGGAAGTTAGCAAAGCTGACATCCATCATGAACAACTCCTCTCACGTCCTGCATGAGACTGTGGAGGTCTTAAACAGCTCCTTCAGCAACAAACTGCTACTCCCACCATGTAAGAAGGAGATCTACCACAGGGCCTTCATTCCAACGCTGACTGGGAAAAACTGAGGTTTTGGTTCTAATGGACCGCAGCCTCCTGCCAGACGGGAGTGTCCCAAAAAGTTTGGGTCCGGGGTGTGAGGGGTCAGCCACAACCCCACCCACACATCTCAAAGTCCTGGAGGAGTACAGGTCGTCTCAGCCAACTGAATGACACATTGCAGTCTGCCCTAGTTCTTCAGCAGCATACTGGATGGTGATGGAAGTGACTCAGTGATGGAGGTGTAGAAGTGCACCATCATTGTCTTTGGCAGGTTGAATTTCTTCAGGAAGTACATCCTCTGCTGGGCTTTCTTCACTTGACGTCCTGGGAGATGATGTGCAAATATATGTGCACATGGATAGACTATATTGCAGAAGTTCAGTGCAGCCTGTGAGGAGGCAGTCAGGGAGGGTTAGCAGGGTCCACACTTTCTTTTTTCTTAAATATTTTTCTTTTGGCCTTTTTATTGGATAGAGACAGCTGAAGAGAGACATGTGGGGAGAGAGAGACGGGGAATGACATGTAGCAAAGGGCCACGGGTCGGATCCAAACCCGGGCCGCTACGGAGCTTTCGTGCATGGGCGGACGCTCTACCAACTGAGCTAATCGCCGCCCCCACTTTCTTTTTTCTTTCCTTGTGTTTAGCTTTTCTGTCTTTATCTGATGGGTGTTATTGCCTTGGGCTGCCCCCAGACTGTTCTCAGGAAACTGGCCCATCGCAAGGGAATTATTCTATTGTTGTTGTTTTTTTTATCTCCACCAGGCATAAACCTGGAAGGCATACATTTGTGTGTGTCTGGAGTTAATTTTGCATTGTAATGCACATCAAGGGCCTTTCATGGTTGTGGCGATTCAACATGTTTGAAAAACAGATTTTATTGACTCCTCACTCTTCACCTGTTCCCCATTTCCATATTTGCTCAGTCCAGCAAGTACTCAATACTCATGTAATAATTACGTTGTAATGACTACTGAGTATCCTACTCGTGCCACAGCTGGGTGATCCCTTTGCAAGATGGTCTCTAGTCTGTATGTCAGCTTTCAGCTGTGGTTGTGTTGCAGCTGGGACAGTACTCTGGTGTTGTCCCAAGTGTTTCCTTGAGTTTCTCCCCTGACAAACTCAATACTGGCTCTAGATAGGGCCTTTCACCTTTTTCATGCATTCTGTGAAATCATCGGTGTGTGAATGTGTATGAATGGTTAGCTCCTAAAACTGATGAGCAGTTGGCACCTTGCATGGCAGCTAATTCCATCAGTGTATGAATGTGTGTGAATGAGATATGTAGTGTAAAAGTGCTTTGAGTGGTCAGAAGACTAGAAAGGAGAGATATAAGTACAGTCCATTTACCATTTACCTACTCTAGAAAGGAAAACGTGAGGCGATCAGCAACTACACTGCTTTTATTGATGGCACCTTCACAGATATGCAAGATGACATTTGAACTTTGCATTAGTAACAATCTGGATGATCTTTTACCTCGTTAGCCTGACCATGATTTCGTCAGTCCCTCTCAGATGAGCTCAGGCCAGGAGAAGTCAACAGCGTTTCTAAACATTATTCGATATCTGGCTTTCTCTTTGTGTGGTAGAGTCTGAACTAATTAATGCAGCGCTGCCTGAGGGGTTGAAGGTCACAGCCATCCAGTGCTGGTTTTTGCCTTGTCCCTTATATGCAGAGATTTCTCTGGATTCTCTGAGTCTTTTTTAATTTTTTAATTTATTCTTTATTGACAACCTGCATCAAACATACACTTCCGTACAGTGCATTTCAGATATAGTACAGTGTATATAGCGATGTATGTTGCAGGTCCTGAATTTTTTAAAGAATAATAAACAATTAGGGAGTGATCATTTTCCTTCCACGATCTTTGATCTTTGCAAACATAATCAGGCCTAAGGGGCCTCACATAAGTGACCCAGCCTTCCCATTGCGAGGAAAATTGTTCCATCATATCAAATCAAATCAAATCAAATTTTATTTGTATAGCCCAAATTCACAAAACACATTTTGCCTCAGAGGGCTTTACAATCTGTACAGGGAGTGACACCCTCTGTCCTTAGACCCTCGGTTCAAGTGAGGAAAAACTTGCCCACAAAAACCCTTTTAACAGGGAAAAAAGGTGGAAGAAACCTCAGGAAGAGCCACAGAGGAGGGATCCCTCTCCCAGGACGGACAGACGTGCAATAGATGCCACATGTACAGAACAAATCAACAGAGACATATTGTACAATTACAATGGATGATAAAATGATTACAGTATACAGAGTACACAGAGATATGGTAACAATAATGACAGTAATAATATAAGTAGTGGACGTCGTGCAGGAACACAGCAGCTACGATCTATGAGAACCTGCTGGACGAGAGAACACAGAAACTCCGGGGAAGAAGTTTAGTTAGCAACATGCGTTAACATGCAATAATGAGACATGTATGTTTACAGATGGTGATGGTGATGGGGAGAGAGAGAGAGGGAGAGAGAGGGAGAGAGAGAGAGAGAGAAAGGAGGGAGAGGGAGTCCCCCGGCAGTCTAGTCCTATAGCAGCATAACTAAGGGATGACCTGAGCCAGCCCTAACTATAAGCTCTATCAAAAAGGAAAGTCTTAAGTCTACTCTTAAAAGTGTTGACCGTGTCTGCCTCCCGAACCCAAAATGGTAGTTTGTTCCACAGAAGAGGAGCTTGGTAGCTGAAAGCTCTGGCTCCCAGTCTACTTTTGGAGACTATAGGAACCACAAGGAACCCAGCATTCTGAGAGCGCAGTGTTCTAGAGGGGTAGTAAGGTACTATGAGCTCTTTTAGATATGATGGTGCCTGACCATGAAGAGCTTTGTATGTAAGGAGAAGAATTTTAAATTCTATTCTAGATTTAACAGGTAGCCAATGCAAAGAAGCCAAAATGGGAGAGATGTGATCTCTGGTCTTGGTTCCTGTCAGAACACGTGCAGCAGCATTCTGAATTAGCTGCAAAGTCCTAAGAGACTTACTGGAGCAGCCTGATAACAAAGAGTTACAATAGTCCAGCCTAGAAGTAACAAATGCATGGACTAGTTTTTCTGCATCCGCTTGAGACAAGATGCGTCTGATTTTGGCGATGTTACGTAAGTGGAAGAAAGCAGTCCTCGAAATTTGTTTTATGTGGACATTAAAGGACAAATCCTGATCAAAAACAACTCCAAGATTCTTTACGGTGGAGCTGGAGGCCAGGCTGATCTCGTCTAAAGTAACTAAGTCTCTAGAAAGAGAGTTTCTGAGGTTTTTGGGTCCAATTACAAGAACTTCAGTTTTGTCTGAATTTAACATCAGAAAATTGTAGGTCATCCAACTTTTTATGTCCTTAAGGCACGCTTGGAGTTTAGTTAACTGATTGGTTTCATCAGGCTTGATCAATAAATATAATTGGGTGTCATCAGCATAACAATGAAAATTAATGGAGTGATTCCTAATAATGTTCCCTAGAGGAAGCATATATAAACTGAATAGAAGTGGTCCTAGCACAGAACCTTGTGGAACAAACTTTGGTATGCATGGAGGATTCATCATTGACGTGAACAAACTGAGATCGATCTAAAAAATACGATTTAAACCAGCTTAGGGCGGTTCCTTTGATGCCAGTTTGATGTTCCAGTCTCTGTAAAAGAATGTGATGGTCAATGGTGTCAAATGCGGCACTAAGATCTAACAGGACAAGTACAGAGATGAGTCCTTTGTCTGATGCCATTAGGAGGTCATTTGTAACTTTGACTAATGCGGTCTCTGTGCTATGATGCACTCTAAATCCTGACTGAAAATCCTCAAATAAACTGTTCTCATGGAGAAAGTCACACAGCTGATTGGCTACAGCTTTCTCAAGTATCTTAGAGAGAAAGGGAAGGTTTGATATCGGTCTGTAATTGGCTAAAACCTCTGGATCTAGAGTGGGCTTTTTAAGAAGAGGTTTAATTACAGCTACTTTAAAGGACTGTGGTACATATCCTGATAATAAAGACAGATTAATCATATCCAATAAAGAAGGGCTAACTAGAGGTAAAACGTCCTTGAGCAGCCTGGTTGGGATGGGGTCTAAGAGACAGGTTGACAGCTTAGATGAAGAAATTACTGAAGTAATTTGACGAAGGTCGATGGGAGAAAAACAGTCTAAATATATATCAGGTTTTACAGCTGTTTCCAAATTTGCTGTGTAAGAATGCAGATCGGTGCCTGTTGAGGGCAAGACTTGATGAATTTTGTCTCTAATAGTTATAATTTTATCATTAAAGAAGCTCATGAAGTCATTACTACTTAGACCTAAAGGAATAGATGGCTCAATAGAGCTGTGGCTCTCTGTTAGCCTGGCTACAGCGCTGAACAGAAACCTGGGGTTATTCTTATTTTCCTCGATTAGTGAAGAGTAATAGACTGCTCTGGCATTACGGAGAGCCTTCCTGTATGTTTTAAGATTATCTTGCCAGATTAAACGAAAGTCTTCCAGTTTAGTGGCACGCCATTTGCGTTCAGATTTTCGTGCCTCTTGCTTTAAGTTGCGAGTCTGCTGGCTATACCATGATGCTAACCTCCTTTGTTTAATTATCTTCTTTGTCAGAGGTGCTATAGAGTCGAGAGTTGTCCGTAATGAGTCCGTAGTACTATCAACAAGACGTTCTATTTGTGAGGGGCTAAAGGAAGCAGGCAAGTCCTCTGCTACATTGAGACATGGCATTGAATTCAATACTGAAGGAATCACTTCCTTAAATTTGGCTACAGCACTGTCAGATAAACATCTGCTGTAGGAGTATTTGCCAAAAGGCTTATAGTCCAGTAATATGAACTCAAAGGTTATTAAAAAATGGTCAGATAGAACAGGATTCTGTGGAAAGACTATTAGATGGTCAATTTCAATGCCATATGAGAGAACAAGATCAAGAGTGTGGTTCAGACAATGAGTCGGTTTATTTACACTCTGACAGAAGCCCATTGAATCTAACAAAGAGATAAACGCAGCACTAAGACTATCATTGTGGTTGTCCACATGAATATTAAAATCACCTACAATAATTACTTTATCTGTTTTAAGGATCAAGCCTGATGCAAATTCTGCAAATTCAGATAGAAATTCTGAGTAAGGACCAGGAGCACAATATACTATAACAAATAGAATTGGCTGTAATGTTTTCCAGGTTGGGTGAGTAAGGCTAAGAACAAGACTTTCAAATGAATTATAATTTAGTTTAGGTTTAGGATTTATTAATAGACGAGTCAAATATGGCCCCAACTCCACCACCTCGACCGGTTCTTCGAGGAATATGGATATTACAATGACTGGGAGGAGTGGATTCATTTAAGCTAACATATTCATCCTCCCGCAGCCAGGTTTCAGTAAGACAAAATAAATCAATATCATAATCAGATATTAATTCATTAACTAAAACAGCTTTAGAGGACAAGGACCTGATATTCAAGAGTCCACATTTAACTCTCTTATTTTGGACTGTTGGAGGTGGTAATTTAATTTTTATTAAGTTTATATGATGAACTCCTCTTCTGTTTTTTTTATCTTTAAATAATGTAGGTGGACGGGGAACAGACACAGTCTCTATACTAAAGGATTGGGTGGGCAGCTGCTCTAATGGAGGCGCAGAGAAGTGTGTAAGACTGAAGCTCTGCTTCCTGGTCTCAACTCTGGGTTGTCACGGTTTTGGACGACTAATAAACTTGGCCATGTTTCTAGATATGAGAGCTGCTCCATCCAAAGTGGGATGGATGCCGTCTCTCCTAATCAGACCAGGTTTTCCCCAGAAAGGTGTCCAATTATCTATGTTAATTATCAATTATCATTCCATCTTATGATTAACAAATGCTGTAATTATTTTCTCCATTTTGTAAATGTCCGTTGTGATTTCCATCCATGTATTGAGACTCGGGCTCTCCTGAGATAAACATTTCTTGGTAACAGACTTTTTACCAGCCACCAGCAGTATTTTCATCAAATATTTCTCTCTTTTCAACCATTCTTCTTCAAGTATGAACATGAACTTGTCTCAGTTACATCTTTCACCTTCACATTAACATAAAGCCGCATCTGCAGATATCGATAGAAGTCCTGTTTCTCTGATAGATATTTCTCTTTAAGTATTTCAAACTGAGCATTGTTCCTTTTTTTATTACATTGCATATAGCCATTATTCCTTTAGCTTTCCAGTCCTTAAATCTATTATCCAGTTTATTCGGTCTAAAGCAGGGTTCTTCAACCTTTTTCAGCCCAAGGACCCCTTGGATGATAGACAAACAGAACAGGGACTCCCATATGTTTTTTTTTTTTTGTTTGTTTTTTTGTTTTTTTTAAATGTGTCACATTTTAAGCCTGGCCTATAATAACGTTAATATTTACTATATTCACCTTTTATTTCACCTCATGAAATGTGACAAATTTATCCATTCTGCTTCACTTCATCAATCTATAACTTGCATTAAGTTATTGATTTATGTTCATTTCACAACAAAGAACTGCTGTGTTTCACCCAACACCTTTCCTCACCTTTTTTTTTTCTTTTCCCATAGCTGCTGGTCATGTTATGTTAGTATCATATATCATTTTTATATTTATTTTATATTTTTTAATTCTCAAATTATTTTGACAAAATTTGGCAGACCCCCTGCATGTCCTCTGCGGACCCCCTAGGGGTCACGGACCCCCAGTTGAAGATCCCTGTAAACACTATTTGTGTTTTGTGGTGAAGCGGTGAACTTCACCCCATCCTTTCTGAGCCTTTCGAGGACGCCTCTTTCATAACCAATCATGATACTATCTCCTGTTACCAATGCGCCTGTTTACCTGTGATGTTTATGTCTTTCTCATTATTTTTCAAGAATGATCATACAATTGAATCAGCATCTTTCTGTAAGACCTCTGTATTAGTTTTAGCTTGGTGGACTTACCAAACTGTCAAGTTCGTGAATATTCATCATTTTAGTGGCTTTAAAAACACATTCTTTATATGTAACAATCTGTTTGGTGAAGCCAGTCATGTCAGTTGATATTTCTGCTCACAAAGCATCTTAATGTATGTATGGAACTTTTCTTTCTTTCTTTCTTTTTTTGCTGCACATCTGCAATCCTTAAAACACAGTTTAAAGAGACTTCACTGCGGCCACTGTGGCTTCAGGGGTTATCCATCAGTGTTATAAGGTCAGAGAGGAAAGAGGTCAGCATCTCGCCAGACTGTTCTTCAGTCTTTCCGGGACAGCAGAGGATGCCCGGTCTTCCTTTGGACTCTGGTCTGTGAAAACAAACATTACATAAATAATTTGGGGGGTTAAATTTTAAACCCTCCCCCGTTTTGCCAGCTTTGGTTGAGTCCAGGGTTCCAGCAGATCCAAGATGGCGGCCTGAGCAGCGACGAGCAGAAGTTCACTTTTACCTGAACCTGGAGCTCTCTGTCCTCCTCTGCTGCTGTCGGGTGGATGTTTGGTGAGAACGAGAGCTGGTAAGTCCGAAATCACTGACATATTTCAGATTCTGTGACACCCTCTCAGAGTTGAAGCCCATTTTCTCTGCGGACTTGTGTGAGTAGCTGTCGTAGCCTCAGCCGCTAGCTGGAACGTTATTCCAGCTCCCGGTTCTCCCGGTGCTGACGGGGATGGGGCTCACTGGGAACCGTTCCGACGGGCTCAAAAACATGTGGACATGTCAGCACAGTGAAACGTAAAGAAGAGAAGGTTCGGGCCACAGGTTCGTTCACAGGTTCGGGTCAGAGTATCACCTGAACCAGTGAAAGCTGCTGTTAGCCATGCTAACGTTAGCCACAGTCTGCCCAGACTGTTGCTTTACACGTCCAGCTAGCTGTTAGCATGCTAGCTGGAATCCTCGACGAGCTGCTGGAGGAGTAAAGTTTCTCCTCCATCACTGACTGCTGCTGTCCAAGCTTTACTCTTCTATGTGACGTAATTACACTGTTGTATGACGACACAGACGCTCGTGTGCTTTCATATCGTATACCTGCTTGGTTTATTGTGGGGCAACATGTTTCCATCAGTGTGATGGTCACTGTGAGCCAGTGTTTTGGTGTCTGACGTTACCCTGATCAGAGGGCTCCAGGTTCGATGTTCTGCCCGCTCAGGTCAGGGCTGCTCGTCCACGTCCACGTTACCGTCTGAGACCGAACTGCTCAGCTCGAATCTCATCGAGCTTTATGGTCTGTCCTCAGTTTATCGCCCTGTGTAGCTAATTAGTGCAGAATAGAAGCAATGAACGAAGCCAACTATTGATTGTGTGTGTGTGTGTGTGTGTGTGTGTGTGTGAGTGAAAGAGAGTTATTGTGAAATAAGTGTAGTGACTTGTTGAAAGAGGCTCTGGGATAAGGTGTTAGGAGTGTTACTGATGCAACATGTTGTTCTCCAATTAATTATCATCTATTAATGATGTCACAGTTCTGGGTGTGGATCTTCAGTACTCTAATAAACTGTCTGGATTTAAACCTTCCTGTGATTATTGAAAATGACAGATTGTAAAAGTTGACACTGGTGGTCAGTTTTTTTTTTAGTAATGTTTACTGATCTGTGATCAGACATTAGCTGATATGCTTGTGTTGTGTTCTGCAGTCCAAACTGAGCATGCTTGTTTGTCTTTAGAGCTGCAATGATCAGTCGATTAATGGATTACTCGTTGGATATTGATCATTTAAATCAATATCTGATGAAGAAATGTCCAAATTCTCTCACGTGGCCTGAGCTGAATATGTTTGACGTCTGACACATCGTCACCTCGGGCTTTGGGAAACACTCATTAACATTTTCTATAAAAATCGATTAATTGAGAAAAAGATCGACAGATGAATCGATAATGACAATAATCATTAGTTGCTGCTCTTGTTGTCTTTGGCAGCCACAGCTGATTTCAGGTCAGATGCTGACTGTTCTGGTACATGTACGGACTGAAGGAAAGAAGAAGTGACACTTTGACTTTATTTGTTTATGATGTGATCTCAATTCAGGGCTGCACCGTACGGTCACACGTTATCACTGCAATATGATTTACTGTCTGTGGGAATAATCACAGTTGAACATTACTTATGCACGTCTCCTGTATGAAAGGTAATACACTCGAGGAGCAGTGTACAGTGGGCTGACTCTGTATCTACACACCGCTGCTGCTCCCTGGATTTAGGGTGTGTATATATTTCAGCTTTCCTCTTTATGCAAATGTTTGAAGGTACTAAAAACTTGTGAGTGCTGCTGTGAAACAGTTTCTCATGAGCTCGTGTTATACTCAGTCATAGTCAGGTGCTAGTCCTGGTACATCACTTCTAACGTGAACGTCATGGTTGGACAGTTTTCCTGTTGATCCTCAGGATGTTTTGTCACAGTGTAAACCTTCCTTCCTGTGCACTGTTTTGATGTTTGTTATTCAAACTGGACTTCTAGGTTCTGTTCCATTCGCTCTGTAGTTTTAATGCAGTGCTGTTTTAATGTGTTTACTTTATGGTTAAATGCTTGGAAAGCGTATTGTCATCTCTGTTTATGTTCCAATAATATCCAGAGAGCTCAGTAAATCTGCATCTTGGGACAGACCTAGAAACCAAACCTCTGTGTTCATTACCCTGCTCCATTTCCTCTCTGCAACATGACAACACTGTGCTCAGTTCAGTTCATGCCCAGTGTGCCTGTTAGATTAATAGATACTTAGCCATGGGCCGCCTGAGGAAACTTTAACCTCATGACAGCACTAGGAAAGGTCGCCAGGTTCACCCAAATCATTGGGAATCACCCTCTGGGGAGCATGACCTGCTAGCTGTCTGCTCTGGACAGACAGACAGACAGACTGAGGAACAAATTCATTTCAATGAGACAGACCTGTGATTCTGTGTTGGCCTAACTCATTGAGATCAGCATGAGTTGCTGTGTTTAATGTGAAAGCAGACACTGATAGACTGTGTGCAGTTCTTCACTCCTGTGTTATGAATCACCTTTTTCCCGTTCTAATTGGTTTGCTGGTAGAATTGAAACGAGTGAGGCTCTGAAGTGACAAATTGAGAATGAGGTGGCTATAAAAAGCTTATTTCCCTTCATGACATTTCCCGCTGTGATGACTGGCTCGTTCTTTTCTGCTTTTGAGTGGAGACCCAATTAGTGCTGAGCTGTAGGCCGAGGCCCACTTCTGTGCCGAGCTTATCACTGATGTCTGAGATAACACTTTGTAATTAAGAGGAAGGCCCTGGGGTAGTTTTCCCAGGGAGATGGTGTTTGTGGATGAGGGCGAGGCCATTAAAACCCTGCCCTGTGGTAAGTGGACCTACTTGATATCTCTGGTTACACTATAACATTTTATGGATTTCACACAGTTCTAAACACACACATGGACCGAAAGCTGGCAACTACACACACAGTGTGTGACCACAGAGACAAAATATACTGGACACAGCCAGTGTTATTTTTACTTGTAAAATTCAAGTCTTCAGACGAGGTTGTTCAGCCTAAATTTACACCATGTTCTCAGCTCATATCATAAAATCATGTCCTCAGCTCACATACACACATACATGGATCAGAAAATACTCCTGGATAAATAAATGTCGGTGTCCTGGTGGCTCAGCTGATAGAGTGGACTCCTCGCGTACAAAAGGCTGAGTCCTTCCTGCAGTGACCCGGTTCTGACTCCAGCCTGTGGTCCTTTGCTCTGTGTCGTTCCCCCTCTCTCCCTGCTTTCCTGTCTGTCTTCAGCTGTCTGTCTGTCACAAGTTGAAAGCTGTCCAGAGTTCCCAGCAAGTCCTCGGTGAGTTCATTCAGCCACGTCTCTAGCCTGGTTAGTGCCGTTAGCTCCTCCAGCGTACTGAGGCGAGATCTTGCGTTCCCCGTGATAACAGACAGTGCCCATGGTCTGTACCGTCTTTAGATCCAGCTCTGCATCCCCGTCTCTTTTCCCCTCACTTCAGCAGGGATCTCCAGTCTTTCCACAGAGAGTATGCTAACGCTGCCCAGTGCTAACTGCTGTTCTCGGGTGTAAATAAGAGAGCTGTGGCTTCTTTTGAATGGGTCACCAGTGTATCATGAAGTAGTCCATGTAACAGAAAAAAGGCAAAAAGGAATCTCCATAGTTCAAATCCATGTTTGTACACAAAACAGATGATTGGTGTACTACACACATCCATGTCCAGTCATGGTCCATGCACAGGTTTTGTACATGCTTTCATGTGAAAACAACCAGTTTAAAGAAAGATGAGACACAACTGTGTATTACTATGTGAGAGAGACAGACAGCAAGTAAGGCGGTGTTCACCTATAATACATTTTATTGTCTACCACCTACACAGCAGAGTCTGGCCTTTGGATTAAACTCTGAATTCAAACTCACTCTGAGTATACATGCCTTACCATCATAGACTCCAGGGCAGAGATAGGCAGCTGCAGTCCCATGCAGAGTAAAACACATCTCTCACCTAGTGTTCATTCTGATATGAACTCTGTCATAGTGTCAACAGTGAACACTTTTAAAGTGTGCTTCATTTAACACTTCAGGGGTTTATGCTGACATCTGTTGCACATAACGTACAAGCAGAGAGCGGCTGCTGTATCAGCGCCACAGTTCGTCTTCACTTCGTAATGCCTCCAATGAATGCATGCTTTTTGTTGGCCAACTTGAGGGCAGTCTAAGAAAAGGGCACAGAGCCTGATGGAAAAAGTGAAGATGAGAATGATGAAGGAAATGTGAGCAGATACCAACAGGTGAGTGACATGGCGTGGAAACATTCAAAACGATATTTACCGTAACCTAGTAAGCATTCCTTCAGTGCAGCTCTTGTCTCTTTTGTTACAGTGCAGACTGTACCATTTAACTTGAACACATTGCCGTATGTAGCAACAGAGGAGCTGGAAAGATGTATGAGCACCAGGAGAAGTGTTGAATCATGCTACCAAACACCGAGTGAGTCTTCACAGATACCTGCAGCATCAGGCCACAAATCAACACAGCCTTTTGGTGTTTTTTTTTTTTGGTGCAGTGATGGATCGAGGAGTCCAGCCTGCATCGTGTTCAAACCAAACTGAGAGCAAATTCTACATTTCAATTTTAGTTGAATTTTTTTGCTTAAGTTCAGGGGTTGAGCAGTTGTTCACGTATAAAGATAAACTTCACTGAAATAACTAGTTTTGTAGTGTTGCTGGCTTGTGTCACAAGTCTCTATCTGCTGTATATTTGCTGTACGTCTACACTATACTTCGGAGACAAAGGGACTGGGCACACATGAACACCTGGACGATATCATGTAACCAAATACATCAGGCTGCTAATTTACCTTGTTTTTTACCTGTACGACGAAGCAGGATACGGGGTTAGTGACTTTAGTTCTGGGTTCTCCTTCGACGGTGCTTCACTTCTTTAATTTCTCTCATAGTTTCCTCTTCATTTGTAAAGTATGCTGCTCTGCTGCGACTCGTCCATGTTTGTGATCGCTCATATGCTGCAAACATCGCCCCTTTTTGTCAACGTACTCACAGCTGGATTGGAAAACTCTGGGTTGACTTAGTTAATAACTAGTGTCGTCTGACTGCGTAGCATGGTTGTTATTTGTTAGTGAAGCCAGATATTGAAATATATATTGTGTGTATGTTGAACTGGCTTCATAGTGCAGTTCTCTGTTTGTTCGATGGTGACAGGCAGCATTTTATCCTTTTTGTGATGAATTGTTTGTCTCTCCCCTCCTGTGGAGTTTAGCAGTAACATAGAGACATTACTGTTGGATGATAACACGTGTCTCACGTGAGTGCTTCCACTGGAACACCAAGTGATCCAGAGTCAGAGATAACACAGAGTAACATGAATGTACCTGAGCATGTCTGTGACAGGCTGATAATCATTAAGCAGCACTTTTGAAGGGCACCGTCTTCCCTGACTACACTATAACAAGAAACATGGATTGAGTTATCTGTCAGTAGTTCTGTCTGGCAGACAGTTTCCGTCTAACTTTGGGGTGAAAGAGGTGTGAGATAAAGAGTTGGAGTGGATGGAAGTCATTTGCTGTTAAATGTATCCGCATTAGTGTGGCCATAGTCTGAATGTTTGTGTCTGAGTGTTTTTGCTAATGGGCTAAATGCTGGAACGAACGCGTCCCCTGAGGAAGGAAGAACAACTGTCCTCCCAGCTGTGGTGTGTTGGTGTGTGTTGTCAGTGCCTCCCTCCCTGTCAGCAGCTCAGCAGAGTTCATCAGTTCATAATAACACATGACCTTCACAGCAGAACTTTTTGAATAGAGACAAAGCAATGAAGTCCCGCCCACACCGCAGAGGAAACCAATTGATGGTCTCCATTCACTTTGTATAAAGCGAAGCTGACTCCCTGTCACTTTGTCTGCTGGCAAACAGAAGACTGCAGCAACAGGGTTAAGAACACACAACTTTCAAGAGAAGAAACATGAGGCAGCATGGGTAGGAAGAGAACGGAAGCTAACACTCAACATGTCTACGTGCGCACCAAGCATACGAAGCTACTTTTCAGAGTATGACGTGTTGATCCCCGTCTTAACATCAGCTATGATATTCCATAATAATGTAGTATGTGCATGCTCGAGCTCTGCTAATGTGGAACCTCCAGATATCGTGGAAGTACTCTGTCATCCACATCCATCACAGCAGCTCATCAGAAGTAATGCACAGCTTTCAGCTTTGAGCGAATCAGAGTGCAGATTTCAGTTGGTAGAGTCTAATCACTCTGTGACAGCTGTGATACGACCATCACCATAATTAATATTCTCATTAGTATTATTGTGGGTTCAAGTGTTGAAGCTGAGTGAATTTGAACACCGTAGGCAGGTGAGCAGTAACATGTTAGCTGATAGTGTGTGTGTGTGTGTGTGTGTGTGTGTGTGTGTGTGTGTGATGTGAATGAAGAAACACTGGGTTCAGGGCATTATCTCGTGTGGAAAGTGTGTACCTAGAGGGCGAAGTGGGAAGGTGTGTTAGAACATGTTAAGACTCGACCGACAGGCTGTAATAAATAGTTTGTGCTGGAAGCTGTGCTCAGCCTCTCTCCTCCGCCTTGTGCTGTCTGTAGTCGGGCTCACAGGGAGTTGCTTTGGAAGGTGTTACACTTTAAGAGAGATTCTTCTGTTTAGTGTTTTTCATTGTTTGAAAGAATGTTTAACTTCATGGAAGTGCTGCTCGGTTTTGTCACGTTTTAGATCATAGTGTTGTTACAGGAAGTTAAGGAGGAGTGATTCTCCTCTTAGTATATTTTGTCTGGAACACAGCAAAGCAGGGGTCATCTCTGTGGACAAGAAAGTCTCTGACTGTGAAATGAAAGCATTGTTTGGTCCAGTGTTGGAATTCCCTCATTGGTCGTTGCTCTTTCAAAATGAACAGGCAGGAACATTAGTTACATACTGTAACACAGGCACAGCTTTAGTTTCCACCCACTTACGAGGCCCCTCCTCATTCTCACCGTGTATATAGGTTGGACTGAGACTGAACAGTCTGCTGCTAAAAGCAGTTTTTTCTTCACTTATAGGGACGACAGGACCCACAGCTTAGAGTCTGGATTTACAGGATGGTGAAGCGTGCAGCTCATGTATCAAGGCTAAATGTCGTTACTGCAACAACCCAGGTTTGATTCCAGCCTGGGTCCTTTGCTGCATGTCATCAGCTCTCTCCCCTGAATTTCCAGCTGTGGCAGAAAAAGACAAAAATAATAGAAGTGGAGTTAGAGTATGGAACTAATGTTGTATTTTTGTATAATCTCCCTCTGCAGTACTTCCTAGTGCTTGAAGAACACTTCATACTTTATGGCAGATCAGTAACCAGACGTGTCACAGCACAATGGTGCATCACAGTCCATCACATACACACAGATGGCACAGAGACGGTACAGTACCTGTTGTTAACCATGAGGGAATGAAACAACAGAAAACCTACGCCGATGGTTCAGACAGGATCCTGCGGTGCGGCAAAAACTGAGGTTTTTCCATTTATTTGAGTGGGAGCGAAAAAACGTTCCAGCATGTGGCGGAGAACCTGAGCCAGATCCAACTTTTGGAAAAATGGAGGCCAACGTCACACTACATTCATGATTTTGTATCAATATTTTTTGAGAATCAAGAAAAAGTTTCAGAACGTCCCCGTAACTATAGTAACTTGACACCTGAGCTAACTATAATAACTCACAGTTATAGGAGAGGTAGAGAGAGGAGAAGAAGAGCCGCTGAATGAAGCCGTTTACACAGATTTACTCCAGACAAAGTCCAGACTGGAGTCGTTATTTCACTCATGTAGCACACAACAGGAGTCTCTCTGTGTCAGACGAGTTCTCTTGTGTCGACAAAACTTTACAAACTGAGTCTCAAAATGACGACAGGTCT
Source organism: Sciaenops ocellatus (assembly GCA_033000465.1). Taxonomy (NCBI): domain Eukaryota; kingdom Metazoa; phylum Chordata; class Actinopteri; family Sciaenidae; genus Sciaenops; species Sciaenops ocellatus. Next base: position 2,849,909 of record CP136872.1, on the reverse strand, counting down.
GTGACGCAGTCAGAAGATAATGTGCGGCCCTAAACAACCTTGTAGACCGCTGATACCAGTGGCCGGCCCTGAGTATTCCTCTTCACCCCCTCATATGTAAGACACCCGCTGTAAGTGCAGTAGTGAAGGCTGACTGTGAGGGTCAGTCAAAGAATTGTGATACAATTATTGATTATCATTTGTTGTTAGAGCAAAACAAAACATGGTCAGTTCACTTCTCTTCAGTGCTGAGAGTTTGTATTGGAGTAGACATGTTTTAGCAACTGGCCAATAGCAGCTGAGCTCATTTCTGTTTGTCACCATACATTTTTACTCACGTTGGCAGTGGCAGGTACTAATTTTGGATCTTGATTGTATGTAAAGATGAAACAAATAATTCATTAGCCAATTGACAGAAAATGAATTGGCAGTTCTGAATTATATACTATAATATATTATAATTCTCTTTATGTGATGGAAACTGAATATTTTTGGTCAGAGAAAACGAACAATGTGATGTCATCACCTTGGACACGAAACGTTATGAAAGAAACAGTATTTTTGACTTGATGAAAACATTTGAGTTCTTTTTGTTGTTCTGCGTCAGAGTTTGATCTGATATTTACTTGCCGACTGTAGACATGCCATATTGAATTAAATATCACCTTGAGATGGCTGCTGTTATATTAAATTTAGCACACCTTGTTTTTCACCAGCTACATGATCCAAACACCGGTACAAAACTTAAAGGTGATGGTCTTAAATTAGTGATGCAAACAAACGTTCACCCCAGAGAACGTGACTGAAGACACACGAGTCTGCTGAACATTCTTCCCTCATAAATGACTTACTGCTGAGGACAGACACCGGCAGGGCTGCAACGCCAGCAGACTGGAGCAAACACTGTAGCACAGTAAAGACACTGACACTTGAACTGGTTTACTTTAGCAGATCCATTAAAATACATTCATCAGCTGAAAGGGACCCTCAGAAACAAAAGCATGTCGTCTGTTAAATAACAGACTGGTGTGCATTGCTGACAGGTACACCTGACATGTCCTGTCCTCGGCCTGTCTGTGTAAACTGATGGTGTTATCGAGAAGAATTGTGTGTGTGTTTGTTTAAGCCAAATAGTGGGTTGTGCTGGATGTACAACCTTTCCCACAAAAAAGGCACTTGCCAGGGCCACGCTGTCCCTCTGTGCTCTCTGTGCCAACAGAAGTGGAGGGCATCAGTCAGGACTGGCTGAGTCTCTCTCTCAGTTGTTTGGAATTATGCAAGCGTTCCCTTTCCTCCACCAGCACTAAAACCAAGCTCTGCTGGTGGAGAATCCCTCAACCACGCAGCGGGACTGAGGAGAAAATGGTTATTAAAAGCACCATGTGGCTGTCACTGTCACACAGGCTGGAGTGAAGTGGTTTACTAATGAACAGCGTGCAGCGTGTAGATGAGTGGTAATCAGTGTTGAGCTGGAGGAGAGCAGCTGAGGGGAAGTGTTTCCCTGCAGGCTCATGAACTGCAGGATTGATTCTTTGTTCAAACTGAGACATCAAAGTGAAGAGAGAGAGAGACAGCGACATTGACGTCACATCCCTCTGCAGCACAGTCCCAAAACCCAGAGGTTGTAATGAGTTAGCAAAACTATGAATTGACATAACTGCAGCACAAAGATGGAAACAAATGAGCGGTTTGGAAACACTAATGGACACAGGAGTCAACAACAATCTGGGAACAATGGAGATGTTCCCAGTCTGAGTCTTTCATACTGACCATGTGTCGATACTAATGCTGATATTTACATTTAGATCCAAAGTTAGATGTTTCAGACACATTGTGAAGACGTCTAATTTTGGTACACCTTATTTTTCCCACGCGACTTGATCCAAATACTGAAGGTCCTGATTCAAGATGAAAGGTGTTATTGATATGAATGAACATTTAACTGGAAGAGTGTAACTCAACGCGATGTCATCAGCTAGAGAAAAAACGTCTCACATTGAGTAGAGACAGACCCATACAGGATTTTTGTGTGACATGATTACTGATTTTTAGGGTTGCAAAGTTTTGTTTTTTGTTTTGTTTTGTTTTTTTTTCTTTTTGCAACCCTAAAAAGAACTTTCCATGGGAAGTTAAGCTTGGGAATTCTGGAAATATTCCGAATCGGAACCCCATGGGAATTGTGGAGATTTATGGGAATTAATGTGAATGTTTGGATACTGTATCATATCCAAACATAAATCTAAACATTTTGTTTTGTCATAAGCTGACATGCAAAATAAAACAATAAAAAAACATTTCAACAGATTTATTTGTAAGTAGAACTTTATCAAGTTTGAATTATTTTATTGAACAATATTATGTAGTCCACAAGCTCAAATGTGTGTCTTCAATAGTCTCTGTGTGCTCTGGGCTCTAAAGTGTGGTCCAGGTACAGAAATCACCTGTGCAGGTAGGGGGCGTGGCCTCAATAGCCCTGCAGTAAGCAGTGTGCTATGAGGAATAGTAGATATTCAAGTGTGTTGTTTTAGTTAAGACTATGCTAAAATATATTTTCCCCAACTATATTTACGTTCACTGTTAAGGGCCAACCTTCACTTTTGTAAATTCCCAGTTTATTCCCGTTTATTCCCATAAATTCCCATTAATTCCCATGGAAAGATTCCAACTTTGAAAATTCCCGGAATCTTGCAACCCTACTCATTTTACAGTGAGCTACATATTTTGAACTGAAGTGAAAATATTGTCTGATTTTTGCATTGATCCATGCAAAGGTACTGAGAAGGCTGCTTTAATATACAAATAACTTTATTATAGAGCATTTGTTGTTTATTCTTTAATATATAAATAAATAAATATTCATCCATCCATCCATCCATCCATTGGGCGAGAGACGGGGTACACCCTGGACAAGTTGCCAAGTCATAGAGACAAACAAGCTCACTCACCTACGGACAATTTAGAGTCACCAGTTAACCTGCATGTCTTTAGAGGAAGCCGGAGTTCCCGGAGAGAACCCACGCAGACACGGGGAGAACATGCAAACTCCAGACAGAAAGCAGCCGAGGTTCAAACCAGGAACCTTCTTGCTGTTTTGGCAACCGTGCTAACCACTGCACCACACTAAGTAACATATAAATAATTTAACAGTGTAGACTAGCTCGAGCTGAAATTGCTTCTCTCTTACTCATTCAGCCTGCCATCTTACTCACAGAATTAATGTTAATTAATGACAGCTGATACGACCGGCTGCCACCGACATTTATCATTTCAACAGACTTCCTACAGAGCTTGTGATGCTGTGAACTAAAAAGGAACACTAATTGTATGTAACATTTAAGCCTAATTAGCGGAGTATCTGAAAACGAGTTGAATTCTTGTGACCTTTGAAGCAGACACTGACCAGCCCCTCCTTAGCCCGAGGCCTTCAGCAAACCATTAATTAGTCCTACAGAATGTTCTGTCATTCTAGTGGTTTTGATGACCATTCTGAGCCACAGGGGGAAGAGAACAGGTCATCCACTGATCACAGGGTCGGTGGTTCGATCCCCACCACCTCCTTTCCACATGTCCACTGTATGAACCCCAAATTGCTCTCAGTGGTCAGGCGAGCGCACAGTGGGTGTGGGTTAATGAGCAGCAAACGCGTGTAAATCGATGATTTGGTCCATACAATGTCCAAAACCGATGAAAAATGTTGATCAGTGTTTCCCAAAGCCCGAGGTGACGTCTTCACATGACGTGTTTGTCCACAACGTAAAGATGTTCAGTTTACTGTCTTAGAGGACGAGAGAAAGCTGAACCTGTGAGAAGCCTTTTTTTAAATAACTCAAAACAATTGACGGCAATTAATAGTTGACAGTTATTGACAAATTGTTGCAACAGGAACAGCTAAGCAAAGATAAATCTATTTTTTAACTTAAAAACACCAATGTTGAGAGAACATTCACTGTCCTGAGAATAAAAAGCACATTAAGATATTGTTGAATTGATATTTTTGTTTGTATGTATGTTTGTAATAATAAATGCCACACTTGAACTCTCTTTGTGGCTACAAACCATCTGCATGACAGTTTGTTGGACTAATTGCTCTCTGTTGTAACTCTAACCCTTCTGTCCTTTCTGCTTTTTCAGATGTTCCCAGCAATGTGGAGCTGAAGGTCTGTGACAGTGGAGGGAAAGCCAGTCCAAGCAAGTCAGTACACTTTATACATATTTGCTCTCAGCAGTAGTAAGCATATCATAACCATAGCACAGTACATATTACTGGAATTTCATGAGCTATGGTTACTTGATTTGACAGCCTCCTCATCCTGACTGGTGATCGGGCGTACCACAGCTATGCTGCTGAACATCAACAACCTAAGGTTTCCCATATCAATCAATGTATTGTTTGGATCTGTATGTAGGTTTGGCTGTGTTTCAGGGGTGTCACCCATGACACAGATGATCAGAATCAGAACCTTATTTTGATATGGCTTCACTGGTGTTGGGGTCTCAGTGTGTCTCAGTGGCTGCAGGCGTCGGCACAGAGATGTAACCTCCCAGCCAGCTCGCCAGATGTTGTGGTTCATTTCATCTTTGATCAGCCTTCAATAAGTTTAGATACACTGAGACTCAGACCAACGACTTTACTTCTCTCTCCAATACAAAGTGCTTTATTTGGATTGCAGAAAGTACAACCAGCATCATCTTTTAAACCTCCATAGTACATGTATATACATACATTCATAGTACACCTGGAGTGCTCCTGATCAATAATCAAACTCAAAACTCTCTGATTGATATATTACAGGCATAAAAACATGCGTCATTACATGTACTTCATACACCTCTCACATGCTTCCATACCTCCTGTTCTCTCACAGTGATACTCTGTTACAATAACAACCAAAGTTCATGGACTTACTTTCTGATTCTTATTTTCTTTGATTAAAATAAACACATGTAGCGTAGAAGCAAGCGGCCCCAAGCAGCCACTTGAGGCTGGCTCCAGAAGTGAGTCAGTCTCCATAAGTCCCCATGTTAAAATGTCCAACTTCACAGCAGAAATAAACATGTTTACAGCCTGGTACAAAAAACTGTTTTGGTCTCTATAGCTAATTTCCCCGTTCATGACAACTGTACTGAGGGGGAATTTTTATACAACTCACCTGTTCAAATTATATTAAGACTTAAAGTTATGCAGAATTAACAGCTTGACAGCTTGATTGACAGGTAGGTGCTGTTACAGATGGCTTGTTTGCCACCCAGACATCATTCAGCCCGCCTCAGGTCAGCAATGATCCACGTCCCATTTTTAGATTAGCTGGGAGGTGGAAGAGGCAGTACTGCCAACAGGGCGGCAACCAAAGCCACAGATGTCACGCATATGTCGTCCATTCTTTATACTGTCAGTGGTTATCGGGTGACCGTGTGCTAAACACAGTTTCCTTCAACAGCAGTAAATGTCCTGTTGGTCTCATTCTACTCTAATGGTCCAGTAGTGTGAGTGGTGTGTTCCCTCCAATACTGTAAACTTTGACCACAGGCAGAGATGAAGCTGACCTCTGACCTTTGAACCCTCCACCCACTGCCTCCACTTAAATATTTTACCACTACACAGGAAATATTCAGACCTGATGGGCAGATCATTGATCGTTTATTAACACTTCATGCTCCCCTCAGGATCAGCACCACATTATGAGCTTGGTTGTCCTCCATCCTGCTGGTTCTGTGCTGGTTCTCCAGTGTTGCTGCTGGTGCCGGCCTGTCTTTGTGGATCCCAGAGGAGTGTTCAGCTCCACTCAGTAATCCATTAAACACCAGATGCTCATTATGACCGCAGTCTCCCCACACTGCTCCTCCAGCCTCCCGCACTCCATTTATTATCTATTCCTCCCCCTCGTCTTCCTCACCTTCAACCTATCAGTCTGTGTCTGTCTGGCATTTCATTATGCAGCGCTCGTAGGCCTCAGACAGGGAGCGGCTGAGTGTGTATTCAAATTTACTACTTGATACTCTTGGTAGTGTTTAGATGCTGTGTGTGGACAAAATAAGAGCAGTCTATTGTTACAGCTCTGCAGTAATTGCTACCTTTGCGAAGTGAATTTCACACGGCCAGTTTGCCACATATTGATGGGGGGCGGGGGGTTAAGTGTCTTCCCTAATTACATAGTTGTCCATCGTTTGTGACTAATGTAACAGTTGAGACAGTGGCTCTGTTGGTTTTCAGCCAAGAAAAGTGGATGACAGACAGTCAAACACGAGGTGAACGCTGAGCGTGTGCTGAAGTAACCAGCAGGGCCATGGGAATGTCCAGTACATGAGGGAAGGTGTGTTAGTACAGTACAGTTAATGAATCATTGATGGAGCTCTGTGATCGCAGTGCATTATTAATGTCAGTTGTGTCTGTTGGTTGTGTCACTCACATGCAGGCTTTTTATTTAGGGAAGGCTTAGAAACCAGCACACACACACACACACACACACACACACACACACACTTCTGTTGTCATGTGGAGCTTGTAAAATCTTCCTTGGCAAAAATCATGGTCATCACCTTGGAAAAAATGTTATTATGTATGGGAGGTTATTACTTAGTGCCATCTGCAGCCAGCAGCTTTGAATGTGAATTATAGAATTGATCAGACAGTGTCAGAGCTGTAGGGTTCGCATTATAATGTATTTGTCGCAGTGATGATCAGCGTCTTTGCCAATTTTTTGATTAGCCGGGAGGCAGAAGAGGATGGGACTGCCAAGAAGATAACAGCCAGAGCCACATATTCATACTTATACTGTCAGTGTTACTAACTCATCTATTCATGGATTATTGCTGTTATACAATCTCTCTAAAGTAAGTCAAGTATTTGGAACAACAACAAATGTATTCTAAAGAAACAACAGCTGAATATTCTGTCATCGGTTGTAGATATTTAAGATCTTCTCCCATCTCGTCGTTTTCTTTTATTTACTTGTTATCAACTTCTATAGAACAAATCACATTCTCCCATTACTCTTCACAGCATTACTCCAGGTAACAGGCATTCAGATATGATCAACATTTGGTATCTAAATGGACTTCACACTGCAAGCATGATTCAGTTTATTTGCACACAAGTTCATTCAGGACTGTGTTTTTTTTTTGTTTTGTTTTTTTCTAGCACAGCTGCTGCTAACAGTAAAGTGTGCAGAGAGATGTGTGTTTAAATAGTTAGCCTAACTACCTCTTTGTCCTGAACATTGGTGGAGTTCATCAGGGTCCAGCTGTCATTTGTGTGTCTCTCTGTTCCATCCAATTAAGTTTTATCCATCGCCTCAGCCTTTTGCAAACATTATCCATTCATTCCACTGTCTGTTCACATCCACCGATGAACACGCACAGTGAGTTCTAAGACCACCACACAACATGAATTGAAGCCCAAATAGAATGGGTCTTCTGCTGGCTGTGTGTGTGTGTGTGTGTGTGTGTGTGTGTGTGTGTGTGTGTGTGTGTGTGTGTGTGTGTGTGTGTGTGTGTGTGTGTGTGTGTGTGTGTGTGTGTGTGTGTGTGTGAGATTTCTCACAGTATTCAAAGCTTCCAATTGCTGCAGTTCGTTAATTAGCACTGCGAGCCAAAAGAATGGAGGTATGCGTGTGCACGCGTCTACACACAGGGTTACTACACTCGTACAAAGGCAGCACATTCTTTGTCTCCTATTCATAGCAGAATGACAGTGGTTGGACCACACACACTAATACAGGGTACTTCCTCTGAGTGATCATTCATTGTCTGAAACTTGAATTAATTAATAAATAAATAGAAGAAGCAGGTAGACATCAGAGTCTTCATCTTCTGTTCTGATGTTCTTCTTGTGGCACAAAGTATCTGAGATCATATTCTTTGTGTTACTTAACCATTAGTTCAGTTTCGGCACATACTCTGTCCTCAGTGTGTTCAGTATTTATGTCTCCTTGATGATTTAACCATACTATAAGGTTCATGTTACGTCCAGTTTAAATGATTTGGTATTCATTACATGTTTTTTTGTTTGGTATGGCAGCTCGCTCTAAATATGATACCCATAATACTTGGCCGCTATTGCTATGAAGAAGAAGTCAGTCAGAGACATGAATCTGAAAGTGATTTTAAACTGTGGATCTGTGAGTTCAGTGTAATCTTTAGCTTCTGTTCGCCGTTAGCAGAATTTTAAGCTTGGTGATGTGTACACTTGACATCAGAAAAGTCAACTCTGACTCCCACATACTTCCATTTCTGACTTTCTGATCAAATAACCAGTTATTTTCTGACACAAGTGTCAGTGCATGCTTTGTATTGCTTATTCAGCCAGGGTCACTAGTGTCTATCTAAGGCTTCCAACTGTCTGTTAGCTACAGTATCTCTGCAGAAAATGAATGACCTTTTTCCTCAAGTCACCCCAAGTAACTACCTCAAAATTCAAATATATAAGGGACAAGACCACGATCTATGTTCATGTCTTTTGCGCAAACTGTATGAAGCTTCTTGAATTTGGATGTTATCTAAAAGAAACAGGCGTGAAACTTATTGCTATTGTTTGTCTTTATAAAAGAATCTAGATTCACAGTTTCTTTTCTCTTTCTCCCTCCCTCTCCTCTCTCTCCTGCAGAGGTTTTCCAGATTTGGAGCAGAAGGTTTTCAGATCTGCAGTGTTTTCCAGGTGAGATTTGCACACCTTTCCCCGTTTACAAAACAGAACAGAGGGAGAAGCATTTTCTTTAAATTTTTCTTGGAGTACAGTCCTCTACGCCCTTCACACTGTCCTTCCTCACACTTCTCTGTTCTCTCCCTCTAGGTGTCTCTTTCTGGGATGTCCAGGCCAGGTGGCCTGAGGGGGTCCAGCCCCAGAGCACAGGCCACCACCAGCACAGACACACTGCATAAACACCTGCAGATGGACACATCTACATGTAGAGACACCTGCACAGCTGCTTGAAACAGAGAACTGAGCAAGCAGGAAGCGGGCTGAACTCTGGACCTGATCTTCAGGAGCCAAGCAGTCTCAGAGAGAAAACATCTGTGTTGGTGTCAGCTTTTATTCAGCCAACTTCCATTTTTCTCCCTTCAGTGCCCAAATAAATTTGACATTCCATCCATCAAATAATCATCCATCCATCCCTCCCTTCTGTCCCTCCTCCCATTCAGTCATCAAAGGGTGTTTCTTGCACTGCAGAGGTACAAGTGGAGAGCAGGTAATGGATGATGCTGGCCATGGTGACCTAGTGTAAATGGCTATTCCTCAGCACAGCTCAGTGCCAGTATCTACTGCTCGATCTTCCGCCTCCACTCCCTCCTCCTCTCACTCCTACTCCACCTCTCCGCTCTCCTCCCCCGTTCACCGCTGCTGCTTGCTGCCCAGTCCTGCCTCTCCCCTCCAACACCATGGTAGGTTCAGGCTTGGGTGTGTGGAAGCTAATGAGAGGTGTCCGCCAGTTGGAGCTTCACCGCCTCATCCTGGCACTTATCATCTTCTGCTTGCTGTCCATGGCCTTCTTAGCTTACTACGTCTCCAACAGCCCCAAAATCAAAGAGGCCCCCCCTTTACCCTTCAGTGACTGCGGTGGGGGAGGGGGGATGTCACCTGGAGCGAGTACCGGGGCTGCCGGAGGAGGTCCAGGTGTCCAGAGGGCTCCGCTTTTCCTCCCCTCGCGCCAGGGCAGACTACGACAGGTGAAAGCGGTGGACAATTCTAGGACACAGCCGGTAGTTCTGGTGTTTGTAGAGAGCATCTACTCCCAGCTGGGCCAGGAGATTGTAGCCATATTAGAGTCCAGCCGCTTTCACTACCGGACAGAGATAGCTCCTGGTAAAGGTGACATGCCCACATTGACAGAGCATAACCGTGGACGCTACACATTGATCATCTATGAAAATGTGTTGAAATATGTCAATCTGGATGCGTGGAATCGTGACTTGCTGGACAAGTACTGTGCTGAGTATGGAGTAGGTGTCATTGGCTTCTTCAAAGCTAATGAAAACTCGCTTCTCAGTGCACAGCTCAAAGGTTTCCCCCTCTTTCTACACTCACACCTGGGACTCAGGGACTACCGGATCAATCCCAACGCTCCGCTACTCTACATCACCAAGCCCAATCAGGTTGAGCAGGGCTCTTTACCAGGGGATGACTGGACCATTTTCCAGTCTAACCACTCTACCTATGAACCAGTGCTTCTGGCCAGTACCAAGTCGTCCGATGTACTGGCACATTTTGGACCCAGCCCACTGCGGGCACTCCACGCCACAGTGGTCCAGGACTTAGGGCTCCATGATGGCATTCAAAGAGTCCTCTTCGGGAACAATCTTAACTATTGGCTTCACAAGTTGGTGTTTGTGGATGCCATTGCCTACCTGACAGGAAAGAGACTGTGTTTGTCCTTGGACCGCCACATCCTGGTGGACGTGGATGATATATTCGTTGGCAAAGAGGGAACCCGTATGAAGGTGTCGGATGTGGAGGTGGGTGAGCCTTGTCATTCATTGTCACCACAAATGACTAGACATTCACTTCAGGTGCCTCTCACATTGCTGAGTGGTTGGTTATGAGATGTTGACACTGTTTGGTTCACTCTCACTGCTCTCGAAGTTGTGACTACCTGGTGAACATGGTGGAGCATTTAGGAGCTGAGGATATATAAAGATAAAGATATATCCCTCACTTGATCTGGTCTGTGCAATCACCTCTGTGGGCAGAGGATCAACAGTCAGATCATAGAGAAGCAGGAGATAAGAGAAGTAAGACCCAGGTTTAAAAATAACAAAGTTACCCTGTAATGAAATCCAATGCAGACCTGCGTCTAGCTGTGACACATTCAGTTGATTTCAAAATGAAGAACTATTGGTACGGTTCCTTTTTTAACTCTGTGTGTGAGAATAGAGTGAGGTGTGGATCGATGACTCATGCTATAAGTTGTGATGAATTTTGATCAGGCTTTTGTCAGCTGTCTGTACACGTACAAAGCTTACTTATATTAAGAGCACTCTTGTAGTCTTTTATATTGTTAATTGCTTCAGATCTGACAAATTGACACCACCACGCCTACATCAGAAGGCTGCACGAACACTGAGCAGAGCTCTGCATGGGTGGCACTGGTTGGTATGGTGATTAAGGCAATCTGAAGAAGTGGAGGAGGTGGGGGCAGGCAGCAGCGCAGTCAGGACAGGCACTTCATTTAATGGAGGATAAACCTCTCAAACACATTCTTATAACTCAATAACCATGAGCCCAATCGGCAGAATTTGTGTGTTAGGGTTGGGCAACTAACAATATATTTGTGCAGCTGTGTATGTCTGCATTTCAGAGTTTACACTGGGATATGTATCAAGAAATACCAAGAATACACAGTACAGTAAATACAGTAAACTGAACACCTTCTAAGTTTAAGTTTTTCTCTTTGACCAAATTAAGACTAGTGTAATAGTTTTGTTAACTCATCTTAACACACACTTTATTCACAACAAAATTCTTGTGATTAGTCTTTCCAACAATCACCAGCCTGGAGTCTGGAGACCTGTTTAAAGTTATCATCATTTTCTTTTTTTGAGACTTATTTTTTATTATTTTTTTGACCCTGTAAGTAAAAGCCACCTCCAACCATAAAACAAATTAAAGAGGCAGTGGGCCAAATGACCCAACAATAACACAGCAAATAAACAAAACAAAACAAAGCTGTGGGCCCAAGGCAGCATGATATTTTCTCATATGGCACCACCTTACCCAGTTCTGAGACCCATTCCTGAGATAGTGGGCCTACATCATCTTTCCACTTTATCATTACTATCTGTTTGCCAATCATGATGCTTGTCTGGACCCAGTTAGCTAAAGGTTTACCATGTGGTTGATAACTTTAGGGTTTCCTAGTATGTAAAGTTCAGGACAGAGTTTGTAGTCTGTCCCTGCTATCTCTGGGATATACTGATGGATCCTGGTCCAGAAAGCCTGTACCTTTGGGTATGACCACAGTGCATGAACTAGGTCCCCTATCAGCCCATTACATAAGTTGTAAACATTTTCTGTGTTACAGTGTGGTGAAGTAATATGGCTCCCAACAGGGCTGGGTTTGAGCACTCGTCATGATGATTTCCTATATTTGTTTAGTTAACAAAAACAGTTAGGTGAGTTCTGATCAACCATTATATGTACACCCTGGACAAGTCACCAGCTCACAGGACACATAGAGACAAACAGGCATTCACACCTACGGATAATTTAAAGTCACCAATTAACCTGTTACAGTCGTGTCTTACCTGTCTACATGTCAGGAGTATCCGGAGACTCTGGACAGACACAGACACGGGGAGAACATGCAAACTCCACACAGAAAGGCCCCAGCCGAGGTTCAAACCAGAAACCTTCTTGCTGTGAGGCAACAGTGCTAACCACTGCACCACCGTGCCATCATGTCACACATTTAACACGTGCAGCTGAAAGTATGCAGAAGCAGATGTCAGTCGTTAAGGTTGCAGAAGAAGAAGTAATTGCAAAGCACGGCTGAAAATGCAGAAATCTGAGATGAATTGTGTGAAGAATCTTAGGGCTCAGGGGCACAGCACTGCTGAACTGCATTAGCTGAAGAAGCACAGAGGAGGTGGACTAGAGGACTGAAGGATTTGATTGTGAATCAGCTGTACGTTTTTTGAAAAGCCTGCACTCCTCTTCACTGTTTTTATTTTAAGTGAGTGATCATTGACTTGGGTTACCATGGCGATGTCTTTCAAGAGCCAGCTTGTTGTGCTGTTTTGTAACACTTAGTTTTTCAGCAGAAGACTGAGTGATTTAGTTGTTTTGTTGACTGTTGTGCAGTGCATTGTGGATAACATGCAAACAGCTCAGCATGCTGATGGAAAACGCCTTTCACACGTGGTTTATGTTTGGTTTCACACAGCCTTCTGCTTGACCAAAGCATGGAGCTGCACAGTGGTTTACTGATACCACAGTGATGCAGTCACTTGGAACATTTTATAGAGTTCAGTTCTCTGCCATGGACTTCTCTGTGTGCCTGTTGATGTTCTTCTGTTGTCTTAGTGTGAACTGTGTGCCGTGTGAACTGCCTTTCACTCACTCCATACATCGTGTCAGTCTTTGTGTGGCTGTGGGTGGTGGTGGACTCTGGTGACACCATGGGTTCAATAGTCTATTTTACTTAGGAAGGTTCCTCACTGCGTGAATCACCTGGAAGTAAGAGCTGTAGGAATTCTCTAAATGTTCAACTGGGAACTTCAGTGCTTCCTTTATCTATCAGAGGATACACCGTGTGACAAACAGCAACCTGATGTTACTCTACAGGTCTGTGGTTTGTCAGTACAGCCTGCAGTCTGTTAACAGACAGACTGACACTCGTGTCCTCTATGAAACCTGCTCTGTGTCCTCACTGCGCTGCGTTCTTCTAAACTCTGATGAACTGATCGTGGCTCGTTCCTCTTCACCTCCTGCAGTTCTCTGCATTCGTTCTGTTGTTGACCGTGGAGCTGCGTTCACACACAGAGGTGTTCAAGTTTTCTGTCTACTGTCGTGAAGAACTTTCTCAAAATGGTGTTATAACTAGATAGGCTAATAATTAATGTATAGTTTTTCAGTCAGCACCATAAAATGTATCAGACATAAAATTGTTATTTCATTTGATTTATTCTTTGTTGGTCACTGAGGTTAAACAACAGGAACTGATCATTTTCTTGGAGTAACCGTGAGATAAAATCATGTTGTCATTGAGCATTTTTCATCCTTTCACAGGCGTTGCTCAACACTCAAAACAAGCTGAGAGCACTGGTCCCCAATTTCACCTTCAACTTGGGATTTTCTGGAAAGTTCTACCACACAGGTATTGAGCGTCTGACATGACTGTGTTAACACAGCTTCCTGTTTTATAATCCAGCTTTGGTTCTTTGTCCCTGTGTGAGGATGAAGGTACACATCATTATCAGGTGTTCAATATGGATCAGGCCACATTGTGTGTGTGTGTGTGTGTGTGTGTGTGTGTGTGTGTGTGTGTGTGTGTGTGTGTGTGTGTGTGTGTGTGTGTGTGTGTGTGTGTGTGTGTGTGTGTGTGTGTGTGTGTGTGTGTGTGCGCGTGCGTGTGCGTGTGCGCGTGCGCGTGTGCATTTTTCAGGAACGGATGAGGAGGATCGGGGAGATGACATGCTTCTGCAGCACAGGATGGACTTCTGGTGGTTTCCTCACATGTGGAGCCACATGCAGCCTCACCTCTTTCACAACGTCAGCGTCTTAGCTGAGCAGATGAGGCTCAACAAGGTCTTTGCTCAGGTCAGCAGCACTCATACACTGCAGACGTGTGTAACAGAGCTGCATGTGGGGTGAGGCATCTGCTACCTTGCCCCTCTTTTGTTCTCCTGATCATAACTTTCTCCTCACCTTCTCACCTCTCCTGCTGCTACCTCCTCATATCCTCTCCCCACACCTCCCTCTCTGTAGGAGCATGGTATCCCGACAGATATGGGCTATGCGGTGGCTCCGCACCACTCTGGGGTTTATCCAGTTCACAGCCAGCTCTACGAGGCCTGGAAGTCCGTGTGGGGCATCAAGGTGACCAGCACTGAGGAGTACCCCCATCTGAGGCCAGCTCGTTACCGCCGTGGCTTCATCCACAACGGGATCCAGGTCAGTCCGCAGTCCTTGATCAACACTCGCACAGTGTTCCTGTATGTAAACGTTTCTCCACACTGACACACTTCCAGGGACAAATGAAAGTAAATGTGGAGGTGATAATGAAGCACAGCGGCTCTGCAGAGAAAATAGTTCTGTGTGAAAACCTGTGGATTAACCTGAGTAAACCAAATCACAAGGTGTCAGCATTATGTCACATCAGTATCACATAATAAATAAAACTAGTACTTAGGCAGACAAAGAAACCTACAGAGTGTGAAGTGTGGTCTATAGATGCAGGACTACAATATATTTTTTTACTGAAGGGAAACAAGTGTCCTTGAAGCACGATGTTTGGTTGGACCTGCCAGAGGACAGAAGTGGAACAGATAATAATGAAATAGATCTGATTTTGGCCGGCCTTGTGTTAACTGTGGAGATGAAACACAAATGTTGTATGCAGCCTCCAGTCTTTTCCGGCTGACAGTGTAATAAAGGCTCATGAATGTAGCAGCAGGAGCTTTTTGATTCGTTAGTTCCACAGTACTGTGTGGATCAAAGTGAAATGACTGCTGTTTACTTGTGAACCTTTTAATTTGTGAAAAGACATCCATTTAAAATGAAGGGTCATCTTCTGTTAACAGGACTGATGTCGTATGTATTGTTATATTTTTTTATTATACAGCTGCAAATTGAGCACAAAGCCTCCAGATACCCTGCACAATAAACTGAGCATTTTAAATGTTCTGCGCTCCTTTAATGCTCTGCGGTAATATTCTGTACATTGTCCTGTAGTATTTTGTGTCTGAGGCAGAGTCTGCTGTGATAGGATTGGGATTTGTTCTTACTGCACCTCCAGCAAAGTTTTGAATGTTGTTTTCAATCAAGAGCAGCACTTGAAACAAAACAGAAAGAAAAATGTCACTGAGATCTACACAAAAAAACAAAATACTGTGCTGCACATGTGTTTTGGTGGAGTGAAATGGAACCTTTGAGAGCAACGTCAACAAACAAGGGATCAAAACTGGATCAGACTGTATAGGAATCCTGCCGAGCCACCCGGGACAACCAGGGTTCAGTCTTCCATTAACTTAACTCTGACTAATTACTGATTCCCGCCTTACCGTCAACCTCAGTCCTTTTCTCCTTTTCCAGCTAAATGTCATCCACTTGTAAAAATGTGCACAAAGGTGGACCCGAGAACACATTCACCAGCATACACACACACACACACACACACCAAACAACTAATGATCTCCTTGTGTGTTTTAGGTGCTGCCCAGACAGACGTGTGGTCTGTTCACACATACAATCTTCTACAATGAATACCCAGGAGGCTCAAAGGAACTGGACAAGAGCATCAGAGGAGGAGAACTCTTCCTCACTGTCCTCCTAAACCCTGTAAGAAAACCACCCTCCATACACACTACACCTGAGACTTGGACTTGACTCGACATCTGCCTTCAGTCTCGACTTATATGTAACCTGACTACCTGCCTGATTAGTACTGAATGGTTTGTGTTCATGTCATGATGTTCTACGCAGAGAGAGACTCAACTACTGAAAGACTTGTGAGGCTCCACCTCCAGTTTTGCCTATTTGTTCACTTGTAGAGCTGCTTCAAGTCTGATCCATCATGGCTGCCTAAGTATTAAAACTTCTACTTAAAAGCTGAGGTGAATAATTCAGGAGCGCACTCACATTCAGGATCAGGACTCATTCTGATGTGACTGAGCACAGATACCTTTCAGATAAAAACCAGGAGCAGAAAGAATGTTCCAGACAGACAGACAGAAACTCCTGGCAGAGCTCAGCTACACCTTTGTTCTCACTGAACGGTTTAACACACGCAGATGTTCTGAATCATTACTTTCAACTGGACATTAAATTCTTTATTTCCATTCTGTATCAGTGTTTGGCGTGTCCTTTTCACCCTAATCGCTGCTGGACGGAAGCTGCAAGTCACACCTCAGAGACTTGGACTTGGTTCAAAAGACTAAAACAGCTCTGGCACACACACATCAAATCACACAGGTTGAATGGATGTATCCTATCTGGACCGGTGTGTTTTTAATTATAAAAAGTGAAAATGTTTTGTTCTGCATCTTTAAATTTGTCGTTTATTTAATGACGGGTTCTGAGACAATGTGTTGAGACTGTTTGTCCTCTTAAACCTGATTGGTCAATACTACTCACACTACAAACTGAAAGCAGAACAGTTCCTGTTCCAAATCTCGTGCCCTCACCAGCAGGTTCTGCATTCATATGCAGAGATATGATTGTTGAGATCAGAGTAAAGTTAACAGCTGTTATCGAGCTGAATGTGACTCAGCCTGCAGACCTGTTGCTCTGACAACAGCTCCAGGTAAATTCATTGTGTCCTCTCAATCCAGATCAGTATCTTCATGACCCACTTGTCAAACTACGGCAACGATCGGCTGGGTCTATACACCTTCGAGTCTCTGGTGAAGTTTGTCCAGTGCTGGACCAACCTCAGACTGCAGACTTTGCCCCCTGTCCGGCTGGCAGAGAAATACTTCCAGATCTTCCCTGAGGAGAGAGACCCCCTGTGGCAGGTCAGTACATTCATTTTTTACAGGACAGGAAAAACTTTGATTAGAACTGAACATTTTAGCTTTATAAAATGTATTTTTGACAGGAATAGTGATGAAGTTGCTTAATTTCTCTGGGCATTTTTTAATTTACATGCTAGTCAATCACTCAGTCATAATTCAGTCTGCAGTACTGCAGACGCTGCACCAACCCCGCCGGTCCATCTCACACTCCATTTTCCCATCACTCATGAACAAGACGCTGAGATACTTGAACTCCTTCACTTGTGGCAACAACCCACTCCCAACACGGATGGAGCATTCCACCGTTTTCCAGCAGAGAGCCATGGCCTCAGACTCTGAGGTGCTGACTCTCATCCCGGTCGCTGCACACTCACCCCAGTGAGTGCTGAAGGTCACGGCCCACTGAAGCCAACAGAACCACATCACCTGCAAACAGCAGGGAAGCAGTCCTGAGGTTCCCAAATCAGACACCCTCCTTAAGATGCCACCCATGAATATCACGAACAGAATCGGGGACAAGTGAGAACACATTTGACTGAGAACACGGACACAGTCTATATTAAAACTAACTCTTATTAAAGGGCTGTCAAAAGCTTTCTTTAAGGTAAAGGGGGAAGACATGAACACTTGATGTGATTAAAAAAAGTGAAACAAGTCACTTTGTTTTTCAGAACCCTTGTCATGACAAGAGACACAAAGATATCTGGTCTAAAGAAAAGACCTGTGACCGACTCCCCAAGTTCCTCGTCATTGGACCACAGAAAACAGGTACAACCATGTCCAGCTCTATCCTTTATCTTTGTCTGCACACATTTATCTTCACTAATATAATCTGATTATTGTCTTGTCTTTACTTAAAGGCACTACAGCGCTTCATTCATTCCTGAGCCTCCACCCAGCAATCACCAGCTCCTTCCCCAGTGCCACCACCTTTGAGGAGATCCAGTTCTTCAGTGGCGCAAACTATGATAACGGGATTGACTGGTAAGAAGAGGACCAGCACACACTGTACAGAGCCTGAACACAACATGGCTGCAGTGTTTCTTCTTTTCTTCACATGTTATTTTAAGGTTCAGTTTAGAGATTCAGATTATATTCTGTACAACTGTATAACATCACATGACATACAGTATGTACAATGACAGTGTGAAGTGATCTTTCTACACTGTTAATGATGGAGGGTAAAATCCACAGTCCAGTTGTTTCAGAATGCTGAACGGCAGAGGACTGGATCTGCTGGTCTCCTGCTGGCTTGTTGATGGAACACTAAACCTACACGTGACTGCCAAGGCAAACATACCCACTTAGGACTGAATGAATAATTAAGTGCCTCCAAACATAAATCCAAAGCTTCTAAACAAAAGAAGTCTAGGTTTGACCAGTCTGAGTCCAGAACCTCCATCTTATCCAGGATGTGTCAGAGTGCTGCTCGCTCACAGAGCTCGAGTGTTTTAGTAAAGAAGCTGCACACTGACTCGAGGGTGTGAACACTTTTTGTATATAGTTTGTGGAGATGTGTTTGACATTGAAGAGTCTTCTCTGTTCACTAGTGTCACAGATTAGAGTGATTCACATGCTAACTCATTAAAATCTGAAGTGAAGTGACCTGGACGTGTGAATCCTCCCTCACTCAAGCTAACAAGCACACGGTTTGTTTGTGTTCTCTACAGGTACATGGACTTCTTCCCATTCCCTTCCAACGTCAGCACAGATTTCATGTTTGAAAAGAGTGCCAACTACTTCGATACAGAGGTCGCTCCGAAGAGAGCAGCCGCTCTGCTTCCCAGAGCCAAAATCCTGGCGGTGCTCATCAACCCGTCTGACAGAGCTTACTCCTGGTACCAGGTGAGAACCATCATCTGCATCGAGTCAGACTGTACAGGATCCTCAGAAAAGCTGAGCTTGTCTTCACTCTAACGTGTGTGTGTGTTTTCATTCTGTGTGTGTTAATGACCACAGCACCAGAGGGCCCACCAGGACCCCGCAGCCCTCAACAACACTTTCCATGTGGTGGTGACTGCAGGCCCCTCGGCCCCCAAAGACCTGCAGGCGCTTCAGAGACGCTGCCTTCACCCCGGGGCCTATGCTACTCACCTGGAGCGCTGGCTGCAGCACTACCAGCCCAGCCAGGTAACACACCCACTGCAGCAGGTGGACATTAGTACAGTCCAGTCACCTCACTGTCACTGTCAGCAGCTGGTTTCCATCCAGGTAGTTTTCCATAGAAACCGTCTGATAATCTGAATGTTTCATGTCTCTACTTTGTGGACGAATTCCCTGCAAATGGATGCATGAAGGTTGTACTTAAGTTTGTCTCATTACAACATCTGGAAGAACAATATCAGCACTAGTCAGTAATGTTGCCATAGATACCATTCAGCACAGAAACATCTTAAGGAAATGCAAGGACTCCCAGCAGCTCTCAGCTGTCCTTGTCATTGCTAATGTTAGCTCTTTAGATTCACTTCATTATCATAAAGGACGAGGACCTTTGTTATGTCCATCCATGAATGAGTCAGAGGTCAAGGTGATGTAGCTACTTCCTCCAGTCTAGTATGATGACACAGAGAAGAGCTCACATCGCTGTTTGCCTGCAGTTATTTCAACACTGTATGATGTAACCAGGTGGTTATGATGTCAGCTGTTAGTCACCTGTCCTGTATGTTCCTGTTGGCTGGATGAGCGTTCACCTTGTTACATGGAAGCAGCAGTAGTTCCTCCTCACATCAGAATATAAGTACCAGCTGAGTCGTGTATGACATTGACTGTGTGTGTGTGTGTGTGTGTGTGTGTGTGTGTGTGTGTGTGTGTGTGTGTGTGTGTGTGTGTGTGTGTGTGTGTGTGTGTGTGTGTGTGTGTGTGTGTGTGTGTGTTGCAGTTGCACATCGTGGATGGGGCCCTGCTGCGATCCAACCCGGCACTAGTGATGGAGGGAATCCAGAGATTCCTCGGTGTCACTCCAGTCTTCAACTACACCCAGGCTCTCATGTTTGTAACACACACACACACACACACTCATACTGTTAATGAAGAGAAGCTCCATCCCTTAAAGGGGACAGTTCATGTAGCGCAGAGACAGAGATGTGGAGTAACACACCGTGTTCCTGCAGGTTTGATGACAGCAAAGGTTTCTGGTGTCAGCGGGTGGAAGGAGGTCGAGCCAAATGTCTGGGGAAGAGTAAAGGCAGGAAGTACCCAGAGATGAGTTCTGAGGTACGTCTACACCTCACACTGACATCACACCGCTTCACTGACTCACATGTGAAAGCAGTAACATTTCATGTAATGGACAGAGAGTTGTAGTGTTTCAGGTGAACACAGTCTGGTTCAATATTTTTCTTCTTGTCAACATGAGAGCCCAAAACAACAATGAACGTATCCCATCAACGAGACACACTGTTGCTCTGGGTGACACGCTGTAGTCTATGATGACTCAGTCCCACACACACCGTACTGCTGCCACAGATCCTCTCTCACACTGTGTGAGCTGCAGCACCTCTCCACAGATTGAGAGTCCACAGACAGCAGACTCCTTGTCTTGTTCTTCAGACGTCACGCTGAGATTAGCAGCGTCGCTGAATGTCACTGATGACTGTCTGCGCTCCGCTAAACTCTGATCAGCGTGTCTTCGAGCTTTGCATCGCTCGCCCAACGCTGTCAACGCTTCTCTGTCACCATGACAACACTGGGAGCAACTGGGAGCTGTGGCATAACTACATATTAAACAGGGTGTCGGTGAGGTGAAAGATGAAAATGTGCTTCAAGTAAATGTTGCATCTTAAACGTTCTTAAATAGAATCACTACAGGGGACTGGGGCACAATATGTTTATTTAATCCGCTGAACAAAATAGTCCTCAGTCAATTATTTCCATCCATCCATCCTCTACCGCTTAGAGTATCCGGGTCGGCTCGCATTGGCAGCAGGTTTAGCAGGCCACTTCACACGACCTTCTTCAGCAACACATTCCAGCTCCTCCCGTAGGATCCCGAGGCGTTCCCACACTAGACGGGCTATATAGTCCCTCCGGCAGGTTCTGAGTCCGCCCCAGGGTCTCCTCCCCGTTGGATGTGCCCGCAACACCTCCAAAGGAAGGCGCACAGGGGGGCATCCTAATCAGATATCGAACCACCTCAGCTGGCTCCTTTTTAGACACGAAGGAACAGCAGCTCTACCCCGAGCTCCCTCTGGATGTCCGAGCTAGTCCGCAGCGACTCACTCCCAACCTGGAGGGAGCATTCCACCAAGAACCATGGCCTCACACTCGGAGGTGCTGACTCTCATCCCGTCTGCTTCACCCTTGGCTGCAATCCAAAAATAACCTCAATCATTTCATCCAAACAAATTGCTTCACACAAAAAATAAGATGATGTAACAGATTAAAATGGAAATGAAAATAAAATGAATAGATGAATTAATAAATATAGATCAAATAAAAGCCGCACTAAGTAGATAAATAATGGTCTTTGCTGTGCTCGGGTCTTCATGGACACTCCTGTCAGTGTAGTGTTTGTTCAAACTGAGTGTCTCCAGCTGTTTTTAGGGAATAACTGAGCCTTTTATCAATTTTCTTCTTGACAATTAGAAAAATATTGAATAACACTAATTTATTGTTTCACAGCTCAGAAGACAGACTGAAGAATGTCATCACACTTTTAACCTTTACATGTTGCATCCAATCATTTTTCTACTTCTTCTGACCTTTGACTTTTCTCCATGTTTTCGTGTGTGTGTGTGTGTGTGTGTGTGTGTGTGTGTGTGTGTGTGTGTGTGTGTGTGTGTGTGTGTGTGTGCGCGTGTGTGTGCGCGCGCAGTCGCGTGCCTTCCTGGCCGAGTACTACCGTGAGCACAACATGGAGCTGCTGCATCTGCTGAATCGGTTGGGCCAACCGCTTCCGTCCTGGCTCCGCCAAGAACTCCAGAGCACGAGCTGGAGCTGAGGCCACATACTCACACACACACGCGCAAACATACACACACACACACACACACAGACAGCCACGCCACAGAAAAGCCGGGACTTGGAGTCTGTGGGTGAGCCACAACATTTGGCTCTGGATTAGATTGGACTACCTGATCTGGAATCAGCAGCAGCTCTCTCACTAAAAGAGCTCCACGGTTTTAGCTGATGTCACACGTGCTCCTGTTCCATGGCAGAAAGACGAGCGTACCACATGACGTCTTTCTGGCAGAAGGACATCAGTGGACTCCTGAACCTCTTTCAGCCTCAGTGTGTGTGTTGGACGTGGATAAGGGGGCTCACACTGTATGCATCTCCTGGCTTTGGATCCAGATGACTGGGCAACCAGCATGTTTGAGGCATAAAGAGCAGATCAGACAGCCTTAATGTGAGGAGAGAAACTCACAGGAAGAGACTGTGCAGGTGTGTGTGTGTGTGTGTGTTTGTGACTGGATACAGGACTAGCACACACACACACACACAAATCTTTTCTCTCCACAAGAATGATTGTAAAAGAGTCGATTTTCAAAAGCAGTTGTATATGTTAGGTTTGAGGCCAGCAGACAGACCAGACAGACAGTCCACATCCTGGTCCAGATTTCACACACACACACACACACACACACACACACACACACACACATTAACCTGCAGGTCTAGCCAACAGTTGGGGTGCTGCATTCCCTTTTTCCTCACAGTCTGTTTGCTGTAGTGACAGATATGTTGAAGCTTGTGTGATAACAGGTCAATGTAAATATCATGTGTCGTGGTCCAGGTTCTGCCCCACACCAACATCCTGTCAGAGAACAGCTGATATTCAGTTTATTGACTAAAGTAAAGAAGATTTTTAAATGATGATCGACGTCCTCTCTCCATTCTGCAGTTTGATTTTAGATCACTTCCATACTTTCTGATAACCTACGTAGTGTTTTTAAAAAAGAGCCCTTCCATGTTTTGACAGACGGGAACCACAGACTGTTTTTTTAGTTATTTTAGCAACGTAGTTACTGTGATCAAACATGGGAAGCTGAGAGGACTTCAAACGTCCACTTGAGGCTGGCTCCAGAAGTGAGTCAGTCTCCATAAGTCCCCATGTTAAAATGTCCAACTTCACAGCAGAAATAAACATGTTTACAGCCTGGTACAAAAAACAGTTTTGGTCTCTATAGCTAATTTCCCCATTCATGACAACTGTACTGAGGGTGAATTTTTATACAACTCATCTGTTCAAAAGATATTAAGACTTAAAGTTATGCAGAATTAAAGGTGTGGCTGTGATTGACAGGTAGGTGTCTTACAGATACTGTAAATGTCCAAGTTAAATTTGTCCGTAGAGACAGATGTGACCCTGCAGGATGTTGTAGTGATTTAGTATTGCACTTCTATGAAGTCAAAGATCCTGAAGAGACAGATTATTTTTTTTAAACATGGTGGAAGTTGAAGCGTCAGATCTTTCAAACTTCACTTCTCAGTTCTGTGTGGCTTTTCCCTCAGACTGGACACAGCTCCTCCACAGTTATGGAAGACATTTAATAAATGTTTGACACAAACACAGGACGAACCGTCACCACTAAATTAACTTGAAAAAGAGAGTGAACCTAACCAGCTCCAGCAGTATTATTAGGTATATAAATTGCGCCTTTTATTTATTTAGTCATCAATCAAAGTGTTTTTATTAGTGATAGATCGTTGATCAGCTGTATGCAGTGATCCTGACACGATGTGATCATGCGGTGCAGCCCTGGACCAGAGCTATTTAAAAACCTCATGTGGGTAGTGTTTCGCTGTGAGAGGAGGATAAGCACCTCAGTCACTAAGAGCACTGAACCCCTCGAAACAGGAAAAAGCCCATTACATGTCCAGTAACTCCTGACAACAACACAGAATGCTACACACACACACACACACACACACACACACACACACACACACACACACACACACACACACACACACACACACACACACACACAGTCACATCTCCATCCAAGGACAGTAACCCACAAATGTCATTGGACGAGAGCAGACATAGGAGTCAGTATGGAGACGAATCAGAAGCTGCTGTCTTGTTTTCTGTTTGTTTTGTATAAATGTCAAAAAGGCCAACACTGTATCATCTCTAATAAACACATAGGGAGGTTGGAAACGATGGCTCCTGCATCTTTTTTTTTTTTACCTCACCCCTCCAACACCGTGCAAGCCTCATCCAGGACAGTTCAACATGTCATCACAAAGTCTGCTGTGGGGAGGATGTTCAGCATGTTTGTGTGATGTGTATGTATGTGTAACACACTTCCTCTGAATAGCTTAATGAACAGGCCAATTGATTGCAAATGATCAAGGATAGTAACATGTTGTGTACAGTGACATGCTGTACAGAGCATATCTTTTCGATACATTTATGCTGCTGCTGGGGCTCATTTTCCTCCAGTGTGGTGTGTGTGTGGTGTGTATGTGGTGTGTGAGAGAGAAACTGGTTGGAAAATGACCAAACGTCTCCCCCTTGTGGACAGCGTGCGGCCTGATCAATGAGGCAGAGTGTCTTCTTATAGGTCAGGCAATCAGGTTGATGGACTCTCATTGGTTGGTGCAGCCTGTACTCTAGCTGATAGCTGAAAATCATATTTACAATGCTTTTGTAGTGTGTGCAGGAATGAACCAGAGGGACAAAAGACACAGAGGGAACATTCAGTGTCTCTCAGGAAGAATCCTTTAGAGGAGCATAGAGTGCAGCTCTATGCACACTGAGGCATAATGAAAGAACAACTTGAGGATTACCATCTGACGCAGCTACACACACACACACTGCAAACACAGAAATGTACTCAAATACTTTGAACACGTGAATTACAAGCACACACACACACACACACACACACACACAGCTGCTCTATGAAACTCTTAGCTCTTAATCTGTGCACAGCTGTCCGTTAACCTCCCCACCCTCTAACACACAGAGACAATAAGATGAATTCTTTCTATCCCTACACACATACACACTCTCTTTCTCCACTGGAGTCACAAATCAGATCATCATCACAGTGACAAAGAGCAGCCGTTCAAGATCTTTACATTCATTTTGAGTCATCTGCATTTTCAAAATGATGATAAATCATCGATAAATTAAGTCCCACTAAACCAGACAACTGCTGTTTGTCTCTGCCCCGTGTTCATTCTGACACATTCTCATGTTCAGCCCAACACTAAGCCATGCAGGTCCTGCTCCTCCGCATGTTACATAAAAACAGAAGATGAAAACAGATGAAGGTCTGCTGATAACTGTGTGTGTGTGTACAGTGTGTGCCAACATGAAAAATGACATTTTAATGCCAGAGATGATTCTGTTCGGTCAAAGAACAGAGCCCTGAGGTTCTCCACGTCACACCAGAAAATGTTGATGTGGATTTATTGATACCGTTTCAGATGGACTGAGGTGAAGTGGAAAACTGTCCTGTGTTCTGATGAGTCCACATTTGAAATTCTGTTTGGAAATCATGGACGCTGTGTCCTCTGGGCTAAAGAGGAGAGGGACCATCCTGCTTGTTATCAGCACACAGTTTAAAAAACAGCATCTGTGATGGTATGGGGGTGCATTAGTGCACATGGCATGATGGGTAACCTGCACATTAGTGAAGAACAGCATGGCTCAATGTGGTCAAAGAGTCCGGGTGCTAAACTGACCCACCTGCTGTCCAGACTTGAAATGAAATGCTGAAATCCTTCATCAAGTAAGAATGTGAAAGCATCCCACATTAAAGATTATAAAGACTCCTCAGTTCACAGACGCTGACAGAGTGTTGTTAAAGGTCCAGTGTGTCAGATTTAGGGGGCTCTATTTACAGAATATAATACTCACAACTCTGTTTTCATTCATCAGTGTTTAATCACCTGAAAATAAGATAATTATGTTTTTGTTACCTTAGAATGAGACTTTTACATCTATAGACACTGAGGGTCCTCTTCCATGGAGTGGAGCTGATGACCAACATCAGGAAGTCATGTGACATCTTGTTTTTCACAGCAGATAAGCAGGCCTCTAATTTAATTTAGGAATCATTTGCATTTACAGACAGGTACAGCTGAGCTCTCTCTCTCTCTCTCTCTCTCTCTCTCTCTCTCTCTGTCTCTCCTATTCTATCTACTATCTCCATTTAAGTTTATAGTTATAGTTATCATTATTTTACTGCGGCATCTGTGTCTCAATTTATCTATCTACCCTTCCTCTCTGTCTCTGTCTCTCTCTATCTTGAACTCAACCTGTCACTGCAGATGACTGTCTACCAATGAGCTTGGGTCTGCTCGAGGTTTCTGCCTGTTAAAAGGAAGTTTTTCCTCGCCACCGTCACCAAGTGCTTGCTCATGGTGGAACTGTTGGTCTCTGTAAATAATATTATAAAGAGTACGGTCTAGACCTGCTCTGTATGGAAAGTGTCATGAGATAACTTTTGTTATGATATGGTGCTATATAAATAAAATTCAATTCAAGTGAAATGAATTTGAATTGAGTGGTGTACTGTGTGGCATTACGGTGGTTCTACTATTCACCCTGCAAGTGTTGAGCTGGGACCTTGTTCACATTATGGCACTTGTCGTGGCTGTTTGTCATGGCATCAGCTGATGGGGAACCTTTAAATGAATAATAAAATAAAGGCTGACTTCCATATCGCCACAATAAAAAATAAGAAGAAGAGATGTTAGGCAAAAATTCTAAAAAAGTTTTTCCAACTTCAAACATGAATACAGTCAGACAGCAGATGCACGGTCTATAATTAGCCCTGCTGCCTTCCATCCATCACCATGTTAGAGTAGAGGGTTCCACACCAGGTGGGAGATGAATGAGGAAAGACTGTTGTGAGACGATGATGTGTGTTTGGACGCAGACATAACAAGCTGCCCGTGAGAAACCTGCTTATTCAGCTCAGTTATCTCATCATCTGAAGCGCTGCAGGTGGGTCTTTGGCCGTCCACATCCAGCAGGTCGCACATCAACATGGTGGAGAAGGATCTGAGACCTGGAGGAGGTGTTAACGTGCCACAGTGTCCCAGTTTCAGCTGGAGCACTCCAAGTAGCATGTGTTGATTAATATCCAGGTTTCTGACAACAGGTGCAGTGCAAATTATCAAGGAACCCAACATTCACTCATCTGCACCAGCTAGGAGTGCTGGTCAGGTACCACTGTCACCTCCTCAGGTTAGAGAGAACAAAGCTGAGCCAATCAGACCTGTTTTTACCTGAGACAGAACCTCTTGGCAAGCTGGAGGATACTGGACTTCCATCCTAGTAGCCTCTGCTGCTTCGTACGCACCATTCATTCCTCTTGCCAGATACCACAAAACCACAAAACAGAACCATCCCTTCACCACATTTACAAATACATTGTCTTTTGTTGGAGCATCAACTCTGGATTGTGACTCACCTCTCAACCACCAAACACCCACACCTTTTTCATATTCAGCAGTTTCACTTGAAGGGACTGGATCTTTCAGCATGTGTTCTGTTCTTCTGTATTCTGAGCAACAAAGGACTCACGCAGCTAAAAAACCCTGACTATACCAATGTCACGGTGTTTGGGCTACAAGACAAGATGTCGCCTTAATCTATGAGTCAGTTTCTGTGACTCTTGTATTCAAACCATCTCCATCAACTATGAACTGTGTTGTTCAGGGCAACAGACTGAGTAAAGCCTTTTGGTTTCACTCAGTTTGTGTTTGAACTGCAGTGCTAACAGCCTTAACTTGATTCTATCATGTGGTTTCTGCTCTGTCACATCTCTGAATGCTTTTCTTCTTCAGTTTGTAATGTTGCTGCTGATGTACGTACCACTTATTCCATCAACTTGAATCTGCATTTGGCTGCCTGTGCTCCTGATTCCTTTCACTGCAGCGACAGGCTCTGTTGAAAGAGCCTTTTCTAGTCTTCTAGATTCAGCTGCGCCTCTTTCAACTGAAGGAACATATGCTCTTAAGTTCCTGCAGAAGATTGGAAAGCAAATAATATCATGACACAATGGAATGGTGTGCTGCCCATCTCTCACTTCATCAGTAACAATAACCAATAACCTACTGTACATTTCATTTTGACACTGAAGCCAAATGTACTCAACAGCAGCTGAGTGTTAGCTGCTCTGTTCTGCACGGAAATAGATGAGATACTAAATGAGTTTTTCATCTCCTGCTACTTCAAATCAATAGTACAATATTCACACTAATATTCACATGTTGAATCCCAGTTAGTCTCTGTTAGTACCATCTTCAGACACTGGGCCATTAAACTTTTTAAAGATCTGTGTTCCCAATTCCAAAAAAGTTGGCACACTGTGTAAAATGTGAATAGAATGACATATTTAACATATTTAACTGAAAAAGCACAAAGATAACTTACCAAATGTTTAAACTGATAAATTTATTTTTGAATTTCATGTTAACCTCTCAGCTCTTCTTTTAAAGGTCCAGTGTGTTACATTTAGTGCTATCTAGCGGTGTAGTTGCTGATTGCCTTGACCTGACCTTGAGACTGAACCAGAAATGTAACACAGAGGAAGAGACAGAGCAGACTCTACTTCCTCAGGAAACTCAGGTCCTTTAATGTGTGCAATAAGATGTTGGAGATCTTCACTCTGTTGTTGCAAGAACAATTTTCTTTGCTGCAATGTGTTGAGGCAGTGGCATCAGAGTCGACAGTGGTGGTGGTGAGGGAGAAGATGCTGTACACAGTTTTGTGCATGGAAAATTCCCCACGACCTCTTAACAACCTCCTGGTCAAACAGCGGGGCGCTTCTAGTAACAGACTGATCTAGCTCTATTGTGACAAGGACCATTGCAGGAGATTCTCTCTGCCAGCTGCCGTCTCTCTGTGTGACCGCTCTCCTCTGTGACAGGACAGCGGGGGCCGGGAGATGAAGCCTCACGCTTCACCTAACAGACTGAGACTACAGACACCATCAACTCTGGGCTCATACACCTTTCAACATCTGTCAATCATCCATCCATCCATCTATCCATCTAGTGCAGTGGAAAGCTGATTTTGCTTGTTAAGGTTTAACCAGATTAGATAAAGCAAGGGAGGGAGCAGGCAATTAATGACCGGAAATGGGTGTTCTTCACTCTGAATTTCATGGTTGAAATTTGCGCGTTTTGGGTTATAATTACATGATTGACAGGCATCACAACTGATCACAGTCAGCTATGGACGGTTACCACTGAAGCTTAGCTCCACCCAGGCCTCCTCCTGTTTGACCATATTTAGATTTCCTGCTCTGATAAAGCAGCTGGTCATACACCCAACCTCCAATCTTCATCACAAACCTGTGAGTGACATCACATAAACTACGTCCATGTTGTCTGCAGCCTGTGCTCATCACATTTGTGCCCTCCGTGTTTCCTGAATATTTGCAAATGATGAGTTCCTGTGTGAAACCGTCACCACAAACATGAACAGTTCCCAGGTGATTTGTTTTGGCTGTCTGTTGTCTCATTGCCAGCTGAAAAACACACACACACAGACACACACACACACACACACACACACACCCATTGAGTACTGCAGTTTCCATAGCAACAGGGATAGTGATAGAGTGGGTTGGTACTGGTGGGAGGGTTACAGAGAGGTTGAGCGAGAGAACGACAGTGTGAAACTGAACCAGTGACTGAGTTCAGAGTGAAACCGAGCGTGGACGTGAGCGAAGACAAGAGGAAGGAGTGCAGGACGGAGACAAAGAGACAGGAACCGGCTTTTTTCTTTCTTTTCTCTCAAGTACAAACATTCATTCATGCATCAGTCCTGCTCCCCTCTCCCCAGGTGGAGGAGTAGTGACGTTGGATGCCTGACTATCTCTTCTCATTATCATTCCCCCACCCCCCTCCATCCGTCTCCCACTACAGCCGGATAAGCCAACCACTAACCAGTTCCACTCGCTCTCTTACAGAGCAGGGATTTGAAGATTGCATCCTCGCATTTGTAATCAGATGTAGGAGAGGATTATCTCAAGGTCTCCTCCATCTTGTTCACAGCCGAGGGGCTGCTGAGACAAAAGGTGGGAGAGAAGAGGAGGCTGTGGAGAAGAGCAGAGAGGGATCGCAGGCAGCTCAGTGAATGGAGTGGAGTTAAAGATAGAGAGAGAGAGAGAGGGAGGGAGAGGTCACCTGTGGATGTGAGGAGGAGGAGGAGGGGGAAGAAGAGGAGGAGGATGAAGGCTTTCTAAGGAACTGCACCCATCACCCGATTCATCCGAAAGGGAGAGGACAGAAGGGAGGATAGAGGCTGAGCAGCAAGTATTTCACTGTAAAAGGTAAGATGGTGGATGGAAATATTTGAAACCTCATTTCTCCTGTGTGTGTGTGTGTGTGTGTGTGTGTGTGTGTGCGTGTGCATCTGTTTGTTTGTGCATAGTGCATGTGTGTCTGTTTTGTGTTCATGGGTGTGAATGTGATTGTGTGCAGAGACGCTGCACGTCGTTTCCTCGAATGAGTCAGTATCTGGAGATCTCCCACAGCTGTTATCTGTGTCAGAATTTGATAAATCAGAAAATCAGGTTTTGAAGTTTAATGTCGTAAAACTAGCACCTGAAAATCAAACCTATTCACTGAATTGAATCTGAACCCAGTGTGTGTTGAATCCCTGCATGTAGTGTCTCTGATTCACCACACTGTCAGACTCGGCACTGTTAGCAAACACTGACTTGTTGCTGTCTGGATCCTGAAAGGTTCTGACACACGTTCTCATGACATAATGTGGATCCAGTCAGTCAGTCACGTGATCAGAATCACCCTGCATCTATTTTTAAACATTTTGGAAAGTATTTACATGTTTCTTTCTGTGAGATTAGAGGAACAATATCAGTCACATGACGTGTGTGTTGAGGAGCTGGAGTCAGGAGCCTTCCTGAGCATACTGCTATTAGGGTAACAGTTAGCTGCTGGGGTGATGGTTAGCTCAGTTGGTAGAGCATCTGCCCCATGTAAAAAGGCTCAGTCCTTGCCACCGCGGCCCAGGGTTCAAATCCAACCTGTGGCCCTTTGCTGCATGTCATTCCCCATCTGTCTCCACATTCCTGTCACTCTTCAGCTGTCTATCAAATAAAGCTTGAAAAAGGCCAAAAAAAATATCTTAA
This sequence comes from Sciaenops ocellatus, assembly GCA_033000465.1. Lineage (NCBI taxonomy): Eukaryota > Metazoa > Chordata > Actinopteri > Sciaenidae > Sciaenops > Sciaenops ocellatus. Next base: position 2,818,695 of record CP136872.1, on the reverse strand, counting down.
AAAAAAAAAAAACAGTTAGCTGCTGACTCAAAAACACACCTACTAACAGCTCCAAAGCTGACTGATCAACACCTTGTAATAGTTTTTTCTGTTCTAAAATATAAAAACGTTGTAGTTCGAGTTACCTGTTTGGAGTGTTTCTTCATGAATAACAGGCAGTGCAGCACCTGTGCACAGCTTCATGAAGTTATTACAGGTTTATACAGACACCAAACCCAGGGCTCACTAACTGTATCTAGCAGCCCGCACTATAGACAGTGATCTTGCACAAAGGTGCTGGGCGGGGTGGGAAACCTGTTGTATGATACAGATACATATTCATACGGTGGCCATTTTCCCTTCTACGTCACACTCGGATACCTGGATATGTCCACTTGTGGTACTGCAGTGAAAAATTCTCCTGCTAGAATAACAGACCCACCAGCACAAAGGAGACGTCTGTAAAACTGTTGACACCTCCAGCTGCAAACAAGATCAATCTCTTTTAGAGATTTTTTTTAATTCATGTTTGTTAAACTCTTCTCAATTTAAAAATCTGTGACATCATCACAAAGTAAAGTTTGAGCAGTCTGAACTGGCCGGACCAGTGAGAAAAACACTGTTCGTATTCAGTAAAAATATGAGGGAGTAAACCTGTAAAATAGAAAACTTGTTTGGTGTTGGCGCCAGGTGATTCATTCTCATTGGACTGAATAAGCATCATGTTTGGGTATGTAGTCAGTTCTAAAAATACCTCCATCCAGAGGAAAATGGCCGCTGTGTGAATATGGTGAATTATTCCTTTAACTTGGGTTATAAAAAAGTTGCCAGTGAGTTGAAGAAAATGAACTAATGAGGCTTAGACTGATGTGTGATGAGTGTGGATGATTGAGTTTAATCTGTTCATTTTTGTTTTCCTCATCCATGAAAGTAGTGTGTGACAGAAGTCCATTTGAATGAGGGTTAAAGGTTCAGCATTCACTTTTAAGGTGATTTATTGGCAGAAATGCAACATAGCATGCATATCTATGTTTTCCGTGATATATAAAGACCATATAAATAAATCATTATGTTTATACCTTATAATTAGCCTTTTTATCTGCATATACTGTGGGTCGAAAATACACAGCATGTTTGTTACAGTAAACCAGATGGACAAACGGCGGTGTAGACCATGTATCACCACTACATTGCCAACATAGCAGGAAATGTAATAATATGAAGAGAATTAAGAAGAAAAAGACAGATGTGACATAGAGGAAGTGTTTGCTAGTTGCTAACGGCTAATCGTTTTGGCTTTGTTAGAAGTTTGAGAAGTTAAATTTAGACAAATGGACGATCATAGTTATTATTTATCAGAAGAAGAGCCAAGAGAGCAGGAATCTTTGCATCTAAGAAGGGGAAACTTTAAGAAGCAAAACTGACTATGTTCCTATTAGACAATCCTCACCATAACTGACATGGATTTATATCCAGAGCTGTAAATAATAAGAGAGTGCTGTATTTGTTATTATCCTATATTGTAAGCTATCATAAAAATATTCTGACAGTCAAGACAACAAGCGATGAGGGCAGAGTTAGATGAGGATTTTTAAGGACAGTTTTAATATAGCCATGTTTTTTGGTCTGGATCAGTGGTGTGAAGATTTTGTCCAGCTGTTTGAACAGTTTGAGGTGTGGGCCTGTTGTTCCTCGTAGCAATAGAGTTGACTCTAATGTGTTTTTACCTTCCATCTATCTGATCAAGCCACTTGTTAAACTGCCTACACATTTTGTCTTCTTCTGGCAGATTTTGCAGAATATTCTATAATATTCCAAAACAATAACTGTCAACAATTGCAGGTTGAACATTGACCTGGTAGGATTTAGTTGCTGTGGTTTGGAGAAGGCAGCATTGGTTTGAGTTCATATGACAGTCCTTAGAATATAAACACAACATTAAGACTTAAGATTCTGCTTTCAGTTATTTTGAGCATGACTTCAATTTATTATTAGTATTATTATGATTATTATTGTCATTAATAAATTGATTGAACTCATCACAAAATGCAGTTATGGCGTGACTAGAAAATATATAAATATCTGGCTGGTCGTATCCTAGTTCTTTATCTATTTGTTCTTTGGGGAGACTCATTATAAAAGTGTACAGTATAGTGAACCTCATGTGATAGCAGCAGGTGATTCACTCTTCTTGTGTTTGAGGTTTGGTTACACGATTTAAAGAGTAGCCTCATCTAGTCTAAATAATCTGACCTGCTCCGTCAACTAGTGCTGAGCAGTGATGTACCGTGGCACTACAGCACTGCATGTTACATCATTGCTGGGTGTAGTCTGAAGTACCACAGAGCACACCTGTGATGTTGAGCATGCTCTTGTGTATCTCTGAACCTGCTGAAGGCAGTGCAGCTTTGATTTCTTCCTTCCAAAATCATGTCTGGGTTACTCTTGAAAATGATGCCTGTTGCAACTGGACAATGACCTGGGCAAAGCGGGTGTTGAATCAAACTAGCACAGGGCAAGCCTCAGACTATAGAATACTCCAGCACAGGACTACATGTTGCACAGGGAGGAGGAAGAATGGAGCAAACTGTTGCCTGCGTCTGCTTTATCTGGTGAGAGTTTATGGAGCAGCCTTCTGTGAGTGAGGTGCATTTGAGGACCTAAATACATTATGATTGGTGGACAGATAGATAACATGCAAAGCCTTATGGGCAAATATTAAATAATAATATTTTTTCAATTAAATTCTGATTTATGTTAGTGATATGACATATCAACATACAAATATATCAACGAATCTCATCTCAGAACTTGATTAAAATGATAGTTAAATAATAATTGTATTTTTTTTTTATTTACATTATATCGTGAAAAATTACTCAATATCTGTGATGCAATATACAGTAGTGAGCAAAAGTTATTCTTACAGTCTACAAAACTGTATGTGTGTGTGTGTGTGTGTGTGTGTGTGTCTGTGTGTGTGCGCGTGTGTGTGTGTGTTGTATATGAGCTGATCAAGTGTGAAACAACCAAACTCTGTTTTTGATTTCTCATAAAGGGGTTCCATGGCAGCTGCTGGGCGTCCTGTGTCGGAGCTGTACCCACTGGGGGGAGCTGTTTCCTTGGAATCTACGCTCTCTGGTCAGTCGCTCTTTGACACCTCCAAAAGCTCCACACAGGCAAAGTTACCTGCCAGGCTGGCTGGAGGACCAGGTTACACCTGCCAGGAGGAGCCAAAGGAGGCCATCACTGAGATCTGTAAAGAACATTCAGCAACTCCTCCTACAAGAGAAACTAACAGCAGGAGTCTGAGGGTCAACAGAGAGCCTGGTGAACAGAAACAAAGCCCACCTGAACACTGCATGCCCTCCCTGGCTTCAAGCCACTCTCATAGTCTGGCTGAGACGCATCAACAGGAGATAGTCGTGAACGTAAGCAATGAACACCCTCAGGCTGACAGGACAGTGCAGAGCATCAAGCCAGCCTCCCTGCCTGTCTACAGGAGTAACTCAGGCACTTTACCTCTGGTTAAACAGGGACTGCCCCCCCTAGCTCCAGACAGTGACACATGTGGACTTGTTTACCATGGAGAAGATAAGAGTATCTTAGAGGGTGTGAGTCACTCCATGTTAGCCTGCAAGCAGCCCATGCAGCTGCAACAGTGCAACATTATCACTACTATGTGCAGAGGGGCCAACAGTGGAGAAGGTGGTGTACAACAGCCTCCGAGCAGGTGTGTCTGTATCTCGTCCCCCAAGGCAGCAGCCAAAGTAAAGAGCCATCCTCCTCCTAAATGTGACAACACACCCTGCTGTGGCTCTTATATCCATCATGCCAGTTTTGAGGACACATTTGCTGCCTACTGCCACCCCCAGCCCATTCCAGCCCCCTCCCAGGTGCTGCCACGCCACATGGAGTCAAGCTACGACATCCAGCGTCAAGCAGCACCTCCCTTAGCGATGAACCACCTCACCCTGCCTCGCCTCATCTCCTCTGTCAGTGAGACGGGCCTGGATGCTAAACACCTGCTGCGGTGCTGCAACCTCAACTGCTCTTGGATCAGCACACTACCTGCTGGTGCTGGACCGCAATCCCAAAAACATTTCGGTTTAGAAGAGTGCTGCAGCAGTCCCGCTGGCCATGTCGGAACCACGACCCGGGACATGAGTACTATGACCACCCACAAAGAGCTGAGGGATGTTGGGGTGCAGACAGGACAGACCATCACACCCCATGTGTTCCCCCAGATCTGTCTGGCAGAGGAGAACAGGAGTGAGACCTCCTGTAGCCAAACCACGAACACTGACAGCAATGGAGGCAAGAAACTGGGTGGGGCTCCCAAGTCTCCAGTGAAGGAGGTGAAGTGGGATGCAGAAGGGATGACATGGGAGGTGTATGGGGCATCTGTTGACCCTGAGGAGCTGGGCCTGGCCATCCAGAGACACCTGGAGCTGCAGATCAAGGAGACAGCAAGCCATGCGGCCAAGCTCTCTCGCCAGGACACCAACACCTCCCGGAAGAACGGGAACTGTCAGAGAAAGAGGAGCAGGATGATGGGTGCCATCCGAACCCCGGCCTGTTGTGCTCGCACCACTACAGCTGTCGACTAACTGAGCAGCTGACTGATGGACAGACAGAACCTGAACACTGTGTTCAGTAGCCAGTATGGCTACTCATAGCCTCAGCCTCAAATGTCACCCATCTGATCTGAATGTCTGCGGATGGAAGAAAAGTCTGGATACCAGAACCAATGGAAAACCCTGAAATGATGATTAGAGATTTGTGTAATCATTATGAAATCAAAATAAAAAAGTGCCAGACAGGAGGCTAATGATGAACTAACAACAGATTTATGTTTCATCATTTGTTGTCCTATTGTAAATATGGTTCCTTCAGCTGTGCACTGCCAGTGTTTTCAGAGGGCCACTACACACAGGTATGTCTTCAAAATAAAGTGCTTACAGGACAGAGACACCATGAAACAACACCTGTATAGTGTAAAGCAATCTGATGCAACAGTTGTGCAATAAATATTACACCTGTACTGCTTATAATGAATGTGAGGAGTGGGGAATGAAATGTAATTTAATGCAGAGACCTACTTAACCCTTACCTTTGACCAGTGGCTGTCCCTAACCCTAACTGTCTCAGGTCAACCCCCACAAGTTGTTTCTCCCTCTCCTCCCTCTCTCCTCTGGTTGTGGTGTTCCCCCTCCTGGCTGACTGGGCCGTGACATGGACTCATGATATTGGATGCCAGGCAGGAAGAGCCCATTGAAAATTTCTTACCTAACCCTCATCCCTCATGTCCCAGTCTACACCTTCAGAAACGACCATAGAGTCAAATCAACACCTCTCTTACAGTTACAACCAAAACCTGAACAGGACACACATGCACACTGACAAAATGAAAATGAGTATCATTAGAATATTATAAGAAAAGTAAAAGTAGTGTACAAATGAACTTACATTAACAGTATATGCTAAAACAACAAGATAGATTGATCATGTCCTCTGAAAGGGAGTTCTATACCTTGTGGCCTCCAAAATAATTTAACGCTCCACATCTTGTATGTGTTTGGGGAATTCGGACTATATGGAAACAGTCTTTTACTGAGCACAGACGTAATTAGGTACTTCAATGTGATAGACCTGTTTAGCCTACCTGTGTTTTCATAAATATGGTTTAAGCTCTTGAGTTTGCAGTTTCAGTACATCTTCCTTTCCTGCATATTTATTCTGAGTTTTACGTTTGTTTCTGTTTTGCAATTTTGGGTATGATTAAAATGATATGAAACTTCCTGGATATACTTTCTTCATGACTGTATGAACATACATGGACATGATCAATCATCAACAACATTAGAACATTTCAAGGCTTTTTTGAACTCTTCACCTGTTTTCTGTAGAGCGCCTGGATTCTTGTTCGGATACAGAGTTAAGAATTAAGAATTTAGTTGTCTGCAAACAAATGAAGAGGAAAACTGCAACACTGTTCACATCACTGTTCCATAGTCCAAAATAATAAGTAGTCCATGAACAGATCCCAGTGGGATCCCAATGAGCTTCATTGTCTACTCCAAAGTATCCAGTGCTGAATTATTTTTTTGTTTTCACTGTTTTTTGTTTTTAACTAGCCTTGAGTTACTTATGAGATAGGGTAATATCAGCTGTGTTGATGTTAAAATTTTATTTAATGCGTCAAAACCTTTTTTTCTTTCTCTCTTATTACATTTTGCTTATTGGATGTTGGCTACTCAAAAAAATCAAGAAAAAGACTCAAACTCTGAAGTGAGTACAGTGGAAATATGGAAACATTACTTTGTTTGCATTTACCAAAATCATAAAAACAAAAGCAAAAATTGAGTCAATATTAATACTTATTATTTTTTTAAAGATACATATTTGTTTCTCTTGCCATAATATATTAAATAAATACTAAAAAATAAATACCTTTCCCTTTTTATTTTTCACCTCCACACTTTTCACATTTGCCTGGGTGTCACCATCATTTCAAATGTCCAAGTCTAATGGATAGATTGCCATGAAATCTAATGAACATGGTCATTCATTCATTCTAAGGGGACAAACTGTTCTCTTATGGTGTGCAGCTCTTGTTTCAATATGTCAGTTTTCAGTGCTGAGCTGCTGTGTGGCATGTAAGGACCTATCATTTGTGTTCAGGTGCCACTGTTCACCAACAGGTACAGTGTAAAGCTGCTAGTTTAAGATGAAGATAAATCACTCCTCCAGAACTTTGGGGTGAAATAATATAATATTTACACAAGTGAAAGTCATTAATGCTGAAACTATAGGTGACATATGAGTACTCCCAGTTATAGTATTATTGCATGCTTCAAGTGAAAACATTTCCCTTGTTGAACATTTCTATAATTCAGACATGAATCCATTCCAATGCCCACTTCATTGTCTCATCTGTATACCTTAATGTCTGTTTAGTATCAATAAAGTATTAGAGACACCAGAAATGGAAAATATTGGGTGATATAAAACAAGTCAACCTTTTGGTGTGCTTTGAACATACATACAGTAAAGACAATAAATATCCCAAGCGGAGCCACACTGTGGATTCATTATTGTCGTGTGTGAATGAAGCAGACATGAGAAATGACATTTGATTGTTCGTAAAGTCTTAACTATCATGATATTCTCACTGTGAAACACAAGCTGTCAGTTTGATGAAGAATAAGACAGCAGGTTGTCAGGTATTCTTGCTGGATTCTTGATGGACACTGAATGATCTGATGAATCTCTTTTCTTTAGCTATTCTCACCTCAGTTATTCATATTTCCTTTCTGTCTGTTTCATCTTGTCTGGAGTTCAAGTCATTGCCAGAGCATATGTGAAGGCATCAACTCTGTTGTTGTGTTTGTCTGGTGTAAGGCTAGGGAAAACTGAGTGAACTAACAGACAGACTATTCATCTGAAGTTTAAATAGACAGTCTGACATGCTGAGAAAACCACTGACATTTTAGAACTCGTTTGCCATCTTCCCCAGAGTCAGATGAGAAGATGGACATCAGTTTCATCTCTTTATGTCCAGTACAGAAATAGTTTAAAGACTGGAAGCAGACTACTAGCTTATCTCCAACAGTAAATTAAACAGGCTGCAGTTGTGACCAACATAAAAGCCTAAACAAAACCATGCTTGGTGTCTGTCTGTTTACAGGACATACAGAGATAAACCTGATACTGACATACCTATATGTTGTTGAAAGTTGTTCTCTGACAAAAGAAATTAAAAAAAAGAAATTAAACAAAAGTCGCAATCACAGTGGACAACACAATGTTACAGTAGAGTTGCTAACATATAATATGTCCCACTTGTATAAACGCTTGGAACCCTCTGGGGTCCAAGCTACCGCTCACCATCGCAACAACAACTGGAGCCATTGATAAGACCCCAAAGGGTTCATGCCGAATGTCAGCTTTATCAGTTTGTCAGGTGGAAGTCTTGATAAAACGTTGTTTAAATTGTGTGTATCCAAGAGGAATGTGCCCAAATCTTGATGCCAGCAATAAAGTTACAGAAACTCTGTGGTGATTTTGTCTTTTGGATGTTTGCTGCAAAGACACGTGTCATAGACCAAGCAGTCCAGGTACAAGGAAACAGGTCTAGAGTTCACAGACAGATTTTTGCTAAAAAGATTTAACAAAACAAGTAACTAAAGGGCCCCTAATCAACAAAAGAGCTGCGGCGAACTGCTGGTTTAAACAGACAAGAGGTCCCACTCCAACTCACACTCTGATGTTCACTCAAGACAAGATGACAAATCAGCTTCTAAATATGTAGCAATGAACAGAATGAGAAATGTGATTATCAAATCAAATCAAATCAAATTTTATTTGTATAGCCCAAATTCATGAAACACATTTTGCCTCAGAGGGCTTTACAATCTGTACAGGGAGTGACACCCTCTGTCCTTAGACCCTTGGTTCAAGTGAGGAAAAACTTGCCCACAAAAACCCTTTTAACAGGGAAAAAAAGGTGGAAGAAACCTCAGGAAGAGCCACAGAGGAGGGATCCCTCTCCCAGGAGAGGGATTGTGTGTTTTTTACATTTAATTATGTAAACCTATACTAGTAGATACACTAGAAAAAGTATGAACCTAAAATAGAGTATAATATGGACTAAAATGGAATTACATTTGGTGAAGAGTGCATGACTTCCTGGATTTCCATAAGTCCCCATGTTAAAATGTCCAACTTCACAGCAGAAATAAACATGTTTACAGCCTGGTACAAAAAACAGTTTTGGTCTCTATAGCTAATTTCACCGTTCATGACAACTTTGAATTTTTATAGAACTCAGGTCCACTGATGATCCACGTCTTTGCCCATTTTTAGACTAGCTGGGAGGCAAAAGAGGCAGAACTGCCAACATGTTGGCGGCCAGCAGCACAGATTTTGAGCTTCAGAAACCTGTGGGTGACATCACCCATACACAGCTTGCTCATGGTGGAACTGTTGGTCTCTGTAATAATATTATAAAGAGTCTAGAAGAGTGTCATGAGATAACTTTAGTTATGATTTGGTGCTATATAAATAAAAATGAACTGATGCAGTATGGACAGTATAACACCCTGCTGATGACGTGTAACAGTATGACGCAGATATGACCGGAAGTGTGGGCGGAGCAAAACAGACTACTTGGCAAAATGGCGGCGACCATGAAGAACGTGGATGAAATACGGAATCGAGTGATACTGGGAGAATTCGGTGTGAAGAATGTAAGTCTGTATTTAAAATTCATTTCATGACAAACACCGGCTGGCTGCACCGTTCACGAGTCCTCTGAGCAGCTGGACTGAGCCGCACGTGACTGTCGCCGCGTGTCTGAACAGTTGCTGCCGCGCGCTGTACGGATGTTGAACAGTGTCATATTTTATTGATAACGACGAATATAAAAAAAATAACACACCGGCCAACAAGCTAAAGAGTGACGCAGTTTAGTTTGGCCTGCTTCTCACTGTAGTCAGTAATATTGCTCATAAACAGTATGGACATGTCTATAAGTATGTCTACTAAATTAAAAACAAGTTTAGCATGCTAAGACCTGTATAATATTCCTGTTCTGATCTCTGTCTGGACTCGGTACACTTCATTAACTTACTATGAGTTAAAAACACTTAAACTTCTACGTCATTTCAAATATGACTTATTTTCAAAATATTCATATCAAAAGTTTATTTTGCTCTGTTGTTACACCTGGCGGCATACCCATCATCCTAATGTCTTATCATGCGTGTTCAGCTATTCAACGGTCAGTGTATGATATTTGTCTCATGTGATATCAGTATGATATGATGTTAGAGTCTGTTAGAGACTCTAGAGACAACAGCGGTCAGACGTGCTGTTGTAGGCTGCACACACTGAATATTCATAAACATCCTCATCAGGATCATCACACTCAGCCCAGCGTTACTTTATCACAGAGGAGCGAGAGGCCATGCAGCAACAGCAACAAGTGTCATCACTGCAGCACCAGGATCAACACGTGCCACAGATCTGTCGTTATCAATGAACAAGATGTTACTCAACCGTTTTCTAATGATTGCTGGTTCAACTCCAAGATGATACATTATGCAGTTAACTATAAAATGATAAAAGTTCATTCCCAGTTTCAGATGTCAAGCCACCTGTTTACATTTTGCAGTATTTTACCTATTCCAGACTGCAGCACAGTATCCATGAAAGTGAACACACTGAGGAAAAAAAAATCCTTTTAAAATAAAGCATTTTTAAAAATCATTTAACTTAAAGGTCCAGTGTGTAGAATTTAGTTGCATTTAGTGGTCCAATCACTGCATTGCAATCTCCTCACATCACCCTCACCTTCCTAATGTAAAAGAGAAACAACACTTTAAGGACCCTGTTTAGAGTCAGTATTTAGTTTGTCTGTTCTGGACTACTGTATAAATAAGGTGTTTCAACATGGCGGCCTCCATGAAAGAGGACCCACTCCCACTGTAGATATAAAAGGATATTTTTTAAGTAACAAATGCATGAAAACATAGTTATGAATGTTATATTCCATGTTTGCCTTATTCTGAAAATAAAGGCCCCAAATCTTACACACTGCACCTTCAATATTTAAAAAAATTCAATGAAAATTCATATTGCCTCCAAAGTCCACCAGAATAGCAAAGCCAAACTGAGGTCAGAGGTTCCACTGAATACACTGTATGATCTGAAATCTGAACAGCCTTATAGAATACAGCAGTGTTTGAAACAGCATCAAATTGTAAAATTAAATTTATATTTTAAAAAGTAAAGTGGTGAGTAATCTTGTGGTGAGTGTTTGCTACCGTATTTATCTTATTAATTGACTGATTATTTTTTGCTTTCAGGTTCATACGTCAGATTTCCCTGGAAACTACCCCGGCTATGATGATGCTTGGGATATGCATAAATTTCAAAAGGTTAGTACATTTCTGTCAGGTTAGACCTGAAAGTAGCTGCATGAAGGAGCAGCTGCTATTCTCCAAGCTCCCTCCTTACCCTGTCTCGAAAGCTGAGCCTTCTTTGGGTCACTTCCCAAAGCTCGTAGCTGCAGGTGATAGTTGGACTAGTATATTGAACGCTTTACAACCAAATCACACTCTACTGCACTACTTAGTGAGATAGAAAGCCTTAGTATGCTGTAGGAAATGTAAATCTATAAAATGTGTTTGACCCAATGAGCGCTCAAGCTGATTAAACCTGTCTCTCCCCTCTATTTGCAGAACTTTAGAATTGATGTGGTGCATCTGGATGAGAGCAGTATGGAGTTTGACATGGTGGGGATAGATGCAGCCATCGCCAACGCCTTCAGAAGGATCTTATTAGCAGAGGTGGGTTTCCTGTTCAGTCAGGTTTTGTCATGAGCAGTGTTTGCCCTGAGATTTTTTTTTCCCAGCAGTGGTGCTGAGTCTTATTTTCCACAGCTGGATGATATTCACGTCCACTGACGAGTCTTTAAAGAAGTCGAGTCATGTTTAATAAAATGCATCAAGTCAGCCTGTCTGTGTGCACATGTGAAGTAAAGCTACGAAATTGAAATCAAATTACTCCTGCAAGGTATTTTCACAGTTCATTGACAGGAGACAGAATACCAGCAACTAGCCTCAGCTTCATCAGGACCATCATCCGCCTTTCTTGTCCTCACCAGCCAGTTCTCCAAACTCATCAGAAAGTTCCAAATTTTATAGTTTGACTAACAAGCTACATGCACAGAGATGAACAGTGATCACATTTTGGAAAAATTAGGTCTGTTGTCCAAAAATGACATTCAGATGGACATTTAAAAATAAAATAGCCTGCACAAGTTGAAATATATTTGAACCTCTGTTAACAGTTTAATGAACCTGTTGAATTTTTAACATTATAGTAAATTACACACACACACAAACACACCAAAGCGAATCGAACCTTTCACTGACAAGCGAACAGTCGCCTGCGCTGGAACAAGAGTTTAATATTCACTTAATCAGATTCAGATTTAGATTAGGGCAAACAAATGACTACCGTTACACATTAAAATTCACTACAGCAGTTTCATGTTTAAACCATTTGATCCGTCTCCCCCAATACAACAATAATGACAGGACACGTCATGCTTTGGGGAAATTGCTGAGATTATTGAAATGATGTAACGCTACAGCGACTCAGCACTTTTTGTGTGTATGATCTGGCACAGAGTGGAATTTAATATTTTCTTGTAACAGAGTTTAACACTCCTTTGTGTTGTATCTCTCTGACTGTGCAGTCAGCTATAGACTTTCCATAAAGACAAAGAGTTCCTCCTCTGATAAATAAGAGTTGCTGAACTTTGAGCTGTTCTGTGTGTCTTCATTGTAATAAGTAGATAGTCGACCCTTCGTTGCTGCCAGTTGCTAGCCAGTGGCTTTGGATATATAAATGACTCTGGCTGCATAAAGTTGAGATATCAAGTTTATTGCGTTTGTGGACATATTTCTATATGCAGCAGTGCTTATCATTTAGCAGCAACACTGCACTGCTGTTGGATGCATATTAGAGAAACATTGCATTAGTGTAAACTAACAACTTATATACATATATGACACCTCACAAGAAGACATTGTCAATTTAGTGTATCTGTGCAGTTTTTAAGAGAAAAGAGTCTAAAGTTTTTCATTTCAGGAGCTTTGATTTATTTTTGTTCTTGTAGGTGCCCACCATGGCTATAGAGAAGGTGTTCATTTATAACAACACATCCATCGTCCAGGATGAAGTCCTGGCCCACAGATTAGGCCTCATCCCCATCAAAGCTGACCCTCGTCTGTTCGAGTACAGGAACACCGGTAAGGCTACACAGTGAAACACACACACACACACACACACAGCTCCCATTTTTCTCTGCTGCAGTGTTTCACCTAAAAGCCAATGAGTAAGTTTGGGGTTGGATAGTGTTTTGTTTTCTTCAGGGATCTTAATAGCTTTAGCATGACCAAATTTAAAGACCTAAAACTCAAAGATTCATGTGTTGTCTCTGTTGTTGTTGAGTGTGCAGAAGCCAGTTTCTGTCATCTATCTTAATTCGTGTAGACGACCTCTAGCTTCAACCTGAAACAGAGCCGGACAGCAGGAGAATGAAGTGCTGATTTATTCTGTATGTGACACGATCACTGTGACTTTGACCTTATTTTACACCACCTGCTTGCACCTTATACTGATTGTTAAACATTTCACCTGTTCTATCATATTATTTCAGCTGTGACAGTCCCAAGTTTTCTGTAAACTGATGGTCAGAACCAGAACAACCCTAAAACAACATTTGGTAGGCATGTTTGTGACATTAGATCTTTTGTGTAAAACTGCTTTAGAACAGAACCTCAACCAGTATTAACAAGGCTGATGCTTGCTGATGAAGTTCTCTGTGTTTGTATACACTGTAAGGCTTTACATGCGTCTCTTGTCAGAAGATAGTTCATGTCTGCTTCAGTACTTGAAGCTATATATTACATACACTGAAAGATGTCATACATCATCCAATCAAATTAAACAATTTAAAATATCTTTATAAAATCACCATAAAATCTCATACATATTTGTTGCCTCTGGCACAGTGCATGGATACAACGTGAGTTTGTGAGATGGACCTGTAAGTGAACACAGTAGAGTTGTATTCAGTCTTGCTGAACACTGATATTAGACATGTTGGATACGCACGGGTAGGTTTGTCAGAAGTATTGAAATAACCTCCTAGAAATATGAAAATGTATTCAGATAAATACAAACCCACCACAGTCACGCTGTCATTCTGTGGAAACACTGCGGCTGGTCCTCTGTTCTTCTGTAGTAGCACTGTGTGAAGGTGGATCATTTAAAAAAAGAAAAACATTAGTATATCTCGTGTGTCTGTGACTTCTTTCTGTTGCTCTGGTACACAAAGAAGTATTGAGTATTGTTTTTTATTACTAATATTGTATCAGAGTGTAAAAGTGACACAGGTCAAGTATTTAATGTGAATGAAGGTACATGTGACCTGGTGGTGGTTGATGTAGGACAGCCCTGCCTATACAGCATGAGCCCACATCACACATCATCATCCGTGAACACAGTGTGAAATCAAGGCTTAAAGAAGAAGATAGCCGCTGACGCTCCACTTGTAGCTCTCTGTGATTGGAGCTACAGTCCTCCATGGGCTGTGATCAGACAACAACAGCTACACTCCAAGCTGTCAAACTGCTGTTTTCTCTCAGCACTTATGTTACAGACAGGCTCATTCATGTGTCTTTGACTGATTTACAGTGATTAAGTTTGATTGTCGCCTGGCTAAGTGTTTACAGTCATCAGTGCTGACTGTTTACTTTCTCTTAACTTACCATGTTTGGCATCTAATGTCTTTTTTCAGTTGCTGACCAATAGGGAAGCAGGGAAATGTTAATGATTTGTCAGGTTCTCTGCGTATATGACATGCAATGATTCTAACTTTTTAAAAAGTCTGACTCCCTGATTTCTTTCTGGGAACTATAACTGACAGCATACACAAACAGTTTTAGAACTTTTCTTAAATGGAAAATTGTAGAGATGATGCACTGATGGATGAGCTGGTGACCAGAATCGGCCATTTCTCAGCATGATCGGCCAAACGCACAGGATATATGAGAGTGAATAGTGCCTGTCACTGTTCATGGCTGATCAAATGGAAAGCTGGCCGATTCTGGTCAACAGCCAATCGATCGCTGCATCTCTACTCAGAATCCCAGCTCGCATGTATCTGGTAATATCCAGTGTTGAGCACTGCCTCTGGCAGTCATCAAAACTTATAACCGTAGTTATGTACACAATTCTCGTTTAAGTGTTTAGTGTTATATTTATTCCAGGTGAAGAGGCTGCAGAGGAGGAGGGTTCAGAAATAGACACAATACAACTCCAGCTGAAGATTAAATGCAGCAGGAACCCCAGAGCCAGCAAAGACTCCTCTGACCCACGAGAGCTGTATCTGAACCACATGGGTAGGTTTCAGGTGACACCAAATGAACAGATATTACTTGTGTTGTTTGCAGATTGATTGATTGATTAGTGATGTCCTGTGCGTCTCGTCTCAGTTTATTCCAAAGACATAAAGTGGGTCCCCATTGGGAACCAGGCAGACGTGTTTGCAGACTCCATCATCGGACCGGTACATGATGACATCCTGATAGCTCAGCTACGACCGGGACAGGAGCTGGACATTATCATGCACTGTGTAAAAGGAATCGGTAAGCGCATTAGTGTCTGTACCACCTGTGCTTTGGTCATGTTAACAGTCCAGACAGCTTTATAAACTACGCACAAAGTAAGGACATTTGTGTTTGGTAGATTTGTTGGCAATAAATCATCTACCAATGGAAAGCCTGATTATTTCTCTTTTAAATGGAGCCACATTTGAGCAGCAGAACTGAGCATGTGGGTTGTGCCCATGAGAAATTTGGCAAATCTTGTCTGACGATAACAAACAGGTTTTCTTTGCTGTTGCTATTGACTCTTGTTTGCAGAGATACATGGGCCCTGCTGCAGTGGTCAGTTAGTGCCTGCTCCAAGAATCAGCATGCCATGTTGGACTGATCTGGATAGGGCCCGTGCCATAGGGCAACTTCGAGCTGGTGTTCCACCAAACCAAGCTGCGGCTTTCTTTGGAGTGAACCCTAGTACCATCTGCAAACTGAAGGCCAAGTTCTATATAACGGGGGATGTCAGAGTCAGGCAGCGAACTGGCTGTCTCAAGAAGACAGCACCCCAGGAAGACCATTTCTTCATCCTGTCAGCACTTCGGTGCAATGGTTTCCAGGATGACGGTGCTCCTATCCAGAGCAGACTGCACACAGCCAGTCTCCGGTCTCATAGGGCTGCCAGGAAGCCTGTTATGATTGCCCTTCACTGTCAGGCCTGTGTGCACTGGTGTCTGCAACACATGCATTGGAACCTGAACCTGTGGAGGAACGTTATGTTCAGCAGTGAGTCCAGATTCTACATATGGCACTTGGATCGTAAGGTCAAAGTGTGGAGAAGATGCAAAGAACGCTTTGCTGATTGCTGCACCGATAGAGTAACATCTTTTGGTGGAGGCAGTGTGATGTGTGGGGCGGCATCTCCCTCACTGGAAAAACAAGGCTTGTCGTCATTGGAGGTAATCTCAATGCAGAAAGATATCAAGATGAAATTCTGCAACCAGTGGCAATCCCATATCTCCACAGTCTGGGACCAAACTCCATCCTCCAAGATGACAAGGCTCGCCCCCACAGAGCGGGGTTCATCAGAGACTACCTCCAGAATTTGGGAGTGGAGAGGATGGAAAGGCCTGCCAGCAGGACCACTTGTAGGATCAGCTTGGGCGTGCTGTTCGTTCCAGAGTCACCAACACAGCTACGTTGGCTGACTTTGGCAACAAATGCTGGTTGAAGAATGGGATGCCATCCCACAGCAGTGTGTGACCAGGCTGGTGACAAGCATGAGGTGCCAGGCTGTTGTGGCTGTGTGTGTTCTTCCACACGCTACTGAGGCTCCTGTTTGTTAAATGAATAAATAGTTAAATTGCCAATATGTCTTATTTCTTCAGACTTCAATCATCCAATCCACCAAACAAGAGTCAACAGCAAAGAAAAGCTGTTTGGCATTGGTAGAGAAGATTTGGCAAATTTTTCATGGGCTCAACCCACATACTCAGCTCTGCTGCTCATCCCACAAATGCATGTTCCGCACAAATGTGGCACCATTTAAAGGGAAATAATCAGGCTTTCCAGTGGTGTAAGATTTATTACCAAGAAGCATTGTTACAACAAAGAAATAATCTACCAAACACAAATTAGTGTTTGGTAGATTATTAGCTTAGTTTATTTTCTTTCCTGATATTAAAGCATGTTCTCTGTTCAGGTAAGGACCATGCTAAGTTCTCTCCGGTGGCCACAGCCAGCTACCGCCTCCTCCCAGAGATCACCCTGATGGAGACGGTGGAGGGCGAGAAAGCAGAACGCTTAAAACGCTGCTTCTCACGAGGTGTTATAGAGCTGGAAGATGTTAATGGTAAGACTCATCTGACTGATATATATTAAAGAAGGGTTCAGTGACACATAACTTTCCTGTTAGCATCCTAAATCCTCAACATTTCACCATTTATATGACAGTTCAGCAGTGCCCAAACAAAATTAGAACAATGTTAGGATGATTAGGATGTTAGGATATAATCGTATGTCGTCTTGTGTTGTCCACTTCAGGGAAAAAGATTGCTAAAGTAGTGAATAGCCGCCTGGATACATGCAGCAGGGAAGTCCTCCGACACGATGACCTGAAGAATGTGGTGAAGCTCGGAAGACTGCGAGACCATTTCATCTGTATGTTCATAAATCCTTAAAGCAGCATTCACACTCAAATAATCTCTGTAATGAAAGTCAGAGGTGACCTAGTTTGAGTTCCTTCAGTTAGTCTGTATGTCAGTTGATGGATCTCTTCTCTCTTACAGTTACCGTGGAGTCGACTGGCATCCTCCCTCCAGACGTCCTTGTCACAGAGGCCATCAAAGTCCTCATGGCCAAGTGTCAGAGGTTTCTCAATGAACTGGACTCTAATGACATGAATGAAGTGAAATGAAATGACTGAGCATTCTCAGACCCAGCACAAAGGATCTGACATTAAAATAGCCTATCAGGGCTTGAATTGACTCTGTGGTGGATTGGCTCTGTTGAAACTCGGCTGTGCTGATCAAACCTCCTCTGAATCTTCAGATTTTGCGAATCAGTTTTGGTCATGGTTGGTAGACTTGCCTGTAAGTATGTATATACTGCTGTCTCTAATATTTTGTATACCATTCTTGATGAGGAGCTCAGTCCTCCTTAAATAAACATGCTAAGTTTAATAAAATCATCACCAGTAATATCTAAATGGCTGCCTCTTTTTCTGCTGCCACTGCCACAGGTCCATACATGAAAGCAATTTGAATACAGCGCTCTTATCTAAAAATCCCTCCTTGTTATCTTAAACACACATACATGCTATGTGTGCACACATACTGTATGTCCCACACATTGTTACACATAGCATGTTTGCGCACATAGCAAACTTCAACAATGTCTCCTTTAAGATTTTGGTGGAAAACAAATGACCAAAACACACATTTCATCTGCCATGTAAAATCGATGTAACATTACAGTACATATGTTTAAAGGCAGTTTTCTTAAAATGGGCCAGAAATCACTTCAGTAACACACACACACATGCACACAGTCAGTTCTATTCCTATCTATGTTCTGCACCTTAGAGGGTTCTTCATGTTCTCTCCACTGTTTTATCTACCATAGGTGGCATCCAAGTGGGCACTTTTGCAGTGTCCACTGCAAATGGAACAGGGACAAGAACAGGTTCTTGACAGATAATTTCCCCTTGAGGGATCAATAAAGTATCTATTCTATTCTATTCTTTAGGCTGCAGAAAATGAATGAAAGTCACAGCATTGTCTGTACAGAGGTTGTGCAAACTGACGCATGACTTGTGGTGCAAAATGTCCAGAAAAACAGTGCAACTGAGAGAACAGTTAGTTTGTGTATTGACATTATCCATGTGTGCAGCTGTCATCTGTGAGTTCTGGTCCAGGTGCTCTGCAGCTCTTTTCCACGAGGTCAGAGGTCAAACGTTCCACTGGGAGGCTCTTCGATATAAACTGCTAAAAGTAAAAGTGTGATGCTGGAGGAGGCTCTTCTGCAACCTGGCATCCAAAAAGTTGTTCTGATCAATTAAGGATTAATAAATGATTTATTAGTTGAATCTGATAAATCATTTACCATGTGTGACTGAACAGAAGGTAGAACATCCTGTTGTGATGTAACTAACAGAATAAACTCTTTCTTCTGCGTTTCCTCCATCACTCCTCACTCTTCTTCTGTCATTTTATTTTGTCAAATGGCACGCTCGCGCTGGCTTCTGTTGGAAACGTCACTTCCGCCTCCTCCTTAGCAAAGCAAGATGGCGGCCGTCGTAGACAGAGTTGATGGATGTGTTGGGTCGTTGGACTCAGACTCGGTGTCACCGAGACAGTCAACACCTCCGCCGGACCAGAACAACCCACTGCTAGGACTGCCCATCGTGGCCATCGAGACTATCCTCAATTTTCTGTCCTACGACGAGATCAGCCTGCTGCGCGCGGTAAGGAGGACACAAACAAGGCAGCTAGGAAGGGAACAAAGCTAACGTTAGCTCCATGCACTGCTTCACTTCGTGTGTGTGTGTGTGTGTGTGTGTGTGTGTGTGTGTGTGTGGGGCTGGTGTTTTAAAGCCGCTGTTGAACGTCCGTGCAGCCGTCTCAGAGCCGTGGCCCGCACTGCTTATTGTGCTGTTATCTAATTAGCAGGACAGCCGAGCTCAGCAGTGGCATAACGGCACACCACAAACACACACAGTGTGGACATGAAGCTGTCCTCTGTACATACATGCTCCTGCTCTGTGCCTGTCACTGTGTCTTTAGGTGAGCTTAGCTGGAATCATTCATTCAGTTTGCACTGCAGATGAACTTAAAGGTTCAGTGTGCAACTTTCAGCACAAATGGAATATAACATGCAGAACTATGTTTTCAGTAATATATAATCACCCTAAAACGAATTATTATTATTTTTATTATCTTAGAATTAGCCTTTTATGTCTGCGTATGGAGCGGGTCCTCTTACACGGAGTCGGCCATCTTGTGCCGCCATGTTTGTTACAGTCTAGAACAGTAAGAGGGCTCTACAGAGCGCGTAGCAGAAAGAGAAGACTTGTCTGCTGGTTCTGGCTAACAGTAAAGTGTTTTGTTCAAAGTTTGAGAAGCTAAATGACAAAAGGAGGATCATAGTTATGTTGTGTTATTATTTAGAGAGCATCAATGTTTGCATGAAAGAAGTGAAAACATGAAGAAGCAACAGATTATCTTCTCACCCTCACGTCGCTAATCTTAGCTTTTATTAGCATGCAGAACAGCTAGCTAAAGTCAACAAATACACCAACACAATGCAGAACAAGTAACAATGACATTTACTATGAGCTGTAGTTTTACAGAATATCTAACTGATTACAGCTTCTACATATATGTATCTAAAGGAACCTCAATAGCCTCACTAGGCTCCCCATGTGCCTCTAATGATGTCCTCTTTTGGCACATGAAGGCCACCGTAGCTTCTCCTACACACTTGGAATAGGAAGATTAAGCAGGCGGATGGTTGAATCTGCATGAGATGCCACTAAATGTTCTACACTTTACCTTTTAATCGTGCCAGGTTTCATGCACAGTTTGGAAGGTTTTGACAAGACTTCAGATGAGGTCACATGGACTGGTGCAACAGTCGTTTTCTTTTAATACAGTATTTTTATTATGCAAAGATGTCAACCTCACTGTGCCTTTCATGCAGTCCTTGCTTTGCATGATGAAATGGCCCCCTGAGCACAGACATGCTATAGAGCCCCTCCTAACCATCTTTTAGAGTCACTTTACACAGAGACTCTTACTTAGGGGCCCCTTGGCCTGTTTGGTTCACCAGACCTGTAATCAGCAGACCTGACAGTTTTGCATAGAGTCACAGAATGTCAGCGATGACCTGTTGTTGACCCCCTTTCCTTTCATCCCTCTTCTCTAGGTGTGTAAGCGCATGGACATGATCTGCCAGCGTGTCCTGAATCAGGGCTTCCTGAAGGTGGAGCGGTACCACAGTCTGTGCCAGAGACAAGTCAAAGCCCAGCTGCCTAGGTCAGTATCACACCAGCACAGGCTCTGCAGGAGAAAACCTGTTCACTGCTGCTGACGGTGCCATGCATGGTTTGTTTATCAACCATGTTTGGGCCCCTTGTGGTCAGTGGTGGTATTGCATTAAATCAGTAGAAGATTTTAAAAAATAAATGTGTGTGTATATATATATATATGTGTGTGTGTGTGTGTTTGTTTGTTTGTTTGTTTGTTTAAATCAAGATAAGATGTATTTTAATATATTTCTTTCCCCATGAAAAAAAATTATAAATAGGTTACAAATGGACAAAGACTCCTTAAGGCTGACTGCAAATAAGCCTGGCTCTGAGCTTACAACATGTCTGCACTTCCCCTGTAGTGAAAGCAGCATGTCAGCAGCAAACCAGCAGCAGCTTCAGCCTTCTCTATACTGGATGGGATGTTGCTGTGCACTTACAGTGTAGACTGTAAGCTCGTATAGCACTATCACAACAGTAAGAAGAAGAATGGCATGAAGCCTGAAAGAATTCTTTGGGTCGCAGATGTGAAGGCATGTGAAGGAGAAGCTGATCTGTGGTCAGTGGTCGTACTCTACCTGTTCCATCAGAAACACGAGGCAAAGCATGGAGCTCTGCAGAAACCTTTATGAACATTTTAATTCTGACTCAATTATAGAAAAATGTATGTTTTTTCAGCTCTCAATGACTAGTCTATAAAAACTCTGGATTCAAATGTTGACTTCTAGTATTTTGAATTGTGCACAGTGACTGTAGCTTCAGTTTGTAAATGTAACCTGTCAGGCAGTGGTGAAGATGTTTTGGGTGACCCACTTAATTCAGACTAATGTGTTGCGTGAATCGCAATAAGATAAGACAGACTTTAATGATCCACACCGGGGAAATTCACTTGTTACAGCAGCTCACATAAACAAGGTGGATCAGAAAATACTCCTGGATAAATAAATGTCGGTGTCCTGGTGGCTCAGCTGATAGAGTGGACTCCTCGTGTACAAAAGGCTGAGTCCTTCCTGCAGTGACCCGGTTCTGACTCCAGCCTGTGGTCCTTTGCTCTGTGTCGTTCCCCCTCTCTCCCTGCTTTCCTGTCTGTCTTCAGCTGTCTGTCTGTCTTCAGCTGTCCACTCTCAAGTTGAAAGCTGTCCAGAGTTACTAGCGAGTCCTCTGAGTTCATTCAGCCACGTCTCTGTGGTGCTACACTCTGCATACTCCCTCCCAAGCCTGGCTAGCTGTTAGCTCCTCCATCTTATTGAGCTCTGCATCCCTGTTTCCTTCTCCTCTCTTCAGCGAGGGTTCCACAGAAAGTATGCTAGCACTGGCTAGTGCTGAGTGCTCTCCATAGTTCAGTCCAATTTTGCAATTTTGCACACAGATGGTGGAGCTTGGTGTCAAAAACCCCCGAAAAAGTACTAAAAACACTGAAGTGTTCAGAGCTACTGTAACTGGCTGCTAACCAACCACACGCTGCCATGGCAACTAAATCTCACAGAAAGCATGGTTTGTGTGTTTTATTCATTTCTTCAAAGCGACCAGTCAGAAATGACAGGAAAGTTCATTTTGAATCGAGTTGTCAGTTTTAAGGCAGAGAACCTGAATCTGTTGTGAACTGTTTCCAGACGAGAGTCAGAGAGGAGAAACCATTCACTGGCCCGTCACGCTGACATCCTGGCTGCTGTGGAGACGCGTCTCTCTCTGCTCAACATGACCTTCATGAAATACGTCGACTCAAACCTCTGCTGCTTCATCCCTGGAAAGGTCAGCTCTTCACACAACAGCAGCAACAATTCCAGACAGAGCATTTCAAAGGGTTCATTAAAAGTCTTCAGTGTGCTCACATTAATTACTGTTTTATTTGATGCCATGATGCCACATCTTAGGATATAATCTTCACTTAAAAAAATATTTAGGCCACTTCTGTAAATAAACAAATTGGCTTTATTAATATTTAATGCATAAACCTGGATACTGTATAGTGGAAGCACACTGAGTTTATTAGTACTATTACATATATGTATTACTGGCTTCCTATATTAGTTTATTATTTAACTTATATTAAAACTATGTCATTCAAATGGATGGAATTTTTCTAAGATTGAAGTAAATGTCCTGCATTTTGGCCTAAGAATTTTTTGAGTGTAGGCCATCCCAGTTCAACTCAGTTCAGTTTAAGCAGGAGGCAGGTTTATTCCTATTAAGAAGATTATGTATTGTTGACTGTTGTTCAAGAACCAGAGCTCATTTGATAGAAGAATGGTGGTCCTGATCCACACTTTACTTCCTAATTTACCTGATGAGGATAAGTGGCTAGAGAGGATGGGTGGATGAATGGATGGATGGATTTTCCTGATTGCTGTCTTTTTGAACCATTTTTTACATCCACTATCTCATGTCACATTTTAGAGAATGAACATGACGACGGATCAGGCTGATGTTGAGAGAAGATGTTTCAGGAAACGCAAAACTTATTTTAAATAACATTCCAGCGATATCTTAGTTTAATTTCATGCAATGTGTTGTAGATGGTTTCATATGTTTTGAATTGAAAAAAAAAATCTTTCCTTCAAGTACCACTACAGGAAGGTTGCCTACCACCAGTGGTCCTCGTACTCGTTCCACAGTTTGAGAACCAGTGTGCTAGTCCATGGGCAAATGTTGAATGCTTGAAAGAGAATGATGGTGACAGCTGGTTCATTAAGATTATCGGAGATTTGTTGTGTGTTTTCTGGTTTCCCGTCTTAATTACTGTGTCCTGATCATGTGCTGTTGCGTGTTGTCAGGTGATCGATGAGATTTACCGCGTGCTGCGCTACGTGAACTCGACTCGAGCCCCCCAGCGAGCTCACGAGGTTCTGCAGGAGCTGAGGGATATCTCCTCCATGGCCATGGAGTACTTCGATGAGAAGATTGTCCCCATCCTGAAGAAGAAGCTGCCAGGGGCCGACCTGTCCGGCCGCCTCATTGGCTCTGCACCAGGTAATGTAATGGTCCTGGCTCACTGGGTTCATCTCCCAAAGCAGCTCTCAGTACTTCTGCCTTCAATAAGACAACAACAAGATGGTGATTCCAATTCCAACAATGTGGTCATCCAAGTATTGATACTTTTACAACCCTGTGCTGAACATTATTTCAGCATTCTTTTCATGGATGTTGGACTTCGCATGAACAATTTAAATATCACGCTCATCCAGCACATTCAAGTTCTTCAGTTCCCCGAGTTTGAGCATCCTTAGGACGTGATCTCTAAATATTAAAAAAATAATTACTGTAAGGTCTTTGCACCGCTAAGTGTTCTGGCCCTAAAAACTAAAGCAGTTATGTCCAGACCAGAAATGATATATATGAAAATATATACTTACTGCACTGTTACATACAATACTAGTATTAAATCAGTTTGGTTGCTGGTTGGCTCTAAATGCTAAGTAAGTGTGATGATAATTTAAGGAACAATATATTACTTTGCTTGTAACAGTGACATCTACTGGTCAAAATAGTGCTGCAGTCCAAATTCAAAACAGAGTGTGTGAGCCGAGAAGGTCCCACTGTTTACTGATGATGATTATGGGATATGATTTTGATATTTACCCACAGCGGTGTTGTAGATTATGTCTTTGGAAACTTTTCACGGGAAATAATTAATGAATTTATACGTAGAAAAGTCACCACAATCTCCCATATGACACTACTCTGTCCCAGAAAACAGCCTCTGCCTCCCGCAGTGAGAGCCGCGTAGGGTCGGTAACTTTTACAATGTCTTTGTCACTTTCCACGATGCACTGTGTGTCAGGATCCAGTGTTTTGATTCACTGGAAATATTTTAAGATGAAATATAGAACAGACCCTCTGGGTCCTTCTGGGCTTTAAGCCCACTTTAACTCTCAAATACATTGCCAGTATTTACCCATGTTTTACCATGTTTCAGCTCATGGAGGTTTTCAGGTTGGCTGGAATCGAACGTTAACTCTGTAGATCCACTCTGTGTGCTTCCATGGCTGTAGTATGTTACACATCTGGCAACCTGGAGCTTCAACAAGGGCTGTGTGTGGGATCATGCAGAACAAAAGTCAAACAGACCATTCAGTCCAGAGGGCAACTTTCAAAAGGACTTACTGACTGTAGTGTTTTCATTAATCTCCAGTGACAGTGTTGTCATTTCATGATTTAATGCAGTAAATATCTGACCAGAACGTGGTGATATATTAGATTCACATAAAAATCAGTTGATGAACTCTAAAGTAGAAAAGACAGAGGTTATACAATTTCCATCTAGTTTTGTGTGCCTCAGTAAAATCCTCTGACCCTTTCTGTTTCCCCCAGTGGCAGGTCCATCTACCTCCCTGACCACCATGTCCCTGCTGGCCAAGAACACGCCGTCGCGCTCTGAGATGACCAAGGTGCAGCAGCAGGTGAAGGTGAATGGGGCGTCGATGACAGTACTGAGGAGGGAGATGCAGGAAATCCGCGTCAAGCAGCTGGAGCAGCAGAAGCAGCTGCAGGACCAGGAGCAGAAGCTGCTGGAACAGACCCAGGTGATCGCCGAGCAGAACGCCCGCCTGGCCGAGCTGGAGCACAAGCTCCGCGAACTGATGGACAGCAGCGCCGCTGCTATGGGAGGACCCAGGCCCGGCACAGCCGTCCCCTCCACATCCGGCAGCACTACCGTGTCTTCCGCCACCGCCGCCGCCAGCAGCACGTCTGGTACTGTGTTGGGAAGCGGCAGCGTGGCCATCACCTCTCTGCCCAGAGAGCAGGAGGGCGAGGGAGGGTCATCACTCAAACGCACCAGAAAGAGCTCAGACCTGCCACGACAGTCCAAACGGCTGCGCAGCAAGAAATAAGAGACTCAGTGTGTCATTTAGTTGAAGTTTTGTTTTTTGGTTTCTGATCTGACTGGTCCCCCCCCCCCCACACACACGTTACTCATCACCTGTACTGTCTGAGATGAGTCAGGAGTATCCCTGTATGCTTTGCTTTACCAGTGTTCTCTCTCTGCTCTGTATGTGGGACTTGCTGACGAGAAGAAAAATATCAAACGTCACCAGACTTCTCCTTACAAAGCTTCTTAGCCACTTAACTAAATCAGAATATAGGCAGGTGGTCGGTTACATTAAAATGACTGTACAGCTTTTTAATGTCCACACTTTTCTAAGAGGCTCGTATGTCTGCAAAACAATTAGTCGATTAGGTTAACTGAAGTCATGTTGATGCAGTTCCTGTTTGTGAAATCAGATCTACTCAGAGATTTTATTTCAGAAACACGAGTCATCACAGGCCTTAAATTACAGCATGTTATCGGTAATCAGCGATCTCCTTTCAGAGATCTCCACTTTCCACACAGGCCAGAATCCAAGCGTTCATTTAATTCACAGTAGCTTCTTCCTAACTTCGGCCAAGTGCAATAAAATGATCTACAAAGTAATAAGTAATTTATATTCCTTGCCAGAAGCCTGGTTGGTCTATCCAAAATTGCTGCTCAGGTCAGTCTAATCAGTTCTTGAATCACTATTAAAAACAAGGCAGCAGCATTCAGGGAGTGTCAGACATCACCTGCTGACTCTTGCCTTCCATGCTTGGGAGAGGATGCAGCGTGGAGCTAGACAGATTTTTCTTTCCACTGTGCCTCAGCAACCACTGACAGATATCATTGTTCTCTGATTTGATAACGAGGCGCACGGCTGTGTGTGTGTGTGTGTGTGTGTGTGTGTGTGTGTGTGTGTGTGTGTGTGTGTGTGTGTGTGTGTGTGTGTGTGTGTGTGTGTGTGTGTGTGTGTGTGTGTGTGTGTGTGTGTGTGTGTGTGTGTGTCAAAAAGAGCAGACCTTTTAGCTCTGGTGTTCCTGAAAGCACCGGATGTTGATGCTTAGCGTATGTACTGCGTTAGGGAGGACAAAGAAACAATGTAACTTCTCTCCAATGTTAAAACTGTGGATCATACAGTGTTTCTACATGTTACAGCCTATTTACTACAGGAACACTACATGAGTGTCTGTTTCCAGTTTCACAAAATAATCCAAACTCAAGGACAGAGCTTTTAGTTTGCTCCATTTCCATGGACAGACAACAACACTACCGCTCAGCTGTGGTTTGAAGTTTTCTACAGACAGAGAGCAAGATCATCATGTAAAGTGTTGACATGATATCAGACTGCTCCAACACAGACCTGCTTTACTCAGACACTCGGTGGCTAATAGTTGTAGTAAATGGGTAGAAATGGAGAAACTCACTTGTATGGTCAACGTAGGGGTGATCTAAATTAAAATGTGACCTGTATGTTATCACATTCAGTGGTCTGCCCACGTAAATCACACATTGTCTCACTTCATCTCTTGTGCCATGCAAATAGTTTTGTTCTCGTTCAGAGAGGATTCTCTGAGCCTTCTGCCTCCACTTCAAATCAAGTGAATTGACTTTGGCCAGCTGCATGGATAGATGGCACCAGAGGGAAGTAAGATAATACGCTGTCACGTTTTTTAATGTTCAAACACCAACTTTAAAATGGAAGTTTATCGTCCATGCACCAGAATTGGTCTGGTTTGCTGTGACAGCTTCTCCAGCAGTTGTTGGAAATGGTCGTCTCAGCTCCCCCCACGTGCAGCGGTACTCTTCCCCCTCTCCTGTACAAACTCATCTCTCGCCTTGTGAGGCTAGGTTAGCTGTGAGCCCATATTGTGGCAGCACTTTTTTGTTTTGTTCGTTTGAAACTCTTCTGTTGTTTTGGATGACCTGAACCACTCATGGCATGAACATTTGGTAAAGAAACTTTGGAAAATGCAGTTCACGTCTTTGTGAACACTAGCGTGTATTATGACACTGGGCAGAAAAACTCAAGATGTAATCTAGTGGCTTAATTTGAGACTGCGTCTCAGTTTAGAGAAATTTACTGTAATCTTCATGTACTTAAAGTTGTAGATTGTGAATTATTTCATGTATGTATACCAAGAAAACTATCTTTTGAGTTGGCCAACTTGGGGCTGACTGTACGGTTTTGTTGCACACATTACTGTTACAAATGTACAAATCAAACCTATTAAAGTACAGCTTAACTTATCCACATATCTCTGTATGTTTACACTCAGCACAAACTGTTTTAGAGGTAGTGTTCTGCATTCTTACAGCCATATCACCCTGAATACGCCCAATCTCGTCTGATTCTCACTCACTGTGGGTCCATTTCTATTGCTTCTGCACAGTGTGACGGGGCACTCCAGACAAACACCAGACTAACAGTGTGCAGTCGTGGGGTGTCGATTAGCTCAGTTGGTAGAGCATCCACCCCATGTACGAAGGCTCAGCAGCGGCCCGGGGTTCGAATCCGACCTGCGGCCCTTTGCTGCATGTCATTCCCCATCTCTCTCTCCCCACATCTCTGTCACTCTTCAGCTGTCTCTGTCAAATAAAAAGCTTGAAAAAGGCTATCATTCTAACTGTGCAGTCGTGCTAGGAGCTCACCGAAGCACTCTGAACTCAATGCTGCATTTACCTGATTCACCATCTTGTTTGGCATCAAATACGACTCATGGTTCCACAGGGCTTCCAAAGAAATCCTTGAAAGTTATTTGAAAATTGACATAAATAGACACGGGTCATTGAAAGTACTTGAATTTACATCTATACAAGAATAGAAATTGACGTTTTTATTTTTTTAAAGTTGATAAATACAATATTAAAACAAACAATTCTAAAAACAATAATTAACCTTGATCCATGTCTAAAACTATGTTGTGCTGGGTCCTTGAATTTGATATTTAAAAATGTCGAGAGTCCTTACAAAAAATGTTTGAAACGATACAATCTGTTTATTAAACATTCAATATTCTCTGAAGTACCAAAGTTATTAAAAAAAAAATAGTTTGTGAGTAAACACTAAAATAAGGTGGAGGTGACTTTAAAATTGTGGTATTGTGACAACCCAAAGTCGGACTGATTGTTTATGTAAAAATATCATTAGTGTAGTTTTAAAATGTGACATGTGGAGCATACGTGGAATGCAGAGGGTGGAGCCTTTGTTCTGTCTACATTCCAAGTTCAGGTCACGCAGCAGAATGAAAACATAGATGTTGAATGTTGGATTAGAGAACGTGCTGCATGTTGATGTTCCAGAATTCATATTCTTTTCAATAGTTTTCTCACTCTCTCAGATTAATGGAACAAAACAGGAAGTGTTCCATTGTTTTCATATCCTCCAGCTGCAGCAGCCCTGCACTTAGATAAGCTGAGGCACAGCAGTGTTACTTAATGTTACAGCCAGAGAGGCGTGTCTGCAGCTGCTCACACAAACTGTCACATGCACTGAATGACAAATTTTTTCTTTCTCTTCTAAATGTTTCTCATATTAGAGTCAGTGCTTCGTAAAGAATTCATAATTTATCCAGAAAATATTGCAAAATTTAAAAAGAGTTGCAACTAGTATTTGTTTGATATTCCTTATCCTTGCTCATACTGTCAATTTATATCTGTGGAATACAAATACTTAATATGTAGCTCATTCTGCATGCTCCCTTTTTAAAATGAAAGATAAATAATAAGAACTTTGTTTTTCTAAGAAAAAAACAGAAAAAGTTTAATAAGTAGCAGATACACGTGAATGTTTCACCATTGTGATTCAGTTTCAAATAATTCAGCCATTTCATATGATGTTATTCATCAACCGATATTTATTAATTTAACAGGAACAGTAATGGGAATGAGATGCAACAAAGATGCCCACCTGGTATCAAACTAGGGATTTTGCTGTGACATGGTATGTGGCAGACCACTAGTCTACATGCACACCTTCAGAGTTCTGACAGTCTTATTGAGCTAGTTTTTGATTTGTACTTCATGTTGTGGTTCTTCTTAAAGGATAAAAAAGGGACAGGGTGAATTAATGAGAATAACAGTAACTTTCTACCACAGTAATTGTGTTGGCTTGATTACACTCTCCCAGTTGTACCAGTTAGGCTGGTGAGATCCCTCTGGGCCTCATTTGAAGCCTCCTTTGTTGAACAAGCAACTCTGTGAGGAAATTCTCAGGCTCTTGTATCTCACATCTCACAGTGATTCTCTCATTGACACACACACACACACCCTAAGTCCTAAGTCATCTAGGATAGGCTCCAGCCTTCTGCAACCCTGATGAGGATAAGTGGTAACAGGAAATGGATGGATGGATTTCTCCACCATCAGAGTTTGGAAAAATATTTTAGACCTGAATGTAATGTAATTTACAGAAAATATCATATAATAACTGTACAAAGGAAAATAATTCAATCTGAACATTTCACTGGCTTTTTTGGTGACAAGTAAACTTTCCAACCTGTTTGGGGTAAACCTGTCTGTGACAGCACTCTACACAGTCTGTGTCAGGTATCCCAAATACTGAGCAATTTCTCCTCCAGCACCATCCTGAACATCCTGACAGGGAACTTCACTGTCTGCCTGCACCCTGCTAAGAGTGGTTTGTTTAGCTGAACGTACAATAGGTGGTGCTCTGCCCTGCAGAATATTCATTCATCACTGCTGATGTTGTCATTAGGCTATACTGTTATTATGATCATTGTTTAGTTTCATTAAGAATGTATAGTAGGAGCTCACAGAAATACACTTTCACTACAACTGTGTGTTTAATATTATGAAGATTAGTTACTGTGGTGGGGTCAGCTGACTTTGTTTCAAATGCGCAATTTATTTCATCTCATGTTTTACGGTAACAGCAATGGAAGCGCTCTGTAGAGATGCTGGAGGTGACTGTGGGATTAAAGATTTCATACTTCTTAGAGTACCTGCACACATACTATGGCAGTACTTTGACTGTGTAGTTGTGAGTAACCTTATGCCAGAGTATTTTTTAAAGTACAACAACAAACCTTTTCTTAACTTTGATGAAGACTTTTCTTCCCGAAATATTTATTTTTAAAAAGTTATTTTTGTCTTTAGAACTTCTTTGACCACATGTTATGCTTTACTACGAACTACTTTTACTGTCCAGTTTCTGAGTAATGCAACGTCGTCCATTACTGTTCTCTGGAAGGACTTTGATATTAAATTACTCCAAACTACAGCTCTAATAGACCTTATTCACAGCAGCCATTTTGACATGAACTAGCAGGGTTCCATTTATTACAGTAGCACCCTGACTGAACCTTAGTTAGTATCATTGGTAACACCTGTGTTTAATGTTTTATGTCAAAATGGCTGCTGTGAAAAAGGTGTGTTGGTTTCTAATAAAGCTCGTGTTGGTGTCGAGGGAAGGAAGCCGGCTGCCAGGTCTTCTGTGTTATCTTGTAGCTGCAGTGGTGAGTGTCCGGGCTGGAGTGAGAGGAGGCTGGGCTGAGCTGGGCTGGGCTGGGCTGGGCTGCAGGGTACACACAGTCACTCTCACTCCGTGGGTCGGCCAGGACAGGCCCGCTGTGGGAGGAGCTGCAGGGCGGGCTGAGCACAGCTGAGAGGTTCGGGGCAGCCCAGTTCACAGTGTGAGCAGCAAGGGAGGAGGAGAGCCGCAGAGGAGAGGAGGGGAAGAAGAAGCAACAAAGTTCCTCGTTTTTAAACGACCTTGTGAGAGGAAGAGAAGCTGTTTAACACAGTGACCGTAAAGATGGGGAACCAGGTGGCACGTGAAGACTTCGAATGGGTGTACACGGACCAGCCGCACGCCGACAGGAGGAAAGAGATCCTGGGTGAGCTAGCTTCTGCGTTAGCAAGTGTTAAATAAACCTATGAATTAGTTAAGTTGGATATAACTGAGCTTGGTGGGTATTTCTGGTAACTTACTAGCGTCACATAGACATGTAATGGTGCATAACGTTATATAGGTATAACGTTACCGCCGCCATAGCAGCGGACTCGGTTTGCTAACGTAACTAAGCTAACGGTTCCATAAACGGCCGTGTATCTGCGAAGAGTTTGCTAACAGGCACAGTTCAGAATAGTTTTCGCTCTTACTCAATGACTGACATCCACCATGACTGTTATTAAAACCCATATAATTGTGTATGTACAAGCCAGTTATAGTTGGTTAGCTTATTGCCACATATTAACGTTGGAGCCGCAGCAGTCATGTCGCCACTCCCTGAAATGACTGAGCTGAGCTAACTTAGCCTGTGCCGGGAAAGTTGCAGTAACGGTTCACACACTGAAGACTAGGCCGAGACACAGGCGGTCACGCTGGACGTCATGTGTTCAAAATGTCCGCCCTAGCTGCTTTTATTTGCCTTTTCAGAAAAAATTGAAGTATAAAGATAGTTAGCAGACATAAACTTATCATATCACATATACTACATGTCAGTAAATATGTTCAGTATACTGTGATGTAGCATAGAGACAAAGCTGACACAAACTACTAACCTTACTGATACTTTTATATCTATCACTCATTATGTCTTATTTCTAATGATAAATTCATCGTTCAAGGAACCATTTGAAGCAGAAAAGCTAAACATGTTCTGGTTCCAGGTTTTTATTGAATATTGGAAACCTGGAATGAATTGAATGTCTCTGGGCTTTGGACCTCTGAACATCTCCTGTCATCTCTTGTTGTAATTGCGATGATGTGATCATCACATTAATAATGACAGTAAGGTTGTCATGGTAACAGAATAAACGTCTGTACTATACTAGTATTAAAAACAGTCAGACTGTTTCTTTTCAATTCAGATAGATAAATAGAGAGAGAGATAGAGAGACACAGACACACAGCAGCAGCAAATCATTAACTATAAACTTCATTCATTTTCATAATGAATGACCTGCACGCAGTGCTGTATTGAGTTGTTTCCCACAGACTGACAGCATGTCTGTGCTGGGTTTATATTTATTTGAATACATTAACATATTTCCAAAAGTCATTTCAAATATCACCATCTTTGTGTTTATTCACAAACAGTTTTAACCTGCTCACCTTGATTTTTCTTATCTTTTCTCCAAACACACACACACACACACACACAAACGCCAACAAAGTGTAATATGTAAAATGTAAAATGAACACTGTTCATGTCTTCAAGGTTATAATAGGTAACGTCTCTCTGTGAAGAGTAGACTGCATGGGAGGAGGAGAGCGAGGTGGAGGTTGGTGGAGGTTGTCCATGAGCTAATCGATGGTAGAGGGTGTCCTCCTGACTTGACATCTGTTTATTAACTTTGGTACTTCAGATGATGATCCAATGTGTTTTTAAACATGTTCTGTTAAAAAAGTACTACGTGTTGATACCCAGAATGATGTGTAGCTGCAGCCCTAAGCTGCACTGCTTCAGCCTAATATCTTTGTCATCTTTACAAACCTTGGCATGTCTAAGGTAACCTGTTGTTGTCATGCCAACAGTACCAAAGAAGAAGTAAAAATAACAGGTCACTTTTAGGAGGATTGAACCGAGACAATGATGATCTTACTGCAGCCTCTGTGATGGATGATTCACGTCACTGTACATTAAGAGTGGCCCAGCATGCACCGCTCCTTTTGACTGTGATGAACACAAAAGGCCTCCTTTGTGTCAAAGTGGCCTTCATGAAAATCAGGTGGTCTGCCAAAACCTGCTCGCTCCGGGCGTTTGTTTCAGATGATTGAGGATGTATAGTTGTTCTGTGCAGGTTTTCATGTCTTTTCACTGCTTACATAACACACACTTGCGCTAATTGGTCAACACAAAGTAGCAGCATTGTGTTGAGTGAGACCAGATCCATGGATAAAGATACTCATTGACAGCAGAGCTGTCTCCTGGGTTGAATTATTCATGTTAGTCCATAGTGACTGCAGCAGTGTCAGGACACTCGGCTGCTGTCGACGTGTTTCCACGCAGAGCATGAGCCTTCACAGCACCAGCTGCTCACTCACATTCTCGCTCTTGTCTTAACTTGTTCATACATTTAATTGAAGGTCTTTGTGAAAGAGTTTTGTAAAGCATGCATACTTTGATACGTTCACATGTCTTAAAATGATGTGATCTCTGTTAATACACATCTGTGACTGATTTACTAGTGGACAACCTCCACCTCGCTCTCCACGGCCTGAGAGAGCGATCTTATCTTTTAATACACTGAAGAGACGAACACACAACACAGTGTTTATTTTACAAGCACAGGAGTACAACAGTACCAGGTTTTTTTTGACTGACAACATCATCAGCATCAGGTTTCCTCTACACACAGGTCACCTGCTGCTGTGAAAAAAGAACCACAGGTGAAAAAAAAAAATCAATTTTTTGGTCATTCTGTAAAACTGCACCTGGTTCTCAGTATGTGTTCAGACCATGCTACAACCTCCATGGTTGTGAAGTGAAGCCAATGGAGACTTCTAAAAACTGTAATTCCTCAAATGTCCACTTGAACATTTCAACCTCCATGTTAAAATGTCCAACTTCACAGCAGAAATAAACATGTTTACAGCCTGGTACAAAAAACACTTTTGGTCTCTATAGCTAATTTCCCCGTTCATGACAACTGTACTGAGGGTGAATTTTTATACAACTCACCTGTTCAAATGATATTAAGGCTTAAAGTTATGCAGAATTAACTTGTTTGAGCACTTGGGCATCATTCAGCCCACCTCAGATCCATGGATGACCCACGTATTTGCCGATATTTAGATTAGCCGGGAGGTTAAAGAGGCGGTAAAGCCAACATGGCAGCAGCAAGAGCAAAACGGCACTTCGGGAACCTGTGGGTGACGTCACGCAGACGCTGTCTATTCTTTATACCATCAGCATGTAGACAGATCTTTTCTCAACATTTGCATTTTGTTTTGTAGCATTTATAAAAAAAAGTATTTTGCTCTAGGACATTTTTCTTTGCTGTGGTATCAAAAGAGGTATCTAGTATTGTTTTCAGTTCTGAATCAAAGTTTAAAGTATCTGAAACTGAAACATACCCTAACCAGAAGATATCCACGTCAAACATTACTCAGGATTAAAAGTATTTCTTCATGATTTCATCATTGATTGGTTAGGTTGTGAGAGAAAACAGGACCTCTTAGAAACAGGAACAGAGTCCCACAGATGTGTAAAGAGAGGTCTGATGTGGTGTGTGTGCTCAGACTTGTCCCACTGCTGTAACCTCCCAGCTGTCAGCAGACAGAATGCAGACGTGCTGCCTGGAGGCTTCTCCAAACGTCTGAACAGATCAATCCTTTTGCCACTTTTAAGTGTATGCAAGGAGTCAACATTTGCAGTGTTGACCCTTCATTTTCAAGACCTCTGCAATTCGCCCTGGCAACTGTCAGTTAACTTCTGGGCCACATCCTGACTGATGGCAGCCCATTCTTGCATAATCAATGCTTGGAGTTTGTCAGAATTTGTGGGTTTTTGTTTGTCCACCCACCCTTTGAGGACTGACCACAAGTTCTCAATGGGATTAAGGTCTGGAGAGTTTCCTGGTCATGGACTCAAAGTTTTGATGTTTTGCTCCCCGACCCACTTAGGTGCTCCATCATGCTGGAAAAGGCATCGTTTGTCACCAAATTAAGAAATAGTTTCAGGATATTTTACTGTTGGCATGACACAGGACTGATGGTAACGCTCATCTTTTCTTCTCCGGACAAGCTTTTTTCCGGATGCCCCAAACAATTGGAAAGGGGATTCATTAGAGAAAAGACTTCACCCCAGTCCTCAGCAGTCCAGTCCCTGTACTTTTTGCAAAATATCAGTCTGTTCCTGATGTTTTTCCTGGAGAGAAGTGGCTTCTTTGCTGCCCTTCTTGACACTAGAGCTGCAACAAATACTCGAGTAATTCGAGAACAAAAAATCCTTGAATCATTTTTTTTTTGACCTTGAGTATTTGTTTAATTATTAATTTCGTTTAAGTAGTCACTTGCGTTCCGCCCCGGGGATCGTGTTCTACACGGACTGTAAACAGTGACGCACGCGACTCAGAGTCAAAAAGTTGGCGCTATGGAAGAGAGCGAAGAGACCGTCTGCAAAAGGCAACAGATGTCCAAAGTTTGGGTTCAACTGTTCGGTTTTAACAGGCCTGTCGTTTCTGTCACACATTATGCAATAGTATTGTAGCGACCCGGAATAATGGAGCTACGAAGCATGAGCTGGCTTTGCTGGTCTTTATTCTTCAGCTTGAACACAGGCTACTGTGGGCCAACGCCAAAACAATAAAACACGCAATCAAACCGGCATATAGCGTTATCAACATTAGCTCTGTCACGTCTCTCTCCCCACACACACACACACACCCCAGACACACCCCCACAGGTCCTCCACCAATCCTAGCTGGCTACCTCGCCCCCATCGTTGCCATGGCAACTGCCATGACTGACAGGCTTCACAGCCTCTGACAACGCCACCCCCCAGACATCCCGCAACCCCATACACTGCAGTACAACGGAAAACAACCCAAACAGCTGCAGTGTATACACAGTCCATTACAGTATTGTTTACAAATGCAAAAAAAATAATAAAATAATAAAATCCGATTACTTGATTAATCGCTGAAATATTCGGTAGAATACTCGACTTCAAATGAATCAAAAAGAATCGTAGCTGCAGCCCTACCTGACACCAGGTCACCCTCACAAAGTCTTCGCCTCACTGCGCGTGCAGATGCACTCACACCTGCCTGTTGCTGACATGCTGAGATGTCAGCTGGTCCTTTTGTGGCAGGGCTGAAATGCAGTGGAAATGTTTCTTTTGGGATTAAGTTAATTTTCATGGCAAAGAGGGACTTTGAAATTAATTGTAATTCATCTGATCACTCTTCATAATGTTCCGGAGTATATACAAATTGCCATCATAAAAACGGAGGCAACAGATTTTGTGAAAATTAATATTTGTGTCATTCTCAAAACTTTTGGCCACAACTGTACAGGTTTGAGCAGTTAAGCTTAGTTTATGATCGACATTACAATACAACAGAGGACATGACCACTCCAAATACTGCTGAAATATAAACAAGTGTCTTCTAAAAGTGGCGTGAAGGCATTTTAAATTCATCTTTTAATATTATTTTTTTTATTTACAAACATACAGAAGACAGGACCAGACAAAACAACAATAAGGTGGGAATAACAACACAAAACCCAAAAACCCAAACAGAACGATCGGTTCCAGGTAAATGTGACAGGTACATTATGCAGTATAGAGTGAAATACAATGGAAGCTGAATAAAGAAAGAAAACAGAAATAAATAATACAGTTTTTTATACAAATGCTCTTGTCAGTATAGCAGAAATATTTACATAAATATAGCCAAGAAATGGTTTCCGTATTCTTTCAAAGGCATTAGTTTGGAGTGCAGAAGACAGGTGAGAAAGTCCAGAGGTATGTATTCCATTATTGTCCTATGCCATCCCACCACTGAGGGGGCCTTATCTGAGATCCAGTGCTGAAGAATATTTTTCCTGGAACAAAATGTCATAACATTATACAGTTTTCCTGATATATATCAGTTACACGATCACTGGGAAGACCCAGGAGGGAAACCGGGTCGAGTTCAAGCTCCTTCAGAACCTTCTGTATTTCAAACAAGACACCACTCCAATATTTTTGTATTTTTACACAGGACCAGAAACAGTGAGTAAGCTCACCAATTTCTGTCTTACATTTAAGACAAAATGGAGAGACACCCTTTCTGTATTTGGAGAGACGGTTTGGACCAACATGTGCTCTATGCAGTATCTTAAATTGCATCGCTCTTGTCCGGTTACAAACAGTTATTTTCCTTGCATTATCCCAGATGTCCTCCCACATCTCAGTTATCACAACACCCAGTTCCCTCTCCCAGATCACCCCCAGCGTCCAAGCGCCGAGACTTGAGCAATCCCTCAGACCGGCATAAAAGGTTCTAATGGAAGCATTGCCCTAAGAAAGAAGTACTTGTTTCTCTATCTGTGTGACATTCATATGAGCAAGCAGAGATGTATCTTTTATAATAAAATCTCTGACCTGAAAATAACGAAAAAGATCATTTCTTGATATGCCATATTTTTCCATAACTTTATTGAAAGTCATGATGGTAGGACCAACAAAAAGATCTCCCAGGGAAGAAATTCCCTTAGCTGTCCAGCATTTGAAGCTGTCCGAGGTTCCTGGGAGAAAGTCAGGGTTATCAGCGATCGGGGTGAAAACCGACGTAAGCCCTGATCTGCCTTCCATATGCTGTGTAGTCCTCCATGCTCTAACAGTATTAATTGTAACTGGGTTGCTGCAAAGCTTTTTAATACATTTCAGTTTATCAATAAAAAGTAGATTTTTTTTAGAGGACAATTGGATAGGGACTTCTCAATATCAAGCCAGACTGACAAAGCATCATCTTTAATCCAATCAGCTATGTATCTTAGATGGGCACTCAATTGATATCTCTTAATATCTGGGAGATCCAGCCCACCAATAGCACTTGGTAACTGCAACACTGACATCCTGATCCGTGGTCTTCGTTTACTCCATATAAAAGAACTAAACTAACCATTCAGTTTTTTTCACTATTTTATGATTTAATAAGATGGGAATCATTTGTATTGGATAGCGCAAACGTGGAAGGATATTCATTTTCAGAAGTGAAATTCAAAAGTGGCGACAAAGGACAGCTCTGTCTGCTACCCCTCTGGACCACAAAATTTGTGGACCTAAGTCTGTTGGTTACAACTGCAGCCATTGGTTGGGTATACAGGACCTTCACCCATCTAACACCTAAGCCGAACCGATCAAGTGTAAAAAATAAGACCATTCGATGCGGTCCAAAGCTTTTTCCGCATCTAGGGAAATCACAAGACCATCTATTTCCTGCTGTTCAGATAGCTGGATAATATTTAGCAATCTTCTAATATTGTTATAAGAATTATGGCCCTTAATAAAGCCAGTTTGAGCCTCCTTCACTATGACTGGTAGAAGGCCTCCTAAGCGTCTTGCTAAAACTTTGGAAAGAATTTTTAATCCTCAGGGCATTTCCCTTTTTTAAGAATCAGTGAAATATCGGCTTAATGATGGTGGGAGGGTGCCACATTCAGGAGTGGTTAAACATATTCATCATAGGCTCTAATAAAAGACTTTAAAATTATTTATAGAACTCGCTACCGAGACCATCACTGCCTGTTCGAAGGAGTTGAATGGCCTCACGCAGTTCAGCCACTGAGATTGGGGCATTTAATTTAGATTTCTGGTTTTGTAATATAGTTGGGAGATCAAGTTCGGAGAAAAAAGCTTCCATTAATGTTTTAGCATTGTTAGCTTGTTCTGACTGATATAATTTTGTATAGAAATTTCTAAAAGTGTCATTAATTAGTTTAGAGGAGCAAGTCCCTGACCCGTCTAAAATTGACTCAATAATTTGAGAGGCCCTTCGCTTTTTTGTTCAATTGGATAAATATCTTCCTGGTTTGTCCCCATGTTCAAATAATCTTTGGCTTGCATACCTAATTTTTTACCCGCCTTTTTTGTTAGCAAGGAGTCTAATGTGGAGCGAATAGCAGTAATTTCCTTCAATTTAGCTGCTGTAGGTTTCTTGACATATTCCCTCTCCGATATACTCAGCCTTTTTTCTAATAAGGCCCGTTGTTCCATATTTTTACGTCTTTTGGTAGCAGTGTAGGATATAATCAACCCCCTGGCATAGGCCTTTGAGGTCTCCCAGAGTAGAGATGAATTATTAACAGAGGGGGAGTTAGTGGCAAGGAAATGCCTAAATTCTGTAGTGAAATATGATATGAATTTGTGATCTTTTAGAATTGAGGTGTCCATTCTCCAACTCGTGGGTTTCTTAGAGAGTTTTTTAAATGTAACGTTCATATACACTGCTGCGTGGTCTGATATTATAATGTTTCCAATTGAACAGGAGACCAGAGAACAGATTC
The DNA here is from genome assembly GCA_033000465.1 of Sciaenops ocellatus. Taxonomy (NCBI): domain Eukaryota; kingdom Metazoa; phylum Chordata; class Actinopteri; family Sciaenidae; genus Sciaenops; species Sciaenops ocellatus. The sequence goes on along the minus strand of CP136872.1, from coordinate 2,779,258 downwards.
TATAAGCTGTTTTGGGGCAAAAAAGTAATCAATTCTTGTGTAACAATTGTGAAGATTAGAAAAAAAGGTGAATTCTTTATCTGCAGGGTGAAGTGTCCTCCAAACGTCCACATATCCAAAGTCCTCACAGAGACCAATGATTTGTTTGGGCTGTTTGATAGGGGTAAAGCACCTAAAGGAAACCTGTCCATCAAAGGATTCATAAGGCAATTAAAGTCACCTACAATAGTACTTTCCACCGCAAGATCAGATAATTTGGCAAATGCCTCCATCAAAAAATTAAGGGGATGACATGGAGGACAGTAGACATTTAAAAGAGCAAAGTCCTCTCCATGTAAGGAGGCTGAAATAAGTACAAACCGTCCATATTTATCTTTAATACATTTTGACACTAACTGGTAAATTTTTCCTACTGAGTATTGCCACCCCTCTGCTTTTGGTGGTGAAAGATGAGAAATAGACTTGATCAAAGCCGCACTGTTGCAGCTTTAAATGCTCCTCATCATTCAGGTATGTTTCTTGCAACATAGCGATATCAATCTTTTCCTTCTTTAAAGATAACAATATTTTTTTTCTTTTGATGGGTGAGTGGCTTCCCTTAATATTCCAAGTGCACAGCCTCAGTGTGTCACAGGTGATACATTTTTTTACTGAACAGATTTAAGCTCCCACATGTATTATAATCTGTATGTAAATGTTATACCTGATTGTAACCCAGTTGAAAAACAAAAGACAGACAACACAGATTACAAATAACAGATGTGCCAACAGCACTGTGGGAGGAACCTTCCCCACGTGGTAACCAGGGGATTTCCATAACCTTCTCCATAACCGGACACTAACTTGATTAACTTCTCCTACAGCTCCAAGCTCAAATAACACCACCTGAATGATATTAATATCTGCCCTTAAACAAGGACGAGCAGACCAATTTTTTTAAAAAAAAAAAGGAAAATTCATCATTTTAATAAGAGACAGTTTTAGAAACAGGAGAGCTTTACAATGTCCATTGAAGTCAATCAGATTTAGCTGTGAGTTGCTTTGCAGTCTGCAGCCCATTACAACACTAGAGATATGTGAAGTCAGCTGTTCTGCTGCCACAGAAACACGTGTCATTAAGCAAACACACCAGCTCACAGGTTGGTTTCTTTATGATAACAAAATGTTGCAACATCAGCGTCTTAAAACTGGGATAAGATCCAACACACAGCTGTTCCTGTTGAGGTGATTGACAGGATTTTGCTTTGAAGAATGAAGACTGACCCTGAACCAACCAGTGCCTTTAGCCTCTGCTTATGTTGTTAACTGTCATATTGAAACTTAAAAACGATAAACTCCTGGTTGTCCTTCATACAGAGAAATCTGCTTTGCTTTGAGGGTTTGGTGTCCTCCAGCCATCATGATGCAGGGACAAGCTACATGAGCTAGCCTGAGCTAGTAATAATTAGCACTAGCTAATTATACCCTACTGATCTCGTGAATTACTGCTCAAAGTCTTAAGTGTGGCAACTTGAACATGTGGAAAAGGCATGGAGCTGAATGACTTGAGCGAGTCACCTCAAAGTCCCTTCCATGTTTCCTGTTCTTTAGTCAGCGATTAAGATAAAGATTTGATAAACGGATTTACAGCCCAGGTTCTCTGCTGCCTCGCGCAGAGAGGTGAGGGACAAAGGTAAACTGTATCAGCGACACAAATCAAATGCAAAATGTATTGAAATTTTCCAAATTTGGCACATGGCCTCCTGACGATGTATTCCATGTTTTGAAATGGCACGATGACAAAGATAACATTTCCTCCAACATTTTTCACACAGCAACAAGAAGATATACAACTCTTTAGAATGTTAGATACTGACTTGCTTTCTGTTTTGTTCTCTTTTGTTACATCGTTACATCATTGTGTTCCTCAAAGTAGTCAACCAATCACTGTACGTTACTAACAACATTTAACTGAAGGGTCTGTGATGGCTAAATTCCACCGGGCACGGATGCTATGCGGACGCCAAGGCTGATCACGGCCTTTTTAGTCAATGGTTCAAACCCCACCAGGCCAGCCACAGTCCGTTTCAGAACCGGGTCTCCACTTTGCTCTGCAGAGAACACACAGCTGTTCTATTTCTGACAGACACCTTGAGCAGCTTGAGCTGCCAGGAAGTCCCTCAAAATAAAACAGCCAAAAGGGAAACAAATGAACTACATAGCTTATTTATATATTTAATAGCCCCTTGCTATTTCTAGGTTTTTGTTAAACTGCATCTAGTCTGAACTAAAGAACCAATCAGGGTTAGCTAGCACATCACTATTGTCTGTTGTATGAATCTTCACTGAGTCTCTCTGTTTTTTTTCCACAGCCAAATACCCAGAAATTAAGTCGTTGATGGGTCCTGACCCGAGGCTGAAGTGGGTGGTGTGCATGATGGTGGTTATACAGTTTTTAGCTTTCTACCTGGTCAAAGACTTGGACTGGAAATGGGTTTTGTTTTGGACTTATGCCTTTGGCAGCTGTATCAACCACTCAATGACCCTTGCCATTCATGAGGTCTCCCACAACACTGCCTTTGGAAACAACAGGGCCATGTGGAACCGCTACTTTGCCATGTTTGCCAACCTGCCCATCGGCCTGCCCTACTCTGCGTCCTTCAAACGCTACCACCTGGACCATCACCGCTACCTGGGAGGAGACGGCATAGATGTAGACATTCCCACTGACTTTGAAGGCTGGTTCTTTTGCACTCGCTTCCGCAAGTTCATGTGGATTATTCTGCAGCCGCTGTTCTACGCCTTCAGGCCCCTGTGCATCAACCCCAAGCCCGTCAGTCAGCTGGAGGTGGTCAACATCTCCGTCCAGCTCACCTTCAATGTCCTGCTCTACTGGCTGTGGGGGGCCAAGCCGGTGTTCTACATGTTGGCCGGCTCCCTGCTGGGGATGGGCTTGCACCCCATCTCTGGTCACTTCATAGCTGAGCACTACATGTTCCTCAAGGGCCACGAGACCTACTCTTACTATGGCTCCCTCAACCTGCTCACCTTCAACGTGGGCTACCACAATGAGCACCACGACTTCCCCAGCATCCCAGGACGCAGGCTGCCCATGGTTAGTACATCTGGCTGATCATTGTTAGCTCCAGGTTCTTTTCAATGCGATCACGCTGCACTGTGTTTTCAGTCAGATTAGGAAGGAAGAAATCATTTGGGTGGAGACAGATCTATTTAGGCCAGCAGCTTAACTAAAGCTGAACTAAATCTTCTGGCAAACACAGGATGTGCGCCCATGTTCCTCTGAGAGAATGGTGTTTTACAGGACTCGTTCCCTCCACTATGATAGCTATTAAAGATCTCACTGTCTCAAGTTAGACTATGGCTGTCATACTCTATCCTCATTTTTACCCTGATCTCTTCTGGAATGTTCACAGATTTTGTTTGTTGTTTGTTTCATTCATCGTAAGACAAAAGGAGCTGTTGATATAACCAGGACGTGTTTGATACAGAGATAACAGTTAATTAAATCAATATCATGTGAGAGTGGGTCTAATGAAATCGTGTGTACCATTTGTTATCTACGTAATGAGGGCTTAAGTTCACAGATGGGTCCAAAAACATGACTCTCAAATTTAAGTTTGTGAACAATACTTGGTTCTTCTAATCTGTTACTTGAGGAAAGGACACATGAGATCTGATATAGTGTGAGTGCAGCAGAATGCAGTTTAACATCTAACCCAAAAGTACAAACAGCAACACAGGGCATACGGATAGATGATGGCCAAGAAAGGCTTTAGTGACAATCACATAATGAGAGCAGGAAAATAAACTCATCTACAGCAGTAAAGATAAGATGCGTTATAAAACAGCAGCAATCTACTGAAGGACGAGCTGTATAAGCCTTATCTAGAACAGAAAAGGCCGTAAAAGTCAGATCCTGTAGTTAATTGACGACGTACTCAAGGCCAGATTAAAACACTCTTCAGATTTCCAGTATGTGCGTCTGATGCTGCTTTATTTAAAGCCTCAGGCACTTCCTGCTGTTACTCCAGCAATTCATTTTAAGTGGACCAACTGATCACTGTGTGTATTTTTCAATACACTTGAATTAAATCATTCAGAAATGATAGAGTCATAAGATGAAGCACTCCTTGTGTTTTCGATATTAACACAACACATTCTACTGAAACATATCCCTGGAGAAGGGAAGGGTCATAAAACTACCACACTGGGTTCACACTGTCAGTACAGAATGAGTTTGAGGTCTATAAGACACTTTAACAGGCTCTACCAGATCTGTCAGAGCCACGTCACCAGCACCTTTGCTCTTTCACTTGTGTGAAAATGAAAGTGAAACTTGAGATTTGACTGGTGTGTCTCAAACAGGAGCACATTCATAAACTGTGTGTGAACTGTAAAGAGCTTTGTGAAATGTAATGTCATCTAAAGGCAGCACTCTGTTTGTCATTGGTGTCCAGGTGAAGAAAATAGCAGCGGAGTATTACGACGATCTGCCTCAGTACACGTCATGGCTGAGGGTCCTGTACGACTTCATCATGGACGACACACTGAGCCCATACTCTCGAGTCAAGAGAAGGCTGAAGGGAGATGTCAAACAGGAGTAACCTCACCTGAAGCTTCTTAGGAATAGCGTGACAGCAGCCCAGCTCACCATCCTCCCACCTTAACGGCTTCTGCATATTAATACATTCTGCGTGTGAATTAAGGGTGGCCATCGTGTACATGAGTGTGCTTTTCCTCCACAACACAACATAGTTTTAGCTATTTGTTAACCAGTTTGTTAGTGTGATTATAGGCCGCACACAGGACTGGTTGCACAAAGAAAGTTCAAATAAATAGCTCCACGTGACGTGGACATTTAATTTGCTATATATTCTGAACTATCGGATGAATTGCTAAGAAATTGTGTAGAATGAATTGTACTCACTTTAGTGATCTCCAGACCTTTCAAATTTTTCATTTAAAGGTCTTATAAAAACTTGTGCCTTACAAAGACCTTTTCAACATTGACAAGTGAGACTAATGAAGTATTTCTAAGGTGTGACTGGATATAAAATGTTATTACTCACTGTAGAACAGTAAACACTGTCTTCTGCTTGCTGCTTGCTGCTTGGCTGCAGCTAAAATGAACTATTTGTGTTTATGACAAAGCTTTGTTGAATACTCTGTTGTGATTGGTCAATTGCAGCTTCCTGTGGTCTGTCATTTCTGTAAAACAGGCTGCTAATATGGACGCAGTCCTAAACATAGACTCTGGAGGACCACACCGGAAGCAATAAAATAATTTTCAAATCAATAAAATCACTTTTTAATCAGTATTTTGTGTCAAATTATTTAGTATCTGTGTGATAAACAATGTACAGCAAGCTGGTGATTATTGTGAAATAAACCGCAGCACAGTGATTCTGACATAAATCACTGGCTCGCCGTACATTATCTGTGAACGGGTTTCATGTGCCTTTGTTATGAAAATGTCCGAACTATAGAAGAGTCTAAGACGTCTTTGTGCAACCAGCTCCAGAAATCAGTCATTAAGACACAGAGTGCACATACAGTCCACACAGTGTACCATGTGCTGCTGTATGGTGACTGAGTGCAGCCATGTCTGCAAACTGTCAGAGGGCAACCCAATGAAAGTAGACAATGTCTTCCTCCATTTTGGACTCTACAGTTCTCCATCACTCTGTGAGTGTGTGTGTGTGTTGAAGTGGACCAAAGTTCAAACCTCTGAGTGAATCTCTCCATATGAGTTGAGTTTATGTTCATGTGAGTGCAATCCCATCTGTATGGAGATTATGCCACACATCAGTTGTTTTATATGTTACATGTATAGGTGAACCTGTTCTGGCCCTTTTATTTCCAACTGCTCTGCTTTTTAACTCGCGGCACTTGAATGCACCACGACATTCTACGACCTGTGACTGTAACACTTAAAGAAGAGTCAGTTTGAGGCTGCGTCATATTTGAGATGAAGGTGTGTAACTCATCAGTATCGGAGCTTTATTTTTAATTCATTTAAATGTTATGAATTGATTCACATTGATAAAAAGCTGTATGTCAAGATTGACTTCCTGTTTGTACAAGCAGGGCTGTGGCTCCAACAGAGGTCATGTCATTGAACCAAACACTTCTGATGTTCAACTTTGACTACTTTAAAGCCAATAAAAAAATGAATCAATCAAAAGACTTATTATTACACAATAAAATGTTCTTCCTGGCAGTGTAAAGAAGGCGACATGACCCTGAGGCCATTGGCCTTGTCTTCTGTCAGCTGTTCTGGGGTTTAATCTGTTTCCAACAAAGTCAGGATGTAATCTGTGCTCTTGCTCTAATAACTTGTCTACATCTGTTCTGTTTTCAGTTGGGTCCTTGACATTTATGAACTGAGACCACGTTCACTGATCAGAAAAATAAAAACTCTGCTTCTGCAGAACAAATGGACTTTTTACTAAATGATAATTAAACAGTGGACAGGAACAACTATCCATGTGGACCAGTTCACCCTTCATTTGTGCCTGTGCTCTATAACATGTGCCAAAAGGCCAGCAAGTATATCACAGCATTCTCTCTCCAACAAAGATTTGACTGCAGATAGCAAATGCACTTCTGTCAGACGCCATGTTGAAACACGTGCACGTGAGCTGTCGTTAACATTTAATGCCTGAAATCAGCATCTCGACTAGAACACCTCATACATCATTATGGAACCGCTCGTGTAGCCTACTGCATTCTTTCATTCATTGTGAATGACAGATTTTGATCCATGCTCTCAAATATCAACACAGAGATGACATCTTTCATAGATGCATACTGACTGAATGCGGATTGAAGAGTTGTTCATTAGATATTCATAATTATGAAGGTCATTTCTATCAGTTGTAAATCAATGTTTTCCTTTAGTGCGGTTGGTGTGGTGTGTTTATCCAGTGTGTTGCATAGTGCACCTTCCCTGTGGATGCAGTGGGCTAAACCACACGGGGACTGGTTTCCCCCGCCTGGATGAATTTACACAAACACACCTGCAGTGTGGTACATTCCAACACCAATTCCAATTCCATTGAATACTGAATTATTAGCACTAGTAAAGTTATCATTATCAGGGGACTGTTGGACTTCATCAATGTGCAGTACATCAGTACTTCTGCCTATAGTCAGACTATCATATTAATAAAGCTCTGATTCATGTAATATTATGTGCTTATTCTATTTAGTTAAATGTGGAGACAGTTATTGAGAGATGAGAAACCAAAGTGAACAAACGTGACCATGTGGCCTTCTTCCATGCTCACACGGCATGACGAGATAGACACTCTGACTGTGTGATCTGTAACCAAGGCCCAGGTTAGTGTGTGTGCTGGTTCACTGCTGGTTTACACATGAATGAAACAGCCAGTCGTTGTTGTGGGACGTTAAACTGTGTCAAAATGTCGTAATGTTGGCTTGAAGGTCTCAGACACCTTTACCTGCACCAGGGACACATCAGTCACACACCACGCGCTCATTTTCTTTACAGTATCTGGACAGATTGGACCTGAGGATAATCCAAAGACATGTTTCTTTCTGTCAGTTACATTTATCATAATAATGTTTAATTTTCTTGCTATTTAAATGCCACATGTTCTGTCCTACTATGTTTGATAGTGTGAAGTGTGTTCATACATATGCTGTATCTTGCTCTATCCCTCTTGCCTGAGCTTACTCTACCGTGCAACTCTGACAGCACGTGCTGTTTTGCGCTGCTCATTCACTCATTCACATTTACTGCTGTTTTCTGCTGAGCTGGTTGGCTAAGGTTTAGCTAGTGAAGCTGGGCTTCCTGCCCTGGTGGTATTTTCTTATAGTGTTGTGTTGATCAGGGTTAGACAGTCTATTATGTAATAGATACAATGTTATACCTGCTTATTTATTTAGTCATTATGGCTGATTCAGGGATGCCCTTGAGTGGGGAGTAGGCTGTCTTTACTAAGTGGAATGTAAACGCACTCAGTCATCCAATTTAACATGCCAGGGAACCCGTCCAATTCACCTTTTAAAAACAGATGCAGCCTTCATCAGTGAGACACACATGTAGTTCAGGGGTGGAGATTTTGATTAACAAGTCAATAGCACTTACATCATCTGAGACTATTTCAGATCCTCATGGACACTTTGTTATTGTTGTGGAGGACTCCACAGTACTCCTGTGATTCTTGCCTGTGTTTATGCCTTAAACTGAGATGACTTTCAGTTCATGAACACATTTCTGTCATCCATTCCACACTAGGACAGCCACCAGCTGATTTTATCCTGGGAATTTAACTGTTGGTGATGTCTGTACCATATAAGAGAAAACATTCTTTCTTCTCATGTGTTCTTACTTTTTATACATATAGATTATGAAAAATCTGGTGCAACTGTGTACTTGGAATAGTACAGTGATCTCTGATCATCCCCCTGGAATTGGCCTTCCATAATCGTAGGCCTGATAGGTAGAGTGATTTGTTGACTTAATTAATAAACATACAGACATGTTTTGGAGAATAATTCTGAATATAAGTCACAATAAATCACAGCGGGACAAGCTCACCTCAGATGCAGACAGAGTTTATGCTGCTACCACGAACATAGAGCTTTATAAAGAACAGATGACGCATCAGGCTGAGTACAACTTGCTAGACGAAGAAGCAGTCGAAGATGCTTTTGACATTAGCCGGTTCACTGCAGTGTGGTAAATGAAATAAAAACTTTCAATGTGTGAATGAATTAAACCATACACAAAATAAAATAGTTTTATCTTTTGTTTTGTGTAAAAAATGTGTATAAATGTGGAGCCTGTCATCCCGACCACACGTCAGCTGGGTTTGGCTCCAGCCCGCTGAGACCATGAGAAGGATAAGCGTTTATGGAAAATGTTATTCTATGAGGATGTTAAAGGTCCAGTGTGTCAGATTTTGGGGGCTGTAGAGTAGAGTATAATATTTATAACTCTGTTTTCATTAGTGTTCAATCCCGTGAAATACAGTACATTATTGGCATTTTCCGTACTACTACTTGTTGTTTATCAGTGAGTCATGGCAGGAGACACGCATGTTGGATGACAAGTGTCTGATAAAGAACAGCCATAAAATGCAGTGTGTATACACACTGCAGATAGCAGCATGTGTGCAGTCACACAGTGGTTGAATGGTGGAGTTGACTGAGCTCAGGGTGTAGTCAGAGTACGGCCTGATAACAGAACAGTAGCTGATTAGAACATTTGATAACAACTAAGTGTTTTAATAGATTACAGACCAGACCATGTCTGTGGTTTCTTCACACACGTTTTATTAGAAAAGCAGGAATCAGTGTTATGATTCAACCAGAATAAAATGTGGACACACACACATACACAGGATAGAAAATGATGTAAACTACGAGCTGTGGCTGCTGATGTCTGTGGTTCTGGTCCTGCACTCATCTGCTGAGGGACTCTCTGAGCTGCTCGTATGTCTTCTGGTCCTGCACCGGGAACACACACACACACACACACACACACACAGAGTCAGTCACTGCATGACACAGAAACAAAAGCAGCATCTGAGCGGCTTCACTTCACTGTCACTTCCCACAACAAACAGTTGAGTTAAAGGTGAAGCACAGACACCTGTCTCTGTCTGTCTGTAGGTTTACAGACAGACACACTGGACCTTGTCTGTAGTGTTACAGACAGGACGTTTGTCACGTGTGTTGCAGGTTTTTGAAGTGTTATTTCTGTAATGATTATTTGTATGATGGTATTTCAAAGTGCATAGTCACACAGTTTAAAGTTGCAGTGTTTAGGGTGGGACTAGTCCAACTGGTTCTCCGGGCTACTTGATAGCAGCCGATCTGATCGACAGTATAACACAGAGCTGCAGGTGACACAGTCTGTAATTACCTGCAGTCTGGAATGCTGCCAGAGTAATGCACTGCTTCTCAAGAGGCTACTGAGGTTCCTTTAGATACATATATGTAGAAATTGTATTCAGTTAGATATTCTGCAAAACTACAGCTCATAGTAAATGTCATTGTTACTTGTTCTGCATTTGCTTTTCATTATGCAACATTAGCACATCCACTCAAAGTGTTTGTTTTTGCCACCGGCAGGCTCAGATTATTCTAAATATATGTACAGAGACAGCAGTTACGTCACTGTTAGAAATCATTTGAGCTCACAGAACACGGGAGTTGCTGGTTCACTGTTTGTTTGTGCTATTGTGAGACTTGAGTCAGTCTGGTGGCGTTGAGCACAGTGATATAACTGCTGTATGTTACTCTTTTCCGAGAGCTCTGTCTCTGTATGAATGTCTCAATAATGTTGTCAGAATAGCAATCTGACCTTTCAGTGACAAAAACAAACACTTTTTGTGGACATACTTTGACTTTGTGCAATCGCCCTGAAGGATTAGTCTGGTTTTGTGGTTGCAGTCACAGTACTGAACAATTTATGTTATCCCAAGTCGTCATTCAGACACAAAAACACGGTTGAAAAATACCTTTGTTAGCCTTTAATTGACCTTGATGTGACAATTTATGATTTATTTTGCGCAGCATCGATGCCTCCAGGAAAAGAACCGAGCAATGCTGTATTTAAGAAGGTGTAGGTCATGTGACACACTCTGGAGTAAAGACTGCCAAAGCCAACAGTAACTTGGAAGAATTCACCTTGTGACGGATAAATATCAGACCACTGGGTGTGTAACGTTACTTAGACACGCTCTTTCTGGTGTTTTCTTTCTTTCTTTGCATGTCTTCAGCCGTCATCTGGTCTGAACACGTAGAAGTGAGTCTAGTTTGAGGGTTTGGAGTCACATCTCATCTGAACTGTTGCTCTGTTTGCCTTGTAGCTTCTTTATGACAGCCAAGAAGCCCAATGTCAACGTCACACAGGACATTGATTTCAGGAAATGGACATATTTGTGGTGTCTCAAACATATACAGATAAACACACTGAAGAAAAGAGTACAAATGAAAACAGAAGTGACTGTGTTGTTTGTACTTTGGTACCTTTTTGGACACGGATGGACGAACTTTCCTGAAGGCGTCGTCAAAGTTCTGTTTGCTCACTCTGATGTCGACAGCAGAGGAGTACGTGTGACCTGTGTGGAACAATGAACACCGTCATGTTGCTGTCTCACATTAGTCTCTAAAAGTAGATTGGCTGCACTGTGTATGGGAATGTGCATTAGTGACTCCATATTGGATTAAAGTTATGGACTTCTTGAGTAACCGGTCAGACTCCTGCTGTATGTTTACTAGGGGACAGATCGCAAATACCAAATGTATCAAAAGGAACTCTCTATGTCCTGATGGTGGGCTTGGTCACAGAGTTATTCCAAAGTTAATTTAAGACACTGGAAAACTGCTGTATCTCCCAATCTGAAAGACTGGACTAATGCAATGGTGAAGTCCGCATCTATGAGTCTATGCTTCACAAACTGTCAGCTAACAAGGAGGATGGGATCAGATCTGGGATCTTTTGGACCAGGACAAGGACTAATGAAAACTCAGCCTAAGGAGTCAGAGACTAAATACAGCACAGCTGGATCTCCCCCATATTTATTTGTTTTTCGTATTTTATCTTATTTTTCTTATTTTTTAAAATTTCCCTCTATGTGACATGTCATAATATGTCTATGCCAGATTCCAAAATGTATCATTACTACTAATTACTATTAAGAATTCAATAAAAATTGAAATGACAAAAAAATAAAAGTAGATTGGGAGCCAGAGCTTTCAGCTATCAAGGTCCTCTTCTGTGGAACAAGCTCCCAGTTCTGGGTCTGGCAGACCCCCTCTACACATTTACGAGTAGTCTTCAGACTTTCCTTCAGACCTTTCCTTAGTCATGCTGCTAGAGGACTAGATTTGTAGACCTGGCCCTAACCCCAAACCCTTTAGACTTAAGTGGTCTGATCTTAATTACTTTATGAACATGATCATCAAAAGTAAGATCAGAAGATTAACTGAAGGTTGAAGGTTAACATTTCTGACACTGTGTTTAATAGAAGGTATCAGGATAACAAATCGACCGATGTCGTGTGCCCAAACTAACTCAGGATTGTTAATATGCACATGTGAAAAAACAGCAACATATAATTCAGAAATAAACCATTGCGTAATGTTTCAATCAATTCCGTTTAGGCAACATGCACGACATCTTTACTCCCACATGTCAAACATTACAGCTGGATCTTCAAACACTGAGCATGTGGACGGGAAGCTGTCAAGTTACCTGAAGAAGAAGCTGAGCAATGCTGGGACTTCAGGTAGGCCCTCAGGGCATTAACAGATGCTTCCCTCACTAATGCAGTCAGGTCAGCACCACTGGATCAAACACAAACACAAACACATGCACACACACACGATCAGATTTCATTCTGTTCATCAGAATTACGGATCAGTGATTTTACATTTACTCTGTATCAGTGTCAGCAAGAAAAGTCACTCTGCAACCTGAGAAAACAAACAGCGACTGTTCCGTACTGTTTAACTCTGAACTGGGATCAGTGTCACATTAGAACATGAAAACTTTCTTTATTATAATATACAATTTATCTTTCTTTTGTGTTAGAACATGCTAACTTACAGTGACAGAAGAAAACATGACACTGATCACTAGGAGCTGGGCCTAGTGGACCCGCAGGTTGGGAGTAGTGAGCCACTGCATTATACTGTGAGATGTTACCATCCAACAAAACAACCAAAGCATGACAAACAGCGTGAAAACCTTACAGTGAAAGAAGAACACGTGACACTGATCACTTTTTGTTTTCACACCACTGTAGTTTAAAGACAGAGTTTGTTTCCAGCTGGGACTCACGTGAAGCAGTCACAGCGCTCGTCAAAGGCGATGTCTTCCAGACGGACATCCTGCTCCAGCTGAGGTTTGGTCCCCGCCTGCAACATGAATGAACGTAGAGTCACCTGAGCAGATCGACAGCTGTCTCACCTCTGTGCATTCAAAGGTGGTCTGAGGTGTGCTTAGCTTAGCTTAGCACAAAAACTAGAAGCAGAGGGAAACTGCTAGCCTATCTCTGTTGAATTGTGCCACTGTTTCAAAATGGACGGCAGTTTGTGGTTGGGCATTTTGAATGTGATTTTCTGGTCACGTTAAAGACTTACAGTTAAATCTTTTAGTGTGCATTTAATTCCTTCACACAGCAGAGTGAAAGGAATGGAACACCAAACATCACGTGATATTCCACTGAAAGTGACAACAGGTGACGGTGAACTGAGGAAGTGTCTCTGCTGGGGGAATTTCCATGGTGCACTGAGAGGGAGGCTGGTTCAGAGAGAGAGATATCACTTAAGACCTGCTTCAGTGTGGTTAGAGTCAGAATAGAGGCTACAAACTGATAAGATGGCCAACGTATGGTTCAGATTTTATGCCCCATACAATGGATGTCTGGTAAAATATTAATGTTGATCAGGAAGCCTGCATGAATCAACACAGCAGGACTTTTGTCACATTTTGAGACATTACAGACAGACTCAGGCATCATAAAGAGTAAAGTCTTACTACAGTAGAAATCTGATCCAGGTTATAGAAATATCTCAAAGCTATTCAAAGCTTACAAAGAGGAAAATACAAAACAGAAAAAGTAGAATCTGGAAAAGGATGTTACATCAGAGGAGGAACTAAAGAAACAACGACAAATCTTCCAGGTGGGAGAATACAATGAAGGACACTGAAAACACACTTATGTTGGACATCCTGTGCAAAATGAAGTACTTTTCCAATACCTTGTGTTTAAAATGGTACAATCACCTTTTACTGAACCAGTAGTATCACATGAGACATTTTCCACTGCACAGCTCGGCTCGCTCTTTTTTTAGTTTACCATGTAGTACCTGCTACTTTTTTTGGTACTACCTCGACCGAAGTTCCAAGCGAGCTGAGGCTCAAAAATAGGATGACATGATCTTAGACATGTGACAACACCAAAAGTTGTGTTAAAAGAGGAGCAGCTCTGTTTTGTACGTGCAGTTACTGTGTGGATGAGCGATAAGTGGCTGCAGCTCCTGTGTTGTTTCTGCAGCGCTCTGATGATCAGGGAGAACTAACCGAGGTACTATCTACAGTGAAGGTGAAGTAGAGGGAGGAGAATAAAGTGGAGTGGAGCTGCACTATGTTGTAGAAATACAGCTTCAGTTAAGAGTTACAGTGACAAGAAGCTGTCAGTTGCATGAGCGGCCAGGAGGCAAATTGAGAAGGAAAGACTCTCCAGGTGGTGACGAACAGTGAGTTTATATTAAAATACAATAAAAAAAATCCAAACACTTCTCCAACAATTCGATTCTGTTGCATCAATTATCCTACCATTACCCTCACAGGATGTACTTCTCTGTGTGTGTGTGTGTGTGTGTGTGTGTGTGTGTGTGTGTGCAGGCAGATGACGAGCGGACAGCGAGGCGTCCCCTGCCGTGTATCTCCGCCCTCACAGGAAATACATGCATGACTATCTTACAAACAATTATTCAATAAATATCTTTTGCATATCAGGTCCGTCTTATTTCATTTGACAATATGTTTACCATGAGTGTTTATGCAAAGCAGTGGCGAGCCCGTCGTTACAGAAGCATTAGAGGCAGAACATGGATCTGTGTGATAAGGTGTATATGGGTATATGTAAGAGAGCACATATATCGATATATTTATGTGCTGTGCTGCATTTCATGCACACCTGTACTGCTTTTCAAAATAAAACAGAAAAACTCGACTTCATCTTACCTTTGTGATGGTGAGCAGGATGGCATGGCGGTCTGCTGGAGGTGGCAGACCCACGTACAAGGTTTTATCTAAACGCCCTGGCCTCAGTATGGCAGGGTCGATGATGTCTGGACAGAGACAAGACAGTGATGTCATTCAGCACTTAGAAGAACAACACGATCAGATTTAGGTGGCTCTATTTACATATAACTCACTTTTCATTAGTGTATAATCACCTCTTTATGTTTTTGTTACCTTAGAATGAGACTTTTATATCCACACCATGCACCATGTTTCTACAGTAGCCCAGAATGGACAAATTAAACTCTGGCTCTAGAGCCTTTCATGTAGTTTCTCCTTGCAGCTTGGAAGAAAAGGATGAGACGAGCTGCAATCAGCAATTACACCACTAGACCGCGCTAAATCCTACACACTGTTCCTTTAAAGAAGTTATTAAGTTACTTATATTTATTGACCTTAAAAGGTGAAGTGTGTAGGATTTAGAGACATCTAGTGGTAAAGTTGCAGACTAAATGAATGAACCCAGTGAACCCTCCTAAATGTTACACATTGGACCTTTCATGTAACATGTAGATAAATGTAGAGCAGTAAAACAACAAGATTTCCTTGTGAAATGCTGGAAGCGTCTCAGCTTGGTTCAGCAGGTCTCTGGTCACCCTGACGGGTTCAGGCCGGGTGTGTACCTGGTCTGTTGGTTGCAGCCATGATGAAGACCTGCCGTCGAGTCTCTAAGCCGTCCATCTCTGTGAGCAGCTGGTTGACCACCCGCACACTGGCTCCTGACTGTATGACCAGTAATTATACTGTTACTATTATATTATCTTTGAATAATATAGACATGTGTCTGCTGTCTTATTCATATTGCAGGACTTTAAGAGTAGTTTCACATCAATAAAAAGGTTTATTTAATGAACACTGGTGTGCTGCGGGCATCAACTGACAGCACACTCCACAGTGCAGGCTGCTGCGTCTGTGCTGCACTGTAGGATCTGACGTAGGATCCTTCCCTCTCACCTCGTGGCCTGAGCGGCGAGGACACAGAGCGTCGATCTCGTCAAAGAAGATGACACAAGGGGCTGAGTTACGTCCTCTCTGGAACACCTGTCTGACAGCCCGCTCACTCTCTCCCACGTACTGCACACAGAAACACACACATCCATCAGGTAATAAGTTAGCTGTCTTATTGCTCAACACTTCATGTGAGAATGTCAGAAGTAAACTGGGAGGAGATCATGAAACCAGGCTGGGAAAAAAACAGAACAAATCATCAAGCTATACAGAAACACCATCGACCAGCACACTGATGTGGCTGACGTGATGCGAGCGAAAAAACTGAATGAGCCTCTCGGATGTTACACATTGTGATCCAGCTCCACAACAATGTAACCATGCACAGGCAGCTTCCACCACATTAACATGTTGCTGCTCCTCAGTGACTCACCATGTTGAGCAGCTCTGGACCTTTGACAGAGATGAAGTTCAGGCCTGACTCATTGGCCACTGCCTGTCAGGAGACAACAGTGAGACACAGTGAGACGGTGTTCAGCTTCACTTTGTGAACACAGAGGTAAATATCGGTGGTAGTCACTTGGATAAGAGTAAAAAAATCTTATCCTGGACAGAGACTGTCCCCCCCAAACATGCAGAACTATTTTTATTTCTTTATGAAGAACATCTGCACAGAACTGTTGTGCAGCAGGGTGCCAGATACAGTTCATGAGCGCCGGTATTTTAATGTGACAACAAGACAGTGCACGGTCTCTGTGGCCGGCTGTGCTCAGTGTGTGTTCAGATTAAAACAAACAAGATGCGTCACGTTCTCCGATGAGCTTTAGAGCTGATCTTGGGTGTGTTTTTAAAAGCTAAGCTAGGCTAACCATGTACAGACATGAGGCTGCTGTTGATGTGTGACTTCATTCTCACTATATTTCACACAGAACCAACATGTAGAACTTGTTCTGCATTAATCTTTAGTGCAGAACAGACTGATTTATGCTCAAGGATCTTCATGAACATGTAATAAAACCAGAGCACAGACCTTGGCAGAGGTGTTTTCTTTCTACACTTTTGAGGTGGTTCTTAGTGATTTGCTGTGTTTAGTCATGGCAGACTGTGATGGTAGAGCTCTCAGTTGTTCTCAGCTCTCAGAAAAGTTTTTTTTTAGGCCAAAGTCACCTCATTCTGAGATGCTCGACAGGCCTCAGCTCTAAAATATTAACAGCCTTAAGAAATCAGACTAAACTGATCATTTAGAATATATCTGAAGTTACAAATTATTTGTGAAAATGGTCAGCTAGCTAATAAAACACTACTTGTAAATTTGACAGTAAGCTGCACTTGAGCTGACGATGAGGTGAGATTGTGTCGGTGTGATGAGGAACCTTGGCCAGCAGTGTTTTCCCACATCCTGGAGGTCCAGCCAGCAGCACACCAGACGGAGCACTGAGCCCCAGAGCTTTGAACTGCTCTGGAGAACGCACCGGAGCCTGCAAGACACACACACACAGACACACACAGACACACACCGCAGCTGTGTTATTCTGTGCTCAGAACTAGCACAGTGTCAGTGAACCACGCCAGTGGACCAGATCACAGCAGGGACAGTCTACCACTGAACTCTAAAGAGTCTGTTCATCTTATAGATCACATCTCAGTACACTGCAGTGACCTGTATCTAGTAACAGGTGGGGATCCAACATCTTCCAAACAAATCTAAGATGAGCAAAGTCAAGATGACAGAGAACATGAG
The DNA here is from genome assembly GCA_033000465.1 of Sciaenops ocellatus. Lineage (NCBI taxonomy): Eukaryota > Metazoa > Chordata > Actinopteri > Sciaenidae > Sciaenops > Sciaenops ocellatus. The sequence goes on along the minus strand of CP136872.1, from coordinate 2,761,778 downwards.
GCAGAGCTGATGCTTTCTGGGATAGAACACATTCCTCCACACCTCTGTAGGACTAAAGATATGAACACGAAGTAAAAGTACGACAAAAGTAATGGTCCAAAAGTGTGGATGACGGATGTTGTGTGTGAAGCAGTTACCAGTATGGCCATGGTGAGCTCCTCTCTGATGTCCTGCAGGGCGCCCACGTCCTCCCAGGTCACATCAGGCACGGTGGCAAAGCCCTCCCTCTTGGCCGAGGGCTGGACGCTGGCCAGAGAGGCCTGGAAGTCTGACATGAGGATGGACAGGTCGGCCAGCTCTTCTTCTGACAGCGTCTCGGTGTTCTTCAGCAGCTGTAACAGGTGCCACAGCTCCCCCTGCTGGACAGAGCGCACAGCTCATCAGCATAACACAGGCAGGAAAGCAGGTAGTAAAAGGCAATGTGATTAAAGGAGCAGTGTGTAGGAGTTAATGACATCTAGAGGTGTAGGTGCTGATTGTAACCCCTTCAGCTCACCCTCTCCTGCTTATCATGAAGCAGAAACTATGGTGGGCATGAAACATTTGAAAGACTCCATCTAGAGTCAGTGTTGAGTTTGTCTGCTCTGGCTACTGTAGAAACATGGAGGTTCAACATGGTTGTTTGGAGTTTTTTTTTTTAAAAAGGTAGAGAGGGATGCCCCTGATCTGGTAGGAAGTGGTAACATGTTCCACCAACAGGGAACAACAGACATTGGAGGAGGTAACATATGCCTGTATAAGGGCATCCAAGTAGGTGGGTTCAGAACTAGAGACTACTCTGTAGTCAGCATTAGTGATTTGAATTTAATGCGGGCTGCTACAGGTAGCCAGTGAAGCTCGATGAGCAGCGGGGTAACATGACCTTTTGGGTTGGTTGAAAATCAGGCACGCTGCCGTGTTCTGGATCATCTGAAAGGGTTTCACTGTGCAGGCTGAGAGGCCCGTCAGGAGGGCGTTGCAGTAATCTAGTTGCAAGATGACCACAGCCTGTGTCAGAAGCTGGGTAGCATGTTGAGTCAGGTAAGGCCTGATTTTTCTGATGCTGTAAAGTGCAAAGTGACACGACCGGGCAACTGAGGCGACATGATCAGAGAACGTTAGCTGGTTTCTTGCTACTCTGGTAGGGGCGAACATATGGAGTGAATTTTGATATAGATTATTAAAAGTTCTGTAATGTTTGAAAACACAGCATGCACGATCATATATGACAAACAGTGTTCTACATGTGAATACTCCACACAGAGACAGAGAGACAGCCAGAGAGAGACACACAGAGACAGAGACAGAGTTTTCAGACTGTCTGATTATTAACTGATTATCCTTTAACATCTCTTTAGAAAACACATTCTGAAATGACTGAGTGGACTTTGTTGGAGAGTTTGAGTCGGTTCTCCTCATACCTGCGGCTGGTTCTGTTCCTGAGGTACTGCTTCAGTGTCGTCTGTCGGCTGTTGTTCTTTGACCTCCTCCTCCTCCTCATCCATCGCAGCAGCCGCCTCAGTCTGAACCGGGCCTGTTGACAGCTCTGTAGCAGAACTCTGTCCATGTGACCGTCCTCTTATTTCCAACAGAACCCTGTTCACAGCACTCATGGCGGCTTCACGGCACAGAGCCATAAGGTCAGCGCCCACATAGCCCGGTGTGAGCCGGGCCAGCTGCTGGTAGTCAAAGTCCTCTGGCAGCTTCAGCTTTCGACACAATGTCTTTAAGATCCTGACAGGGCGTAAAGAATTCTGGGTAAGAGTTCAAACTGAAGAAACATGATTTGGATGCAATTCAACGAGAGCAACAGGCAAACTCTAACATTTAGCAGGTCGCTCCATACTTCCTTCTCCCCAGCAGCAGTAGTCACTATTGAAGTTATTATCATAGTAATTACAGTCACAATCAGTCGTATTATTATTGAGTGCAGCCGTAGGCGCACTCACTACTCTCTCCCAGGAAAACGCTGAGTCGTGCTTAATTTTATTATTATTCTTACGCCGTTTTTCGGTTCGCTACTCCTCCCACAGTTTTTGTCGTACATGCACGAAACTTATGACTTTTCTAAGACTTTCGTTGAACGGTTTGGCCAAAAATCGCGAAAAACCACGCCGAAAAACTCAATGTGTGTGTATTGCGAGCCAGTCTTAGAGCTAGAGTGCGTGACATCATCGCTAGAGTGAAGAGGGAGAGAAAAATTCGTCCAAAAATAAATTTAGAAACTGCTCCCGAGGCCGCAAATTTCATACTACATACATAATTTATACATAGAAACGTAGGAAAATCCGTCGCGGTCGCAGTGATACCACTGCTGAAGCTGTCACACTTATAGTTTTGGCGTGGGACGCACAGATGCGCCAGCAACACCCATCCACAGCCTCATAGACCTCCATGTTAAAAAAGGCGGGAAAATTTCTAAAAGGAGCAGGGAGCACCTGTTCTTTCTTAAACTCCCGAGGGCAGAGCTTTTGACATTTAGGTCTGAAACTCGGCACAGAACTGCTCGACAAGATGAGGATGCTGACGGTCATTTCGCTTTTTGGATACCCCACACCGTTTGGGATTTGTGCCCACCTGTTCGAGGGGTTCATTTTGAGATTTTCTGTGTCTCTCAGGGCTCAACTGACATTCTAACAGCTCTTCACCCAGGAAAACGCTGAGTCATGCTTAGCTTTCTTCTTCTTATTAGATAGACAGACACAAACAGAGACATACAGACATACACAAGTACACACACACAGACAAGACAAAAGGCTTTCAAAATAAGAGTCCCTTCAAAATAAAAGGCTTTTTTTTTTTTTTAAATAAAAGACTTTTTAAACCTCTCATTAACTGACAGACAGACAAACAGACAGACAGATGTCTTTCAAAATAAACGTCCCTTCAAAATAAAATACTTTTTTTTTTTTTTTTTTTTAAATAAAATACTTTGTAAAACTCTCATTAACAGACTAGAGGTAACACAGGCATACACCATTCCCGGCGGAGCTGGGGATGGTGTATGTGTGTGTGGGCCAGAGCTTGACCCACACACACGTGGGTCTTATTCTGAAAGACAAATGTCTTTCAAATTAAGAGTCCCTTCAAAATAAAAGACTTTTTTTTTTCTTTTTTTGAAATAAAACACTGTGAAACTCATTAACAGACTAATGTATAATGTATGGGGGCGACGGGCCAGAGGAGGCTGCACTCTCAAAATTTCTTTAGGAATTTTCTAGTTATTATTATTATTAGCAAAAGTCTAGTTGTAGTTATTCAGAGTCCGTCCACCATGAGCCGGGTTTCGCTCAAGATCCTACCCCCAGAGCTGCAAATGTTTGCTCATGGTGGGAATTGTTGGCACTGTAAATAAAATTGTGTCATGAGATAACCTCTGTCATGATTTAGTGCTATGTAAATAATATTGAATTTAACGTTGTCATAATTGTGGTATTCATAGAGGTGGCACGCGGTGTGAAAACTTTCCTGTCCCATCCTCAGGTGATTCTGTTCTTCACCCAGCTAAAATGTTAGCTGCACTTCGAGTCCAAAAGCATACTGCCCTATTTGCTGGGGCGGCTGTGCCTCAGGAGGTAGCGCGGGTCATCCGCTAATCAGATGATCGGCTGTTCAATCCCCGGCTCCTCCAGTCCTTGGACAAGAATTGTTCCCGAAGGCCTCGCTGTCTATCGGTGTGTGAATGAATGGATAGCTCCTAAAACTGATGAGCAGTGTGTGAATGTGTGAATGAGATATGTAATGTAAAAGCGCTTTGAGTGCGGAGGCATGTTGAAAGACTAGAAATGCATTATACAAGTACAGTCCATTTACACTGTTGTTCCACTGAACAAAGGTTAATGTTGTGAAACTGTCAGCTGGGAGGGAACCTAGAAATTTCTGGAGCTTTGCCAAACTACAAAGTAACAAAAGTGCAACAAGAAATGTTTTAGTGAGTAATATATGATAATAAATTAGATGATCATGTCTACAATATTTAACACAGTAATGTGGATCCTCAGTTCTCTGAAGTCATGTCTGGCTGACCTGAGACGAGCTGCTTCATCAGGAATACCCAGGCAGATCTCTCTGTCGAAGCGTCCGGCTCTGCGGAGGGCAGGGTCCAGGGAGTCCGGCCTGTTGGTGGCGCCGATGACCAGGACCTGTGCGGTCACTGTCAGACTGTTCAAGTCTGTCAGGAGGCAGGCATGAGGAACAATCAGTCAGTGGTCACACATGTACCAAACTGCATGTGTGGAGTCAGACAGAGATGATCAGTGATCAACACGTCTGACCAAAGGTGACCAAAAACTGAAATCTTCACTTGCAGCTCTTCACCAAAAATGAAAAAATAGATCAAGAACAACTTCTAACCTACATTCAGCTGTGACCACTGACTGTTAAACACTTCCTATGATACAGATTAAAATTATTAATGGTTATGAAATGGAAATGGTCCTGTTGACTATGTTAAGTCTATGGCTCAGGAGGTAGAGCGGGTCATCCACTATTCAGAATCTATGTCCATGTCTATGGATATGTTGATGATCAGTTACTTTCTGATGAGCAGTTGGCCCCTTGCATGGCAGCCTCTGTCATCAGTGTATGAATGTGTGAATGAGATATGTAATGTAAAAGCACTTTGAGTGGTCAGAAGACTAGAAAGGAGCTATACGTGTAAGTACAGTCCATTTATTATTTAAACCTCAGAATAGTCAGACTAATAATCAACTCTTCATCCATGTTGAGTTCATATCTGTGTTAGTGGAAGCCGTGTTCTCAGCAGCGTCATTTGATGAATTGTGAAGCACTGTGTTAGAAAGGTTTGATGGACATGGCAACATTCAAAAACACTGAAGCTCAAACGTCTTTCCACGTGCTCGAGGTGGTTTTTGCTTTAAAGCTCTGAATGGGAAACATCATGGAAACATGAATGATCAGCTGTTTCCTCATGGCTCTATAGTCCATTCATGATGGATATAGATTATATGGCAGGACATCATCTTGTTGCTGCCTCTTTTTCTGGTTTTGACTGGAGAATTGGCGCCACCTACAGCTTATTGTATGTCATGACACAACTCCTAATATTCACATAACAACAGTGGATGGAAACAAAAATTCATTTGCTGAATAACTTGATAGAAATTTGGTTAAAATTTGTGACACATTTGGATGGAAACATGGCTAATATGACCTCTGCTGATTGGTCAGTGAGTGTCAGGTGACTCAAAGATTGTAATACCATGGACACTTTAAAGTGAGTGTGGTTGGAGCAGTATGAAGGTGGTGCATCCTTACCATCCATGCAGGTTAGCAGCTGAGCTACAATCCTCCTCTCCATGTCTTTAGAGGCCACCTCTCTCTTTGGGGTGATGGCATCTATCTCATCTATGAACAGGATACACGGGGCAGAGCTCTGCAAGGGGAACAAAGAGCCAGTGATGTTCAGAGGTCGACGTTATTTATCGTCTCATTGTATCAATAAAAGCAGTGAGACTGGATCAGCACTGACCACAGCCAGGTCAAACAGCTCTCTGAGCTTCTGTTCAGACTCCCCGGACACTCCGGACACCAGCTCCGGAGCAGACACCTTCAACATGGGCAGCTGCAGCTCCTGAAACACACAGTCACATCGCTTCATTTAGCAAGCACACAGTCAGTTAGTGTGCAGCACATCTCCCCACTGTCCTCGCTTCACATGATGTGGAATGTTCAGTAAAACCTTCCGGCACACGGAAGCTACAGGTCTACTGCTGCATGCATTGATCTGCAGGATCTGAACTAATGTTTTGAAAAACCAAAGTCACACGACAAATCATAACAAACAAATCTCAGGACAGTTTCCAAGGGCGAACATGAAGAGGTGGAAAGTCTTTCTACCAATTTGCTACTGGTCACCTTATTTTCAGCTTTATTATGTTATTAAAGTCCATGTAAAGTCAGAATAAATATGTGTTCTGTGTTATCAACCACCCAGCCAAATTTGAATGATTCAAAATATTAACAAATTTATGAAATTAGGTGTCAAAATCAGGTAAAAATTAATTCTCAGCTCCAGCACTCGTGGGAGCAGTCAAGCAGCCATTTTGAAGCGACTGAAATGTGTCCGATGAGTTCAGAAAATGACATGACTAACTTTGAAACACTCTGAGCGAGATGAATTCATCTCTATCTCTCTGCTCAGGGTGGCCTCAGCGTGTCATCGAGCCACCGCTCACAAAATCCTGGACTGAAAATTGGTGAAAAACTGTTTGAACCTCTAACTCCACATTTCAGTAATATATGACTGTATATTACATACATATATATGACATGACCGTCTACCAATGAGCTTGGGTCTGCTCGAGGTTTCTGCCTGTTAAAAGGAAGTTTTTCCTCGCCACCGTCACCAAGTGCTTGCTCATGGTGGAACTGTTGGTCTCTGTAAATAATATTATAAAGAGGACGGTCTAGACCTGCTCTGTATGGAAAGTGTCATGAGATAACTTTTGTTATGATATGGCGCTATATAAATAAAATTGAATTGAATTATATCGTTCAAAGTCTTTTCACATGTTTTCAGCAACTATTTTCCAACATGTTTAATGTATTTTTAAAGAAATCTCAGAATTGGCTTTACATGGACTTTAGTAGTTTTTCAGCATCTGGTTAAGTTTTCAGGTTGTATAGCCCAACACTGTATGAGCAGAAATGACAATAGTTGGAAATAATATCTGGTGCTCATATGCTGCCAAAGTAAAAAGGTAGATGTGCATTAAACATCTTTGGATATGAGGACGTGTGAGTATGTTTGGTCATGGATAAGGAACCAAAGGAATATGCATTATGTCTACATAATCAAACTCCTTAGTCTTGCACTGTCCAGTACTTACCCCAGCCACAGCTTGGGCTAGTAGGGTCTTTCCACAGCCAGGAGGTCCATGGAGGAGGAAGCCCCTCGGAGGAACCATCCCCAGCTGCTGGTACACCTCCGGGTGACGAATGTGGATCAGCAGCTTACACACCTCCTGCAACAACGTCAAATAACAGTGAGTGAAAACTACAATACAAATAAATAATAGAACACAGTACAGCAACAAACAAAGGAAAACAACTCTAATCTATGCATTCTAACCGTTAAGGTGTCTTCATTGCCTCCCACATCCTCAAACTTCAGAGAGGGGTACTGCAGCTCCGGTGACTTTGATTTGGCTGAGAAGTCATTCATTTATTAGAAATATTACCCATAATTCATTACAGAGGACTCATCATTCTGACAATAAACAGATGGTCAGGTAAATAATCTAAATAAATCATTACATAAACAAATGATAAACCCCACAGGCATTGCTTGGCAAGCTCAGTATGGATGATATTATTGTGTTAAGAATCTAGATTTTACAGATAGACTGGCAAACCTTTCTTGTTCAGGGTGCGTGACTCAGTAGTTTCTGCGGAACTCTTCGTCCTTTTTTTGGACTTTTTGTGAGATTTCTCAGGTTCCAGCATGGACACATCTGTCTGCTGGGGACAAAGGAGCAGTCAGTGTCTGAGTGGAACAGCATCAGCTGAACACATGAAACATACAAAGAAACTGTCTAGAGGTTGCGCCTGTAGTCATAGAATCTAGACTTACAGTGCACAACTAACCCAATTTCACACCTGTTCCTTCAAAACTTGACTGTGCAATCATGTCACTCCACTCACAGGGACAAATGGTGTTTATAGGGCAGGCCCCCGCTTAGCCAAACACTGAATTTTGACTTCAAGCTGGAGGAAGGAGTTTTTTTCGTTAGCACATGACATTTCTTTCCCTCAAGACGTCACACAACAAATCTGCGTAGACGAGAAACCTCGGTATACACTGTGAAGGTAACAGCAGAATCTCACAGCTGTAAAGTTTATGTCTGAGCCAGACAACATTTACAATCCTAATACAGCAGAATAACCTGAAACAGAAACAGTTTGTTTAGGCTGAACTGTGGGAAACTAAGACCAGCTTTACATCCCCTGCATCAAATCCACCAAACACAAAGATACCCATGTAAATGGACTGTACTTCTATAGTGCCTTTATAGTCTTCTGACAACTCAAAGAGCTTCTACACTTCACATCTCATTCACCCATTCACACACTGATGGCACAGCCTTCAGGAGCAATTTGGGGTTCAGTATCTTGCCCAAGGACACTTTGACATGCAGACTGGATTATCTGATTAGTGGACGACCCACTCTACCTCCCCTAAAGCTATAACTGACAGTAACACACCTCCAGGTGACACACACACACACACACACACACACACACACACACACACACACACACACACACAATCAATGCTAATTTGACCTGTTAAACATCCAAAAAGTCCAACTTTAGAGACATGAGACATTCAGAGTCTTCCAGTCTGAAATGCACCACTAGATATAAACATCCTGTCTCATTCTTCCTCAGGCGGAGTATGTGATGATAAAAAATCCCTCCACTCAGCACTAAATGGCTGATAAATGACCCGTCAATCACACGTCACATGCACCAACAATATATCAGCATGGCTGCTATTACTGTGCAATTTTTAACTCATTAAAGAAATATCTGTAAACTAGTCAAGTTTAAAATGTCCCACTGAGTACACATGTTGGTTACGGTTCTTTAATAAACACATTTATTTGTATTGCCCACAGAAAAGGATTATGGATGGGGCAGTATTCTATACTTGGAGGTACGGTTTTACACTGTCAGGATGTTAACTGCCCAGACGTGTCCTCCACAGGTACATACATTTGTTGCTGTATTAGTGGGCTCCTCTTCACACAGGTCGATGAGGATGTTGCTCTTCTCGGAGCGTCTGCCTCTATCAATGAACCAGCCTCCTGCAGAAACCACCGTCCCTGCACCAGGAGTGGGGTTGGCTATGCTGGCAGGACTGCCGACAGCAAGCTGATCTCTCCTGGGTGAGGAGGCGCTGGAGTCAGGCTGTCCCTTCCGGTACAGAGATGTAAGAGAGCTGTTCATGTGGTTGGTGGGCTGTGGACAGCAAAAAAAAAAAAAAAAAAAAAAAAAAAGCAGCAGCAAGGTATTGTTCAATATCACTGTGTGGATAATTTAAGAAACAGCCCAACATTTGGGAAAAGTGCTTATTAGCCATCCAATCCACAGTCATATCTGAGTCCAGTACAGAGAGATAGGTGGAGGACGTGTTTTTGTACCCGAGTGCAAAAACTAGAAACAGAAGTTAAATCCTCTGGAAATGTGGTTTGAAAGAGTCAAAATGCAGATATGACATCAAAGTTTAACGTCTCATTAAGCATCCACAAAAATCTAAGTGAAAATCAGTTCAGCACTTTTAGAAAACCTTCTGGAAAATTCTTAAAATGAAGTTGTATTTTCCTGTTTCCTATTCATAAGTAATACAGGTTTCAAGATTTCCTTTCTCCACACTTTGAGTGTATTTCTCACTCTAAACGTAGTGAAGTCGGGTTCTTTGGGCTCTGGCTGCTTTGAGGCAGACTGAGTGACAGCACAGAGGTTTGGTTTTGTTGGACAACTGATGAAGAAGAATAACATAACAATAACCAGGCCCAGTTCAAAGCCAACATCAGGAAAGTTCAACAAAAACTTAAAATGACATCTCATCATTTCTTACAGTGTTCTCCAGAATGTGGTCATCACTGTCAGAAGACTCCTCTGAGCTGCTGCTGCCCTCTCTGTGGACACACAGGTTTGAATGACATTAGAGAGTACGAGTACAGCAGACACAGGAACTGTTAGAGCCCTGAGGAGAGACACAGAATCTTGGTGGTCAAGAGCAGGCAGTAAGCAGTGTCCTTTACCCAGTGTCATTGTGACTGTGCTTGGCTCTCTTAGCCAAGTGTTTGCTCTCCAGATCATTGAGCCCAGACTCCTTCAGGATGGCGTCATACACTAGGAGAGGCAGAGGGAGAAGATGCATCAGAGCTCCTCACAGAACGTATTCTTCTGCCATTTACTGAGCCCATCGAGGGATCAATGAAGTAAACCTTCTTCTTCGTATATGTATATATGGATAAGTTGACAATAAACAGAGTCTGAGTCTTGTGTCACAGTGTAGCAAGGCATCGCCCAACTTTTGCCTCTCGTACCTTTCTCTACTTGAATCCTGAAAGCCGTCTTGTTTCTTCTGCCATAGTCCACTCTAAAGACACAATACAGACACACTCAACACACACTCTGTGTCCACTTTGAATAAAATTAATGAGGCTAATCCAGCAACCCTACAGTAACTCCCACCTTCACAACGAGATAATGGTACATGTGCTTTTGTCCAAACTCTTTTATTGCACTCTATGTTATATATATGTATGATATATACTGCAGCTGTGTTATACAGAGAGGAGTTTCAGAGTGAGTGAACAGCTTCAAAGAAAAAGAATACAGGCATACATGTAGATTTCCTGACTACAAGAGTCAACATGGGACAGACTGAATCAAAGTTAATCAAATCAAATCACTGATGGACTTGCCTGTAGAGTTTTTGAAGCTCCATAGCAACAGCTGACAGGTCCACATGTTCACTGCTGCTGGAGGCCAGATACTGAGAAAAAGAGTCAAGATGACTGACACTGAGATCAGAGGTTCAGACCCAGGCTGCGGTCCAATAGTCAATTTTGCTTAGGGTTCCTAAGCAAAATTCCTCACTGAGTGAAATGACCTGCAGATCATCATGAAGTTAGCGTTGCTGATTAATCATATATCTTTGCCATAACTTGCTAATATGTTTCTATGTGAGTGGACAGGAGGGTGAGTGACCATACCAGCGTAACAAACACTTCATTTGACTTCTGTGACAGGTGGACAATATTCATTTATTATTTGAATTCTGACGTTGATAATGAAGTCACATTTTTCACCGGGTTGTCCACGTTTATATTTCCTGCATGAAACAACACGGTCAGAGCGCACCACAGAACACGTCAACAACATTCTCCATCGCATCATGACGTAGTCTAAGTGTAAGTGCAGTCAGATTCTCTGAACACCGCGGTTGTCTTCTCCTAACTCCTTATGAACTCTCCTTCACATCTTTCCTTGACCTCGTGACATTTTCCGTCAAAGTCAAAAAAAATGGTTAGGAAAGGACTTAGGAGCTAATTTTTTTTAACATTCGACCGTACCCCCAGTCTCTGATCCAACATGGAGACAGTATGAAATACATCCATGAACAGCAGCACACACTTGTGTGACATCATTGGGTTTGTCTCCCTCTCAGGGCAGGCTGGTCACCATACTGTCCTGTGATTTAAGACATTTCTCCTCACCTCCTGTTCAGCTGCTGTTTGAGATAAGTGTTATATAAAAGCTCCACTAAAAATGGATTATATGTGAGCATGCACATGATATGATGCTCAGTGGAGAGAAAGCTGTCTGTTCTTCCTACATTACACAAACATTTCCATTTAGACTCATTAGTTACATTACAGGACATCGTTACAGGACAGAGACTGGTACCTGCTCCACTCTCTGTTTGAGCCGGCCATCCAGCCAGCCACCACTTCTGTTCTTCATGTCTGAGCCTCTGGGAGCCTGCAGCAGGACGAGCACAACAAGACTGACATGATGCATGGAAACACAGCATTGAATCTGTGTGATGTCACAGAGTGTCCACGCATAACACACACACACACACACACACACACACACACACAGTCGGCTGTGTCCTGACTGTCTCACTCACTCAGTGGTCAACATGCAGAGCTGTCACTGTCAAAGGACCTCCAGTCACTCTTATCAGTTATCATTGATGATTGTTAGCTTTGGCTATTGTAAAATATGATGTCACAGATTCGACCCCCGACTTCATGTACAGTAATACGAGGTGGAGGTACTTTTGAATGTAATGTGGCAAGACAGGAGGATTCAACACACACACACACACACACACACACTTCTGACAGTTTAAACGTGTCACGTGGTTACTCACCTCCACATAAACATCAGCACGTGTCAAACTGTCCCCAGTTTTTCCCCTCCTCTCCTTCTTCTTCTTTTATATTGTCAGCTCCTTTCACGTCAGTAAAATGTGTTTAGACCCTGACAGCGTGACCACGAAACGCAGCACTGACCCCGGAAACAAAAATGACTACATCCGGGTGTTGGTTTTCAAAATAAAACACTGTCTTTCTCTCTGCTTTAAACTTTTCAGATGGAGTTTGGAAATATGCCAGCATAGACTCTGATGAATGGATATATTATTTCAGTATTTTCATTGTTGTGTTTAGCATTCATGTTATACTAAAAGTTCCTAACGTGTGAATGTGTGTAAAAATACAGTGTTAGTGTACAGTTCAAATAAAACAACGTCATAAGACATTGTCATTTTACAGCATTTTAATTTAGGTTCATCTCTGGAGTAATTGTAGTTTCGTTCGGGCGTATCTAAAATAGTTTGTCAAACTTGCTACATTTTATTATTATTATTATTATTATTTTGTAACGGTTGTTTTTAATCTGAAATTTCTTTAAATATAGAAACAGTGGCGGGCGGCAGCGCTCGAGCTGGCCGAGCTGCTCTCACTTTCACTTCCTCCGTCGGTACTTTGACAGGCACACTTCCTCGTTAGTTTCCCGGAGGTTAGTCGTGTGTTGGCCGCTGTGACAGTCATGAAGGACGGCGTGAGAGCAGAGGAACAGGTGGACGTTACCCGCCAGGACGTCTATGAGGATTACGTGAAGTACCTGCAGCGGTGTATCGACGTCCGGCCGTGCCGCGAGGACGGACTGCTGGAGAAGGCGGCTCGGTATCTGCAGAGGGACCCAGAGCCCGGAGCGACGTTCACGGTCTTCCCCTTCTACCGGGCTCTGTGTGAGGGCTGTGAAGCCCTGAACGCGGACTACAGGAAACTTGTGTCTGCTTTTGAGAAAGCTGCCGAGCTGCTGGAAACCCTCTGCGTCAGTCTGTACCTCCAACCATGGAAGAAGGAAATCAAGACTATAAAGGTAGCTCCTTTCTTTCTTTCTTTCTTTCTTCAGGTACTCCCTCCCTACAGGTGTCCTCCCTACAGGGTTTATTACCTCATGTCTTGAATTCAAACGATGTGTGTGGCTCTGGGTCAAAGTTTAATTTCTGTTGTTTAGTGATACCATCAGTGCCTTCATTTTTATATATTTTTATTATATTAAAGGTCCAGTGTGTAAGATTAAGGGCCTTCTATTTTCAGACCAAGGCAGACATGGAGTATAATATTCATAACTATGTTTTTATGCATGTGTAAGAATCTTTTTGTTTTTGTTACTTAAAATTCTCCTGTTATGTCTCCAGTGGCAGCGGGTCCCCTTCAGTGGAGGCTGCCATGTTGAAACACAGTGTTTCTACAGTAGCCCAGAACAGATAAACTAAATATGGACTCTAGACAGAGCTTTTCAAGTGTTGTATCTCTTTTACACTTGGTAGGTGAGGGTGATGTGAGGAGATTGCAATGCAGCGATTATGCCACTAAATCCTACACACTGTACCTGCTGGAAGGAGAAATATAAACAGTGGATGTGAAGCTAGCAAAAAGGCTCTATCTAGAGCCAGTGTTTAGTTTGTGGATTCTGGGCTACTGTAGAAACATGGTGGACTCTGTGTCTGCAGTGTCTGTAGATATAAAAGGCTCATTCTAAGTTAACAAAAACTTCATGATTCTTCTTTTCAGGTAATTAATTATACACCAATGAAAACAGAGTTATGAATATTCTTCTAGGCAATATTCTAAAGGTGAATATTTCCAAATAAATCCAGTTGGTTGGCCTTATCGTATGATTTTTATCACATGATCATGTGACTGTGATGCACAGCCTCAACGAGCATGGCGGAAAGTGAAAGTAACATTGCTCCACAGTGGAGTCTAATAAACTGTGTGTTACATTCAAACCCATTTTGTTCCATACATTAAAGAGTCTTTGTGTTGTACCAGGTTAATAACGTAACCTAAGAATAGTGCTAGAGGAGAGGTCATGTGATGACTGAGATCCTCTCAGAGCCTGATACTGTTAAAATAATCATAATTAGTATGGAGTGCATCTACACTGATGGTGGTCTACAGGGAAATATGATGGGATTTTCCACTGGGGGTAAACATGCTGTTTAGATTTAGATACAGCAGGTACACAAGTTGATGTCTGATCATTCTGTTGGTGCTTTCACTGTCATGGAAGATAATTTTTGTCTTGACCAGACAAATCATTTCCAGAATGATTATCCAGAGTCGTGTAAAGTCTCATTTTGCACACGGTGGTTTAACTTTGGACTGAAACACTCTGTAATCAGATGTTTCAGATGGCTTCATGAGTTGCTCCAGTTCCTGTTCCTGTGCAGGGTGAGCAAAAACGCCTGATTCAACAGTGAGACACCGAGACAGTGACTCAGTGTGCAGCTAATGAGATGGTTAATGAGAGTTTAACCTTGTGCGTTCCATTGGGGAGTCAGATGTCCACAGTAAGATTTCTCAGCAGTTATTCACCTCTCGCCGTCCTCCCCCCTCCCCTCTAAACCCAACCCTTCATGGCAGAGGATGAAATGTATTTCTGTATCTCTGTGTCTCTTTCAGACTTTTACAGGTCCGTTTGTTTACTGTCTCCTGCCGGTTTTCAGCAGTTCTACCATTCAGTCAGTGCTGGCCTCTATTGGCTACCTGCTCCACACTGACAGGTAGGCAACAAGACAAACCAGAAGAGGGGTAATAAATACTGTAGACATCCATCCATGAGGTCTGTTCTTACAGCTCAGTGTCTCCATGCCAGGAGAGACACTACACACTATACACACATCCACTTGTAAACAGTGTAATAGGAACAGTCGAGAGACTGAGACTTCAGATATTCAGGCAGGTACATGTCGAGGACATAATAAGTCTCATAAGTCCTCTTTACTGTCTGTTGCATTTCAGTGAGTACAGACTCAGTGAGGATGCTAACCCGGACAGAGCCATGCTGGTGGGCTTCGAGCTGCTGCTGGCCACAGTGCAGTGTCGCTACTTCCTGGAGCTCCTTGACAAGGATCAGCTGGGACCACAGGTGAGATCAGAAATCATCTGACCATGATGCTGATAGCATACATTTATGTTTGTCGAAAAATGGAAAATTGTGTAATTAATATGTTTGTGTGTACCTGGATCTGATCAGAAAATTGGATCAATAAAAGAAAATTAAAGGAAAACTATAGTACAACTATGACAGAAGATGCCATTGTGATACTGAGTGTCTCTGTTCTCTCTACCCAACATGTATAGATCATGGTCAAAGGTCACAGTAACTCTCTTGCTTCATGAACTCCACGTGATGGTTGTAATCTCACATTTCAGGAGTGGCTGGAAGTTCTCCAGAGGAGAATGGAGCCATCAAAACGGGAGGAGCCCACAGAGAAGAAGACAACTGTAGTCCAAAAGGAAGAAGAGAAGAAGAAGAAAAAGGCAGATGGAACAGAGGTACAGTATGGCTGAGAGCAGAGGAGGAGGAGAGAGAAAGAAACAGAGCTGACCAGAGAGTGTGTGGTTTCACTCAACACCAGCAGTAAAACCTTCCTGCTCATCTTGTTAGATCTTTTTCTGTTAAATCTGTGACATAACATGCATAAAACACAGACGATAATCAGTCTTAATGAACCAGTCTGCGGGCTGTACTGAACCGTTTGATTTCTCCAGGTGGCTCCATATTTGGACACCAGGCTTCCGGTGAAACCCCAGGCCAAGCCTCGACGCTGCCAGCTCATCGGTGTGGACCATTCCATCATGGAGATGCAGATGAACTACCCTGACCTGGCCTTCAGAGGTCGCCCCCTGCTGTCGGACAAAACTCACAGAGCAAACACCAGGAGCAGCAGTAAATCTGTTCACATTGCAGGCACTAATAGTTACAGTGATGACAGTAAAGCTGCCGACCCCCCAAGAAGAGGCTCTGTTAAAGACACCAAAGCTGCTGCTTCGACCGGCAGTAGGAGTGACAGCAGCAGAGCTGCTGAAGTGATCGGTGACGATGGTAGAAGCAGTGGTTGTAATGACAGAAACGGTGGTCGGAGCACCGCCCCAGCTGATGCCATGAGCAGCAGCTTCAGTAACGCTGAGGGAGTCGACATTGAGCTCGCTCCACCTCAGGCCATTTCACTGCACCTTACACTGAGAGCTGGAGCCACAGCAGAGCAGAGGCCTCAGCCCGGAGAGCCTCAGCCCACAGCGGAGCCTCCTGCCTGGACACAACAGCAGACTGCAGCAGGTAACACACACACACACACACACACACACACACACACACACACACACACACACACACAACTGAACATGAACTACAGTCTACAGTATAAATGTGTAACTCTGATTTTTACAGAACTACAAACAAAGAGACCGACCAGCCCAGGGCCTCCCTCACTGAGCTCCACGGATGAGGAGCAGGAGCTTAGAGAGCTGGCAGAGCGGATGGGCCAGCTCCATGTGCAGGAGACCAAAGTGGAAAACAAGAGAGGAGAGGAGAGCACGATTAAAGAGAGGAGGAAGAAAGAGAGAAAGATGAGCACAGAGGGAGAGGCGGAGGAGCAGAACCTCAGGAGACCAGTGATGGAGACGGGTCCAGCACTGAGCTGTGCTGCCAGCAGATGTACCAGATCCTGTCAGTGTGATCCCACAGTGATGAAAGAGCCGAAGCCTGTGTGTCACCCTCCACCGCAGACCGAAGGTGGAGGCAGCGCTGGGCAGCAGGAAGGAGAAGATACTGAAAGAGCTGAAAAAGGCCGAGCAGAGGAGGAGCAGCTGGCTCAAAGTTTTGTTATAGTTGAGTGTCACAAAAAGTAACGTTCTCTCACGGCTCATTCACGTGTGGAAGTGTGATCAGTTTAAATCAAGGGTTTTTAAGGTCTGACACTGTGGGCCTCCATTCAGTCTGGAAAGGTTTACCAGCTTAGTTTCACTCAGTTTCAGTTCATAGCTGTCTATGGGACCATGATTATGTTGATCCCATAGACACTTAGCCAAGATAGCCTAATATTGCTTTTTTTAACACAGACTTCTATAAATACATAAACTCTCTGACTCTCCGACTGGATCTTAAACCAAATCACACATGTTTAGGCTATTATTGTTTGGAGCCCGGCTCCCACATTGAAAACCTTTTGTTTAGATTGAGATTTAAAGGTCCAGCGTGTAAGATTTGAGGCTTCTATTTTCAGAATAAGGCAAACATGGAACATAATATTTATTCATTCACTATGTTTTCATGCATGTAAAATCACCTGAAGTTCTTTTTTTTTTTTTGTCACTTAAAAATGATCTTTTTACATCTACAGTGGGAGCGGGTCCTCTTTCATGGAGGCCGCCATGTTGAAACACCGTGTTTCTACAGACAAACTAAACACTGACTGCAGACAGGGCAAGTGTCGTTTCTCCATTACACTAGGAGGGTGAGGGTGATGTGAGGAGATTGCAATGCAGCGATTAAACCACTAGATGCAACTAAATCCTACACACTGGACCTTTAACAGGATACAAGTGGAGAATTAAAGGTCCAGTGTGTCAGATTTACAGAATATAATATCTAAACACTGTTTCATTGGTGTTTAATTACCTGCAATTATTAAACATTGTTTTTTGTTTTTTTTTTACATTAGAATTTTGTATCTACAGATGTCCACTGTGTTGAACCACCATGTTTCTACCGTAGCACAGAACAGACAAACTAAACACCGGCTCTAGATGGGGACTTATGGGGGTGGGGATGTTTTCCATGTGTTTCGCAGCCACCATAGTTTCTCCTTCATGATAGGAAGGAGAGGTGAAGGGTTTCAATTAAAACCACACTGCTAGATGTCACTAAATCCTACACACTGGACCTTTTAAAAAATATTTTTGTGCACTCCGTTTGAAATCTGCTCTGCCTGTTCTCTGCTATTTCATCCTCCGTAATGTAGGTCTGTTTACTTCAGGACACGTTGAGTGTTGTCTTCTATTGAAACCCAATTCAGTTAATGTGAGAGTCAACGCAGGTGCCAGCTATAATTTAATTCACTATTTTGTTCATGTTTGAATCTGATTTTTAAATTCTTTGAAATGATAAACGAAGCTGAACAGATCAGATTTCTGCTTCCTCTAGATAAAACCTTCTCCTGCTGTTTGAATCTGAATGAAGGGATAAACATACTGCTCTACCTCAGAGCCAGAGCTCTGAAATTATTACAGGAAGTCAAGCCACTTCCTCAAATTCAGTGAAGATTCCTCTCCCATCCTCAACACACTGACCTTTTACGCCCTCACATGCTCTTATTTGTTCTGTCTCCTGGAGTATGTTCCACCCAGAGTCTGTTTGTTGAGTGTCAAATTCTCACTTCCCCCCTCACCACCTGCTGTAAGCCTACAGGAACTCTTTGTATGTGAAAATATTGTAGTTATCTCCTTCCATGAAGAACAGCAGCTCCGGCCGGCTATAGGGGAGAATGTACAGAGCTCATGGATAAACAGCAGAGAGGTTGATTATTACCTCTGGAGTAACTCAGATCATTCCTGTTTTTCATGTAGGACACACTCCACAGCCACAGGTCAAGTCTAAAGGGAGTAGACTTTGGGTGGAGTTCTCCATACAACACATCCAGTGGCAGTGTTTCTATTATATCCTGTTCAAACAACAAATAAATGTTCTTTATTTAGACACATTTGTAGTTTGGAGTTAGTGTGTACACCTTCCTCTCTCCATCGATGCTGATGCTCATGGCCCAAAGCAGCAGAGTTCTCATCAGAGATCATCACCAGAGATGTTTTAGGTTTGAGCAGTTTGTTCATGGTCTTTGGGAACAATAAATGTGACCAGATAAACAAAGCTCAAAGATCCGTTTAGCATCTTCGGGCTGTACATCATGAGTCTCTTAGTCTCAGCACATACCACAACAATTGTTATTATTCCGTTTGTCGCTCCTGGTGACTGAACATGAAAATATGCTAAAACTCCACACCTTCATTCCATTACTGTCTTTTAAGAACTCATCACAGCTGATAGTTTCTGATCATGCACCTGCCTCTCACAGTACACACCTGTCTGTTCTTGTATTAACTGTATATATTGTGATGTTTACATGTTGTCCAATACTGTTTTGTTTTTTTTGCACTTGCTGTATCGCCATCATTGAAAATTGAGAATTGTTTCTGGGCTGACTCATCTGGTTAAATAAAGATACAATTGAAAGACATTTACCTAAATACATACAACGTGCTGCTTTTCTATAAAAAAGAACATTTGTAATAAAAATGTTTAAACCATACTTTTTAATAGTTCCATGTTGTGTGGTCCAATGACTCAATGCTAATATAAATGTGTGTGTTATTACATCTCCACCAAACAGAAAGTGTTTAATCAAAAGAGCTGCAGAGTTTTGGTTAACCTGTACAAATGGAAAATGTGCTAAATGACCACGTGGGATGCTGGTTAGATCACTTGGTAGAGTGTGTGTCCCATGTACAAAGGCCCGGGGTTCAATTCCAAACTGTGGCCCTTTGCTGAGTGTCATCCCTGTCACTCTTCAGCTGTATCTGTCAAATAAAGCTTGAAAAAGCCCAAAAAATATCTTCATAAATGACCACATGTAGGGGGTCATTGTCAGATGAACTGCTTAGATTGCCCTGGGGCAGAAATTTGTTGTTGGGCTATTATTAGGTTTATTATGTACCGGAGCCCAGCACTACCTACCCATGCTTTTCTTTGTGTAAATGAGTTTGTAGTACTTTGACTGAAAAACACGTCATGAAACATGAGAGCAGACTAAAATAAAATAACTAACATCTCTCAATTCAATTCCATTCTGACGGTTTGAGATGTTTATAACAGCACGGTCACAGAAACCAAACTCAGCAGCAGCCACAGTAGATGGAGTAGTAGGTAAACACAGGTGTTACCAATGATACTAATTAAGATTCCATTCCATTCAAGTCAAACAGAGTCAGGGTGCTGCTGTGGTGCATGTTGACTCACTGGAGAGTCTCTGCTGCACTAAATGGAACAGAACCTGAATTAGTATAATTGGAAACACCTGTGTAGACCCTAATAATTCACATCAAAATGGCTGCTGTGAGAAAGGTCTATAGTGTGAACTATGTTTGTTACTTAATGATCAGTAATCATGTGCAGCAACTAACTCTACGATATGTAACCTGTTTCATGAGTGTGTGTGTGTGTGTGTGTGTGTAACAGGTGGAGGCTGTCACTAACACTCCAGTTCACTTCAATCAAACACTCATGTGTCTGAGGTCCCTTTGTAAACCACTGGCATCGTTCATCATTGACCTCATCAATGAGGTTTAAAATCTGTGTCATAAACTTCAAGTGTGTTACATTACACGGTGAAATACAAAGCAAACTAATAAATAACAAAATGACACAATATAAAATGAAGCAGATAAATATTCGAGAAAACTAAAGCTGATGATCTGTGGATGATCTGGTCTAATGTTAGCTCTGTCTCTCTATCAAAAGCGTTTACAACTTTTAACTTTTAAGACACATTTCTGATAAGAACAAAGTGTAAATCCTCATGAACACACACTGGCTGAGCTGTAGATGAGTACAAAGTTGGCCCATGATGACAGAGCAGTTCAAAATGCTAAAATTCAAATAGTTGGTCATGAAAAATCTTAACAGATTAAATATGTAACAGTTGTTAGTAGCAACTTTCTGAGATCTTCTGTCACAATGTAGGGGTGTGTTTGACCTTGTGTGTGTGTGCATGTGTGTGCATGTGTGTGTGTGTGTGTGTTGAACTGCACATTTGGGTGTCAGAGGTAGCTAGCTGATAAGATTTTATCGCGGTTTTCTTCATACTGGTGCAGCATCTTCTGGAGGTCATGGTCAGCAGGTATAACCTGCAGAAAAAAAACACAATATATTATCATTAGAATATTTAACTATTAGGAACCGATCAGACTTACAGGTCAGCAGCTGCTGCACATTTTAAGGTCACTGTGACATCTGGACACAAAGTAAAGCAAAGCCTCACTCTGTTGTGAACGCTCACTCACCAGAACAGGAGCAGGAAGAGGAGAGGACGTCTGCTTAATGAGCCAGTCCTCATACAGCTGGTGGATAGACTCCAGGTACTCCTGGTGGACACGCGCACACACACACACACACACCATTCACAAAATCTTTATTCCCTACAAACCAGTTAATTTCCTTTTAGGTGGACTGACAGTTTGTCTGCTCTGTGAAGTGTTTCAGTGTGCATCCTCACCAGTGGAATGACTTTCTCCTCCTCTCTGCATCTCTGCTTCAGCCTCTCGTGGCAGGTCTCAGGAGACGTCTGCAGGTAGACTGGAGCCAGAGGAAACACAACACACATCAACAAGCTGTTGCAGTTTCTAGTGGGATTGTTGAAGTTCTTCAGACTTTGATAATGGTAACTCGTTCTTACCAATCAGATCAACAGGAATGGAAATGTTAGTTGTGATCCAATCAAACCACTCGCTGAGAACAGCATAGTCCACCTCTGGCATTTTTCCACTGAAATAAACAAAGAAATCGACCTTTTACAGTCACCTTGTCAAGGTTGGCCTCATAGAACTATGATATGATCTGCAAACCATCAGAGATTTTTCTAAACTCCTTTAATATTTATATGTACAACATTGTATATCAAGAAGCAGCTATTTTATGGTAATATTGGATTAATCACGCTGTTGCATCAATGTTAGTAAGTAGGGGAAAACAGGGTTTGTTGTCACATTCACTCTCTAGAAGGCGGCGTTAAAAACACTGAACTGAAATGTTCAGAAGACACTTGACACTGAAGAGAGAGCAGTGACAGTATAAAGAATGTAGAGAGCATGAGTGACATCTCACAGGATGCCTGATCCTGTGTGAATCCACCTCCTAAGCGTGGATTTGTGGTTCCGGCAGTGGGGTTGTGCGGTAGTGGGGGGTGAGGGGAGCTGAGGCGGGTTGCTGTGGGCGTGTCTATACCTGCTGAATGTAACCGCTGTGAAACAATCAGGAAATAACTTTTTATTTCTCTGATTAATAACAGCTTTATCAAGGCTGGCGCTGGCGCGCTCTCTCTCTGTTGTTGTCTCCCACCCCCGAAACATATCAATCATATCAGTTTAGCTCTGCTGTCCATGCACTCAAGTTTACCTTCTGAAGAGATTCTCCACAAAGATGTACTTGGCACTGAAGATGGACCTCTCCATCATCCTGACAGGAGATGACTAGAAACAACAGGGAACTTTCAGCATACACAGCTTAAGCAGTCACATGTTTGCATCACCAGCCGTCACAGCCGTCAGCACTACTAGTCGACCCAGGGCATGACAGCTCGTGATCAGTGATCAGAGCTAACAGTAGACTTACTATGGTTGACAGGTGTCTATCCAGCATGGTGAGTTGAACGTAGGTCTGCAGTGTAATGCCCCAGCGCTCAGGATCCTGATACATCAGAGCCTGCAGGGATGGAAACAACCAGAGGTTCAACTACTGTCACAGCTAGTGGACAAACTACTTGACATGTTTCAACAGGTTTCATCTGGATTATTACGGTCCCCAGAGGACGGTCTTGATATTTTTTGGTAACCTTGGTGCCACAGTTAAAAAAAATATGTGTATCAACCACAACATTAAAGCATCAGTTCAACCAAAGTCTCAACATTTTCTCTACTCGTATCTAACAAGGTAGATATTTTTTTGGTCTCTGAACCTGCAACAAACAATGCCACCCTTTGGAGCCTCTACTTCATGCTCACAGAATCCATCCTGCAAATACTTTTAGGCCCAGACCTGATGAAGAAAAGTCTGTTAACAGCACTGTCATGCACAGTACCAGAGGGTTGTGTCCACGGACATTCCTCCATTTAGAGACCGGTTCAGTCAGGACCTGAAAGATCAAGAGAGGAGAGAGGAATAATATAATAATGATCACTTCCAATGTCCAGCGTCTCAACAGGAACACTCCTGACAATTTATTGTACTGAAACACTGAATTAAACAATTCATTTTTCATCTGCACGTTAAATGGAGAGTGCCCTCTTCATTCAAAGTATTCAGGTAAAGGAGGGAAGATGGGGTTGTACCTCTATATTTGTAGTTTCGCTGAAATAATTCAGACATGTTGTCTTCCCACTGGCAATGTTCCCCTCGATACAGATCTGAAGACAGTGGCAGAGAGACAGGTGTTAACAGGACTGATGAAGAAAAGGGACATTGCTATGATATGAGCTATGAGCTTGATGATTTGTTTGTAATTAGGTATTAATGGAAAGCGCATTAAGAATTGCAGCCAACATTAGATCGTGTTTGGTGCGTAGGAGGGGAATGAAACTCACCACTGCTTTCTTTTCCTCTCCGTTTCGCACCAGCTTCCCTTGGAAGGAAGACAACATAGTGAGACAAGACTTCAGCCCTTACAACTCCCAGTGCTGGCCTCAGGTCAGCAGGCTACAGTTAGGTCAGAGGGACAGACAGGTGTTACACAGGTCACAGTGCAGTGTGGAAGTGCAGTTAGCCAAAGCAGAAGAGGAAAACTTTGATTAGAAGAGTTAACACAGGTCAGGGCTCATAGCATGAAGCGTTAGAGCTGCTCTGTTATTAGGCAAGGCCACACACATGACGAAACAAAACAGACACTTCAGCCTGACGTCAGATTATAGAGAAACGAGTTCACGTAAACTAAGACATTTAGAGAACATTGGATGCCCGCTAAATGCTACAGAGATATGAGGAAGTCTCTACAGAGGCTGGTTCTCTACAGCTATGCTATCAGCCGATATAAATCAGATTAATTAGCAATACTGACCAGCTAACGTCGCTCGTGTTATTTAAATGGCTATTCAAATGACCCCTCAGAAGGCTGCCTTGTGACAGGGACTCGCCTGTCAAATGTACTGAACACTGTATATACTGTGTCCCAGCTCACTGAAGGAGCCTGCAGGTAGAACACTTACCTGTAACCAGGTGCCGCGCGCCGCTCCGTGCTCTGCTCTGGACCAATGGGACTCTGCCAGCACGTGACGTTATCCTTTCGTTAAACCCACCGGCGCCCGCTGAGGCCGGAGACACGGCGCACCGGGAAAATACGCGACTGAACAATGACGTTACACGACAACCGACTACCGACATCTCGCAGCACACACATCACATGGGCAGTCCTTCTGTGTGACACTAACAGGAAGGAGAAGCAGCATGTCTTCTTCGAGGCGAACATCGCCATCTGGCGTACAGGAGTGATAACAACACGTCCTGGTGGAGTCATGGCCAGGGCCGCTCGCAGGCTGTTTGAGGGCAGATATGTAGCGTCACCTAGAATTGTTTTGTTATGTGAGTATAAGAGGATGAAACCTCAGACCAGTTACCAGTACTTTATTCACCTTTTATTTCACATTATTTATATGCTGGGTTATTAGCCTATATGTGTTTATGATTGATAAAATGTTCATGCATAATGGAATCATTTATAAATAATATATAAATAGTAATAGTTTTTGTCAAAAGTAGCTTTTCATTGCATATTAATGCTTGCAGTTTATGCAGTATCATTCTTGTTATTAGCTATAGAGACCAAAACTGTTTTTTGTACCAGGCTGTAAACATGTTTATTTCTGCTGTGAAGTTGGACATTTTAACATGGGGACTTATGGAGACTGACTCACTTCTGGAGCCAGCCTCAAGTGGACGCTCGAAGAATTTGGCACTTCTGCATTGGCTTCATTTCTCAGACATGGAGGTTGCCGCTTGGTCTAGCATAGGAGCGCTCTCTAGAGGCACTTTGGCTGTGTTGTATTGGCACTAGTAGACTACTAGTTAAATTTTAAAAACAAAATTTCTTGTCTTAACCCTGTCTCCACTTTGTCTCTTAGCTTTTCTGCATTCAGCTGTCCTCTCAAGCTCTAAGCTTGCCTCTTATCTCATCCTTCTGCCAGAGGTTAACCCCTATGTGTATTTGTCATTTTTTATTTTGTAACTATAATCTTTGTTTGTTTGTTTACTTCTTCTTTGTCGTGGTCTTCTGATGATGCCCTGACCCAGTCAGAACATGCGCACTTCAGCCCAGAGGAGGGCGGTAATGCGTTTCTGGTCCACTCCAGGAGGAAAAGGAAGGAAGGCAAGCGAGAGCATGAAGAGGAAGTCATCCAGTCGTACAGTCAGGCAGTGAGCATGGCAGCGGACCATGAAGCTAAACTGCAGCTGGTTCACAGGCACATCCGGGCTTTTCCAGACTTCCCGAAGAAAGGCATCCTGTTCAGGTAAGAGTCCGGCACGCGGGTTCAGCGGCAGCTGCATGCATTCTGTATGGAAGCCAGGCAGCGCGTGCTCCACACATAGGTGCTCGAGCTGTACGTGCCTTATCACGTGTTGATTGCTTGTTGCCCTGGGAACAAACAACACCGGAAGTATGGACTTAAAAAAAGACTTTGGTCAAGTCAAGGCTTCTAAAATGAATTTAATGTGACATGTACATGTTTCTATTAACATTATGTTCATTGTCATTTTCTTATGTTTTAACATCCCATCAAACAAACACACACACACACACACACACACACACACACACACTACTTGTACCAAATTAGAATAAAGTACAAATAAAATTATATTTTTTACAGTTTCCTCTCAGGTAAAACATTTCCATCCTTAATGATATCATCCAATCCTGACATGACTTACATACTGTATATTCTCCTTAACCATTTATATGGAAGTCATTAAAGTCTTGTATTTATTGCCTGTGTTTGTTTGTAATTACAGTTAGGAACATTGCAGTGGTTTTGTGTGTTAGTAAGTAAACACTGCTGGGCTCAGTTCATTAACTGAAATGAGATAAATGACTGTTTTGTTTCTAAACCAGTCAACCAGTCTGGCTTTACATTGGAGAATGTCTAAGGTTAAAGTTGTTCTGTATACTAAATGTATTGCTGGAGTTTTGCCCTCTCCAAAATAATCATTATTTTGCAGGTCAAAGTTCAAGCTGAGGGAGCAAAAATACTTTTGGACCCCCTCCTCAGTGTTGTTATAACCACAACACGGGAGCACTCAACAGAAGCAGCTAGCTCGACTGTTTACTACATACACACAAGCAATGGAGGCTGACTTCGCAGCACAGGCTCAGTTTTTTTGCAGTTTAGATGATCATAAACGATCAAATCTGACAGCATAAGGACACAATGAAGGCCTGAACACAAACACTCACTGCATTGCAGTTAAAACAGGCCAAAGAGCTCAAAGAACAAAAAAGAGAAAACACTGGAGTTCTTACAAAAGAAGCTTATTAAGTATGTATGAGTGTTTAAAAAAAACAAAAATACATAATGCAGACACAGAACTGTATAAAGAGTTCCTGAGGTCACAGGAACTGGGCTACTTTTGACTCAAAGTGCTGGGAGAAGTCCACATGTAGATGTTATTCATCTCATTTTTTATCATTAACTAATGTAATGTGTGCCTGTCCTGCAGAGATATCTGTCCCATTCTAAAGGATCCGGCCGCTCTGACAGCAGTAACCGACCTGTTTGAAGAACATGTTCGGAAGAATCATCCGCAGGTTGATCTGATCGTAGGTAAGAAAACAAACGTGAAGCAGTATTCTTTATCTGATGAGAGTCTGAGACAGTCTAACACTACCTTTATATTATATTTGATACACGCTCAATAATTATTGAAGGTTTACACCTCTATGGGCAGACTTTCAAGTTAAATCTGTATGCAGATGATCTGCTGTTAACCCTCAGCAAACCTGAATCCTCTCTACCAACTGTATTCCATACAGTAAGTGGCCCAGATATATTGAAGACTCTTAGAGATGATGTTAATAGATGGTTGTCTCTCTGTGGGGTAGAGTTGAAATATTAAATATGAATGTGTTCGACGGGATTGAACATATCATACCTTACATCCCACTCATCTTTCCACCATCTTGGCTTAAGAAGTTAAACTGGTTTTACTTTTTTTGCCTTTTGCCTAGATAATTATTTTCGAGCACTTTATTGTGAATATAATTAAAAGAAAAAAGTTTGTAGAGCAGTTTTGAAAGTGAAAAAGTTTCAAGGAAAAATGAGTTGGAGATAATAACCAGGTTCATCAGTGATGTCAGACTGTAGCCTGTCATGAATGGAGGAGGTTTGTGACCACTACACTGTGCTAGGTTTGCTGGATTAAACTCCAGCACTGTTCAAAAAGTAACATCGGTTACAAACCATGACAGCAACAGGAGTCAGTGTGCCCTCCGTCTGTCTGTACACCTTGCAGCGTGTTTACCACACTGAAGGAACCTCCAAGCTGCTACATGATCAGCCTGTGCAATACCTGATGTCTGTTGATTTGATGATAACTCCTTATTAATACAGTCAAGATTTACCTGGACAATCATCCAGCCCAATATGAGACATATCCTGCCCTAATGTTCTTTTCTAATCCATATTATTTTGTAACAAACTTCCATGTTGTCTGCGTGCAGGTTTAGATGCTCGTGGTTTCCTGTTCGGGCCTCTGCTCGCCCAGCGGCTCGGTGTCGGCTTCATTCTGGTGAGGAAGAAAGGGAAGCTGCCTGGACCCACTGTGTCTGTGGCTTATGATTTAGAGTATGGGAAGGTAAAGAACTCAAACATACATCAAGGATTGTATGAAAGCAATGTTTTGTTCTGTATTTGTCAGTCTTGTGGATATATTCAGTTTACACTGTAGACAGAATGTCAGTATCTTGTATTTGTCGTCATCTTCTGAAGCCTTCACTTTGCAAGTATGACAAAACACCATGAACATGTGTACTGAACATGTATTCCTTCAGGATGTGCATGCTCTCGCCCCTGTGGGTCCATCATGGCTCCTGCACCACCACAGTATCACTTTCACAACTGTTGCTGCAACTCACTTTTTTAACAGCTGGCACTTTAAACAGCTTAGTACAAGTACACTAACTGGACACAGCATAATAAATATGTACACAGTGCATATGTTTATGCTTCCTCAGTTTTAATAACCTTGTTCTGACATATGTCTGATGTTTAAAATGATTGATAATCTCACACTTCTTCCTCTTGGAGAATGCCTGGCCAACTCCAGCAGTGGTAGTGCTAGTAGGGTTGGGTAATGTAGTTTTGGAAGACGGTTTTTGGTCTCTCAGCTTTCTCTGTGAGTAAAGTAGAATTCCATCCGCACAAACTCAGAACTCATGAAGCGTTGCAGCGTTTAAAACCAGCCTCAAACTCTGGAGTCAACACAAAAGTGTCACCCCCAGTGACTTGTATTTATGAGACTGATTCTGTTTATTATATAACATTGATGAGTTTTCTGCTGTTTTATGTAGCTGTTAGCTAACTCTGGTGCAGTTAATTTTGATAAGATAAGATAGACTTTATTGATCCCACAGTGGGGAAATTCACTTGTTACAGCAGCTCACAATATACAAGTTGGATCAGAAAGTATTCATAAATAAAAAAAGAGTGGCTATAATTCTGTCTTTAGCGTTAGCATCAAAATAAAGTTCTTGTGATGAGCATCAAACTTAAAACGGTGCAAAACTCCACGATAACAGCTTCATTGCTTGTGCCGATGTTGTCAGTCTCTCTCTCTCACACACACACACGTGAGAGCAGCTGAACGAGCCTTGCCGACACGCTTAAGATTTCAAAATAAAAACATACTAATGAAATAATAAGAAAACAAACAAATAAACAAATTCAGCTTAAATTAATAAATTAAGATATTGATCTTCGAAAAAGGTTAACACATTATAGACTTGTACAAACAATGAATGCAACAATTACAGGGCCACTCTGGTGGCTCAGCTGATAGAGTGGACTCCCCACATACAAAAGGCTGAGTCCTTCCTGCAGTGACCCGGTTCTGACTCCAGCCTCTGGTCCTTTGCTCTGTGTCGTTCCCCCTCTCTCTCCCTACTTTCCTGTCTCTCTTCAGCTGTCCGCTGTCACAAGTTGAAAGCCAGAGTCAGTGTAATATAATCACTTGCAATAAACCACCTTGTAAGACCAGAACCCCAACCAAGCAGCAACCTCTGGTGTCTGTAATTACTCAGACGCCTACTTGAGGCTGGCTACAGAACATGTGAGTCTCCATAAGTCCCCATGTTAAAATGTCCAACTTCACAGCAGAAATAAACATGTTTACAGCCTGGTACAAAAAACAGTTTTGGTCTCTATAGCTAATTTCCTCGTTCATGACAACTACAACATGGCAGCAGCCAGAGCCACATATTCTGAGCTTCAAAACAGCTCTTCAGAGACCTGTGGGTGACATCATGCATGTGCTGTCCATTCTTTATACGGCCCCAGCACAATTAACTCGAGCTTTTTTTTTTTTTTTTTTTTTTTTTTTTTTTTTTAAAAAGAGTCTTAAATGTGTTCTTCCAGGCGGAGGCAGAGGTCCAGGATGACTCAGTGGCTCCAGGACAGAAGATTCTGCTCATTGATGACCTTCTGGCTACTGGAGGTTAGTTCTGCTTCCTAACTATCATGCTCATTGGAGTGTGACTGGGGAGCAGTGTAGCAGTGTAGCAGTGTAGTGTGGAAGAACTTTGGCTAAGCTGCAGAAGTTGGACGGAACCTGCAGGCACAGCAGCCAGCAGTGAGTAGCAGGAGTCAATTCATGGAGGGTGGAGAGAAGGTTGACAGTGCAGCTGAAAGATCTTGCAGGATGTCGACAGAGGACGGGGAGTGTGAAGCTCCTCTGTGACGGGGGGGGGGGGCAGTGTCAGTTAAGAAGGGTTGAGTGTGGGTTTCTTTAGGAGAGGGGTCACTTGAGCTTCTTTAAAAGTGTTCAGAAAACTACCTGGTGTCAAAGAGGTAATGATGAGGTGGGTGGGGGAACGAGGAGCAGATATCATTATCCCTTTTACACAAAGTATTTAACATAGGCACTCGGCTGAAGGAAAGCAGGAGGTGGGGGGATTGAGAAGGGTAGAGAAGATAGAAATTAGTTTTTTGGGGTTGGAGAAGAAAAAGTTCCTACTGTGGCCCAAGGGGTAACATTTTCAAACTGACATAAAGGTGTGTGTGTGTGTGTGTGTGTGTGTGTGTGTGTGTGTGTGTGTGTGTGTGTGTGTGTGTGTGTGTGTGTGTGTGTGTGTGTGTGTGTGTCTGTGTGTCTGTGTGTCTGTGTGTGTGTGTTTTGCAGGGACTTTGTATGCAGCCTGTGAGTTGATGAAGAATCAGCAGGCCGAAATTCTGGGCTGCATGGTGATCATCGAGCTTAAAGAGCTAAACGGCATCGAGAAACTGAAACCACACAGTCTGTTCTCCCTGATTCAGTACTGAGGACCACCACGCGGCTAAAACCAACCTTTGACGTGGTTACAATCACCAAACAAGAAACTGTACAATTCTGCAATTCAGCACTCAGTTTTAAAATTATACATTATTTTTTAAGTAAACATAAATCTGTTCATGCTCTGGCTGAATGGGCTGGAGCTGTGCCCAGAGCTCGGGTTCCACGGTTCCTGAAGGAGTCTTAAAATGTCTGAATGTGTAAAATATGAATGCATGCAGGGATCAGTGCCTGCAACAGGAATCACAGGTACAGAGGGTGGACGGTGGATGGAGTGATATTAATTTAACATAGCATTTTATGTGTTATCTGTTGCAGCTGAACAAAAACATTTTCTCCTCTTCATCTGTATGGAATGGCGAGTTCTCCTGTAAGACGGTTCATCAGTTTCACTTTACACCAGAGGAATGTGGCTCCAACAAGTTATCTGGTTGTTGTCTTAAAGTCTTTACATTTTAGATTTACATAGTGTATTTGATGGATGTGTGAAGTATCCAAACATGGCTGCCTCTTCCTTATTATGAATCCACTATTTTCATTTTTTATTTTTATTTTATTTTAACACACGCTGGTGGAAAAATAGTAACACTTCTCAAAACAGTAATAAGCCAAATGAACTAAGTATTAACTCCGTTAAGGCTATCAGTTTTAGTTTGTTTTGTTGGATTCGTCTACTGTTCTGTGTTCAGCTTGTCATGATTTTCAAGACTCGTCCTTACTGCTTAATTTTTGTTTACATCTTTGTGCCACATTTGAATATAATAAATCTATGCAGGAAATGACATGCTCAGACTGATGATGTTGTGGTTATTAAGAGTATTCTCTGTGTGTGTTTGTGTGTATACATTTTAGACTAAACAGACTTAAATTAATGGAATGATGGGAATTTATCCTCAATAAAAAGGTCCCAAAATGAGTGAATCCCTTTACTGTAGCACTCACAAAACCTTGTATCAGAGAGAGAAGGAGCAAATAAATGATTTGCGATTAGAAGGGCCCAAAGTGATCCAAAGTGCCACCCAAAGTACTTTCTTTTTTTTTTAAAGATTATTTTTTTTGGCCTTTGCAAGCTTTTATTGCGATAGAGACAGCTGAAGAGTGGCAGGAGATGTAGGGAGAGAGAGATGGGGAATGACATGCGGGAAAGAGCCACAGGCCGGACTCGAACCCTGGGCTCCCGCAGCAGGAACTGAGCTTTTGCACATGGGGTGGCTGCTCTACTAACTGAGGTAAACACCGCCCCCAAAGTACTTTCTTACTGAAGACCAAATTCTGAGTGAGTGTGATATTATTGGATTGTTTACAGAATATGAGTATGCAGTGGCGAAAAGCCGAAAAAAGTAGAGTTAGAGTTGGAGTTAGAGTTCGATAGCCAAAGCGAAGAGAAGTGGAGATAGAGGGCAACCTTGTCTGGTGGAGCGGTTTAGAGGGAAATATTCAGATCTGAACTTGTTTGTGTGGACAGAAGCTAAGGGTGAGGCATAAAGTAATCTTATCCAGGCAATAAATTTTGTGCCGATTTCAAATTTTGACAGAGTCGCAAAGAGAAAGTCCCACTCGACCCTGTCAAAAGCTTTCTCTGCGTCAGAGATATTAGCACTTCAGGACTATGCGAATTTGAGCTCGAGGAATAGATAATATTTAATAAATGCCAGAGGTTAAAAAATAAATGTCTATCTTTAATAAAACCTGTTTAGTCCCCAGATATCACTGTCGGGAGCACTTTCTCCAGTCGTGTAGCTAAAATCTTGGCCAACAATTTCACGTCTACATCCAGAAGATTCACAGGTCTATACGAACCTGGACTGAGCGGATCTTTATCTTTTTTAAACAGTAGAGATGCTGGCTTGATAAAATGTTGGTGGGAGGAGACCTGTTCTAACGGATTCAATATTTCAATATAAAAAAATATTTCAAGTAATAAAGGAGAGATAAGTTCTATAAATGTTTTGTAGAATTCTGCTGTGTACCCATCTGGGCCTGGGGCTTTTGAGCTCTACATGTTACGTATAGCTTGTCGTATTTCTTCCAGGGTAATAACTTCCTCAAGGTGCTCTTTATCTTTTGGAGTTATAGAAGGTATATCCAATTTATCGAGAAAGCCATCAATTAATATGGGGTCACCGGCTGATTCTGTAGAATATAATTTGGAATAAAACTGTTAAATTCATCATTAATTTCTTGTTGATTTACCGTTAATAGTCCAGAACTAGTGCAAATCTCTGTAATTAATCTAGAAGCCGCTGATTCCCCAATTTGGTGTGCCAGGACTTTACCCGCCTTGTCACCATGTTCATAGAATCTGTGACAGGCTCGTGCATTAAATTAGTTGTCTTCAAAGTGGAAAGAATATTAAACTCAGTTTGGAGGGAGAGTCTTTCCCTGTACAGATCGGATGAGGGAGATATTGCGTACTTTCGATGTAAATCGAGAATTTTATCAGACAGAAGATTTCGCTGCTCATTTCACGTTTGTATGGCTAAAGCTTTTAAAGAAATAATCTGGCCTCAGATATAAGCTGTAAGGGCTTCCCATAGAGTGCTTCTAGAGACCTCTGGTGAGTCATTCGTCAGCAGATAGAACTGTATTTGGGATTTTATGTCCTGCACGAAACCTTTGCTAAACAATAAAGAATTATCAAATTTCCAGGTCCTGGGCATATGCCTGTTAAGGAAACTAGCCATAATCTGAATTGGAAGAAAAGCAAAGCACTGAGCATGAGCGCTGACAGACTTACATATTTAAGAAAAAACAAAAAAAATACTACAGAAACACAAAAGACCCTGAGAGAACAAACCCCTAACCCCTCTCTACCTTTCCCCAACTGAAAGGTATAGAAGAAAAACTTAAGCAAGTAACTAAACGTTCTCTGTCTAAGACACGTTTGGTTGAACTACAGTGAGCGCTGTAGTTCAACTGAAACTGGCTCTTTTCAGAACTCTTCTAAAGAAACCTTTTACATCTACTCCTACAGAGGCCACCATGTCAAACCACCATGTTTCTACAGTAGCCAAGGAAGGACAAACTAAGCACTTGCTTTATTCAAGGCTTTTTCATAGTGAGGTGACGGGTGTTGCAATCAGCAACTACAACACTAGATGTCACAAAATCTTACACACTGGACCTTTAAAGAGTTCACATCATGACTGACAGAACCTGTGTAGTGATCCTCTATAGACAAGTAATGAGCCATTCATAAAAACTATCATGCTAATATCTACTGTCCTTACTGAACTGTATGAACATTTAAAACTTAGTCTAATCATTTAAGTGAGAAACTAAAGTAATGACTTACTGTTGTAAACACATGAAGTTTCTGTACTTCCTGTCTCACCTGATGGTCAGCTAAAGGTCTGTAGCCAGCAGATATTTGTAAAGCAGATAACATTTATCAGGGCCAAGACTTCCTCTGCAGTCTAATTAACAGCTTGGTACATGAGGATGACAAGAAAGACACATTTCTGCTGATCTTTATAAGGAGACAACTTTTAAATAAGACCATTTGTTGTCAGATGATAGGTTCCCAGATTGCATTTCAGCTCATGTGTTCCACCTCTTTTGAACTCCACATAAACTTCCTCAGTTATTTCTTTTTTTTACTGTGTTGGATTGGTAGGGAGAGTTTTCATGTCACCTTGTTGTCAAAGTTTACATTAAACATTTTTCAAGAACATGCTGCATCTGTTGCATTTATTAATGTACTAAAGCCTGTTTTCCTCTTTAACTGTAACAGACTGTTGCATCACCACAGATCATCTGAAAAGGTTAGGAATCTCTCTGAGTTCGAAAAGAAAAAGATTTAAAAAAAAAACAACAACCCTGCTGTAGAGCCATTGATTGGTTTGTCCGTTGTGGGCTACTGTAGAAACATGGCACTCCTTAAGAGGACACACTCCCTGTGCACATATAAAGGAGTTATTCTAAGGTAAGAAAAGCATAATGATTCTAATTTTCAGATGATTATATACTATACTATTATAACGAAAACAGAGTTCTGAACCTATTAAACCTATTATATTGCTATTCTGCTAAATGTAACACACTGGACCATTAAATGCATCAAATTAAATTCCATTCACAGGCAGAGAACAAACTGAAGCCACACCTTCATATTTAATAAACTGGATTCAGAGAAAATAAAAAACAGGAGGCAGCAGTGCTCTGACAAATGTTTGTATTTCTTAAACATGATCAAACAGTGAAACATTCATCAGTTCTACATTGTAGAAAACAGATTTGTAAAAAGACAGGGGGCAGACCTGCACACACCAACGTTACAACTTCATTTAAAAAAAAAACAAAAGAAACAACACTTCAGAACTGTAGTTAAAACAGCCCATTTAGCACACAGCAGTACCAGGACTGATCGGTCCCATGTGGCCTCAGGTCCTGGAGCTGTGCCTAGATCAATGTGTGCCTTTTTTCACCCTGTCAGCCTGGAGCCAGGGCAGAGCAAACACACACCAACAGACACCACAGTGTGTCTAAACTAAACAGACATGCCTGCTGCCAACTAACCAGTGACATCACTAAAAAAAAAAAAAAAAAAAAAAAAAGACAGGTCACTTTAAAGCAGCTGGCCTTCAGTCAGCTGGCAGCGTACGGCGAGGGCCTGAGGAAGAGGAGCAGTGAAAGGCCACAGCACCAGCCATCAGAGTCTCTCCTCTTCTCTTAGTCTGCTGTTCAGTTTGTCCACAACAATGTTGAGCTCCATGTTCTTGTTCAGCTTCAGGTAGAAGTCCTTCCTGATTGGATGAACAGTCAGCCAATTGGCAGCCACTTCTGCCAGCAGCCGGATGTGTTTCTCCATTTCACCTGTTTGAGAGAGGAGGAACGAGTCACATAACAGTTCTTTTCTGCACAATATTAAGCTTCAGAAAGTATCAGATAGTTTGATTTTTTTAGTACCCCCTCGATGTGGTCAACCTCTGCCAAGCGAGTCAAGCTAAACCTTGCAGTGGAAATGATGCTGCAACAACAACAAGTTTCCTACTACAAAATAATGAGTAAAAAGCTCTGCCTCAGCTTCTTTTCCTGCCTCAGCTTATTTTTCTGCCCAGCAGTTAAAATATTACAGACACATTGTGTGGAGGTTAGTTGGTTGTAGGCTACTCCAACAAACAAAGATCTTCTGCCCAGCTCCGCTGTTAGAACCAACCTGTGCTGAGAGCAGATCTGTAGCTGGCCACCATCCTGTTACAGGCCACTTCCATGATTAAAGCCGGCTTCTTCTCGGCGACAAAAACGTTGCGGAGAATCCTGGCCAGCTCGGGGAGCCGTGACATCATCAGCAGGCGATCCTCCTGGACCGGGTTTCGTGTCATGGCTGCCTGGAGCTTCTGGGCTTCTTTTGCCCGAATCTGGAACATCGACAAACCACCCGAAACAATGATGAGCCACGACATGGTTTCTGATGGAAAGGCTCATTCAACAGTCCAAACTGCCCACCCCAGCACCACCACATGTACCTACCCTTTCCAGTAAGGACTGGGACACTCCTTTCAGGGCAGTTGGGACCTGAGCTGCGGGTGTAGCTGGTGTTTGAGGAACTGTTGAGTTCTGTGGCGATGTTGGCTCTTTACTATCTGCAACTTTAGCTTCTGTCTTCAGAGCCAGAGAAACCAGCGCCTTCTCCATCTGAACGCAGGACGACAGAAAACATACTGGATTACTAATGCTGCTCATGAACAAACAGCAGACCCTAACCCTAACCTGGACACAGGGGTGTCCACTTTAAGACTGATACAGTACCTTGGGTGTGATGAGTGAGCGGGCTTTGTCTAGCACCTCCTGAGCTGTGGCCAGTTTCTCAGTGTGAGGAGGCTGAGGCAGCGTGCTGGTCTGGACGGGTGGCACGGTGTCCACATTGAAGCGAGGGTGCCAGCGGGTCAGTTTGTCATCTGGAACAGACACCGGAGGAACCAACGAGGACAGGAAAGCCTGCAGACACCAGTTAGAAGAGACGAGACCAGGTGTCAGTGTGGTGAAAACTGGGCTTCTTGCTGTTAGACTAGTAAGTAATATTATGCTAGGATTTATGCGTAATGTTCAAACTCGACATTGCTAATCATTGTGACACACATGCGACGTGAAACCAAATGGAAGCTGTGCTGGAGCAGCTGCCAACCTTGTGATGTTGTTTGACGACAGAGACCAGGTTCATGTGGAAGATGTGTCTTCTCTCCAGGAGACGAGAGGCTGTCAGGAGGGGACGGGCTTCACTCTGGTCTGAGGAAGACAACCACACGCATAAATTAATGTAGAGGACACATCACACATATCACGAGAACCATTTAACAGTTTACATACATGCCATTGAGAGACATTTTGATGCTATGGTGAACTGGTCCAAGCTGAGAGACACTAAGATGTGAAGAGAAAATGGTGTTCTCACCAGAGGCAATAACAGGCTCCACGGTGAGCTGGTAGCTGCCCTTCTTAATGCTGCTGTTGAAGGTTGGGATGTTCTTCTCCTGTCTGAAGGTGTACGCCTCGGGAAACACTGTCTTTATCTGACCCACATGGCTCTCCTCAAAGCGCCTGCAAGGTAGACAAAGAAAAGAAGCAAACGTTAGTTTTGGCAGCCCGACAGCCAAACTAACCATCCTAAACCTTCTGGCAAAGTTTGTGAGTGAGTCCTTCCACCTACTTGTGCATCATATCCTGAACTCCCTGCTTGAGCTTGGTGAAGGTGGCCGTCTCACAGCGATTGTGTAGCATAGCGACCACTGTGTCCATGCTCCTGAACATCTCGGCCAGCACTTTGTACTGGTATGGCAGGGAGAGACCCGGGGGGGCCGCCTGGGCGAGGGTGTGGTACCGCTGGTATGCTGGCTGCTCAGCACTGAGGGACAAGATGGGGGAAAAAAAACACTTAGGCTTCTGATTTGTTTTCACAGCACCCAGTGTTAGAGAAAATATAGTGTGCCTCCTACAGCCTGATACTGTCTGATATCACTCACCTGTCCTGGGTTTGTGTCTCACTCTGCTTGCTCTCCTCTGCCTCCCTCTCCTCCTTCCTCTTCAGAGCTTTAGCTGCGAGCTCTTTGGCACGTGATACAGTCAACTTGAGGGTCTTTGCATCGGAGGTGGGGGGTGTGGCAGGTTTGGGGACATGGAGAGCGTTAGTGTTTGGTGTTGTTGCACCGGCCGGGGATGCAGAAGCAGAGGTAGCGGCGCTGGTCATTTCCTCTCTGTGTTTCTTGATCCTCTGAAGACGAGCCTTGAGTGTTGCAATGTCATCTTTACACAGAGCCTGAAAGAACAAAAGAACCATGGATTAACATGCTGATGAACTCAGGACACGGGGTGAGTGGATCAATACTCTATGTTCCTCTTGTTGTCATGTACAGAGCCAAACCAACTACCAACGTACTGTGTGCAACTCTATATGGACCACACTGATAGTTTTCAGGTGAACCATCCACACCATGATCCCAACAGTGTGCACACAAACACATCATTGACAACTTAAACTAAAGTGTGTGTCTCAGTGTGGTGATCACTCAGTTTTCAGCTCCAAATGTTGAAGCACTGCAGGTCACAATAACAAACTTTCGGAGCAGCAGGGCCACACATACACTCTGCTCTGTAACCAATACAAACACACTGCATTAATGTTACCTTGCCAGCCTGTCCTGTAGTGTTCTTGGCGATGACCTGGCTCCTTTGTGGAGAGCAGCTGGTTCTGGTGTTAACACGGTCCGCACCGTGCTGTCCAGCCGCGGGAGCTGGAGCTGTGGGGTTCTGGGTCACCTCAGCAGGCAGGGACTGGACTACAGCCTGGACGTACACACATACCCGACAGAGTTTAGCTCAGTGTTACACATGTGACTGTATATTTACCTAGATTTTTATGGTTCTGTAGGCTGACAACCCAAAAAAAGTCAGCAGGCTGTGCCCTCTGGTCGCCATCTTTGTTTGGGTCAAAATAAACAAACATTCAGTGTGTTTGGATTGAACCAGGTCAGCATTACCTGAGGGCAGTCCTGGGGGAGGACCAGTTTCTTCCTGGCCTTCCTCTTCATTACTTTCTCCGGGACGTCAGCTTTAGCGTCCCTGTCAGCCTCCTGCCGCCTCTTCTTGGCCGTGCTGTGGTCGGCGGTGGCCGAAAACACGGCTGCCCCGATGTCGAACTCAGCCGAGGTCCGCTTCGGTGTCCGTGGACTGGACGTGGAATGTTTCTCACTGCTGACAGCGAGCTCTCCATCGTTCCCCACTGCCTCGTCGATAACTCGGACAAACTCTTCGTGAATGGCGGACGAACACAACCCGTTGTTTTTAGAGGACCTTGACCGTGTGGTCCCGGATGAGCCGCGGTTGACCGCAGCGCCGCCGCGCTGCTTCGCTACCTTCACCGGCCCGCCGGGGATACCTTTCTTCCTCTGCGAGAAGAAATCCGTAACTCGTGCCTGAGACATGCTGCTGCTGGAGACGGACACCGAACAACAACGTTACAGCGAACAGTAAAACTGCACTGAACTACCGTAAACCGGAGCCGGTAACGATATAAATAGTGGCCATCAACAATGGAACTCCGGAAATGTTCACACTTAACAGGAAGAAGAAAAGAACTTTCGCGCGAATTCAACAAAGCCACGCCCCACTCTGTCTCTGATTGGCTGGTAGTCGCTGCGTTCGTTGGTTGGGTTCAGAGCTATAGAGATGCATGAGGAGGAAGATTGGTTAGGGTTCGGTGAAGATTATCAGGATAAGCCAATCAGAGGCAGAGTAGGGCGGGGCGTTCCGTCGTCATTCCAAGAAAACAATTCTATAAAATAATTATGGAGCATGATGGAGCAGTTATTAAAGTTACACTCATTTTACATTTAAACCAAACGTGTTCTTTGTTATGTCGGTATTGTGTTATATTACTGAAACTACCAGTTAACATCTGTCCAGTTGTTCTGATTATTTCTTTGGTTATTTCATGCTTTTTTTCTTTAAAAAACAAACAAACACGTGTTTGTGTGACAACACGGGCTCATCCTTCTTATATTATCCCAGTGTAACAAAGCTATAAAGATTGAAGATAAATAAGTTTGAGCCATTAAAGAGTTGACTCCATCAACTACATCAGCCTCTATAGCTGAGAGGGTGCAATCAAAAGTTGCTGATGTTTCTATATTTTAATCTATATTTCAGTGAAGTTCTGAAGATAATTTTATTTTTTTTAAAAGTTGACACGTCATCTTCTTAGTTAAAGACTTAATTCTGTCCTGGTGTAATGACTCCAGGCTCAAACATTTAAGGACATGATTAATCATTCCTGACGATCATCACCTGCCTCATATATCAGTGATCAATGGCACACACACCGAGCTGCTACAGGTACCTCCATTGACAACAAGGTGTGAACAAGCTATTACTGCTGCTTTTTATTATGTGGCCTTTGTTATATTCATGTCCTCAAAAGGCTGTGAAGTTTTCCTGGAGTGGTAACACAAACTCAAATGTCTCCTAAAGGTTTTTTTTTTAAAGAGATTTACTTTGGAAACAAATGATGAAATAATAGAAGAGCATACGTAGAAGAAGAACATAGATCAACATACTCTGAGATAGTTTGACCATGACATTCAGTTTGATCTACCAGGATCACCCACAATGACATCCATCATGAACAACTCCTCTCACCTCCTGCATGAGACTGTGGAGGTCTTAAACAGCTCCTTCAGCGACAGACTGATACTCCCACCATGTAAGAAGGAGATCTACCACAGGTCCTTCATTCCAACAGCTGTCAGACTCTTTAACAGCAGCATGACTTCATGACTTTTCTATTTATTTCTTACTTGTGAATAATTTATTATCAACCTTCTGTACATGATCTACTGTGACAATTTCCCTACTGTGGGATCATTAAAGTCTATCTTATCAACAGACCCCAGTCTGTTAAGTCACCTACAACTGCACACCTATACATGGTTCCAATACCATTATCACGTTTGCAGAAGACATGAAGGTGATTCACCTCATCATTGACGAGAAGTCATACTACAGGGAGGAGGTCTCGCACCTGGTGACATGGAGTGCAGAAAACAACCTCAACGCCAAAGAGATCATTGTGAACTTCAGAAAAATAAATGGCGACACCCACTCACGCATCATCAATGAGACAGAGGCTGAGTGTGTCACCAGCTTCAAGTTTCTAGGTGTTCACATCTCTGAGGACCTCTTCTGGACCCTGAACACTTTAACCTTGGTCAAGAAGGCTCAACAACATCTCTTCTATTTGAGGAGACTCAACAAGGTTCATCTGTCTCCCCAGATTCTGGTGAACTTCTACCACTGCGATGGTGAGAACTGCATCACCGATTCTCCACCCTCCCTCCATTCAGGCTGTCTGGCACAAGCAGAGTCTGCAGATGGTGTGCAGCATTGTCAGGTACACCTCTCACCCAGGTCAGACTGTTTGCCCTCCTCCCCTCTGAGAGGCGCTACAGGACTCTCCAGAACCAGCAGTTGCTATCTTGCTCTCTCTAACTCTGCACCCAGGTGATAAGCTCCCTCCCTGCCAATGACTGAAGCCCTGCTGCCCCTATGACTCTACTACCAAACTTTACTTCACATTTATATATTTATTTATATTTATATAGAATTGCTACCTGTAACTGCTGCACATGCTGTATATTGTAATGGAAAATTTATATTACATGATTGTGTGTTCTTTTTTTAACCATATATATCCATGTTTGATCTCAGTAATATTCTGAAAAGTTTTTAAGTATACCACTGTGTGCCTTATAGTCTTGTTTGGTTTTACTCAGTACCTTGCACTTAGAAATCTTTGTCTCATTTTATGCAAGTTGTTTGTAGCAGTAGTTGTTTGATGTATAAACTTGACCTTGGTTCACACGGTCCAGCAGAGCTTGTTAGTGAGGTTTGATAGTGATGAGCATATTCCATTGTAGCCACCTGCAACAGTTAGATAAGCAAACCATAATAATGACGAATACTCCTTAGACGTGTATAAGAATCAGTGTGGGACTGCCCCACCCTGAACATTTTCTGCAGACTGTCGTGTGCATTTGTAGAACTGTTCCTCTTGCAAGAATAAAATGACAAAACCTTTAAGGACCAACTGATTGACTCAAGATCTTTATTTTGTATTGATGAGTGCTTTCCAGAATTTCAGCAACAAACTTGGCGTTGTCGACAGGATCTCAGGCTGATCGCTCAGGACCCGGAGAAGGTGACTGATCATCTGAGACTGATCAAATTCGTCTCACCTCCACCTCAGCTCATTCGAGACGGGAGGACCCTCTCCGTGGACCTAGAAGCTGTCACCTCGAGGTCCAACGAACTCAAATTAACAGAAAACATCCTAAATTTAGGGTAAGCAAATTTTCAATTGTTTAATGAAGCTAAAGATCAATTTTTGATTGAGTCAATCAGTCCTTGAATATGGAGAAGAAGGTTACTCTGGTCGCATCTTAGGACAAGTGTAGTAAGGTACTCTACACTAAAAAAATAAATCTCCGGGAGATTTACTGATAGTGTTTGTATTAAGTAGTGAGTATACTACAAAGAAAATCTCAGGGAGATTAAAATACAACTTATCAGGATAGGTCAGTCAGTTACCTAGGGAAAACTGGACATCTTGGGAAGACGTTTCTAAGATTAAAGGCGCGCGCCGACTCCTGCGGTATGGGGTCGTTTGAGTCCAAGGTTGTGAGAGAGTGTCCTGATTCTCCATGTTGTCAAAGCATGAAAAAGAAATATGGCGATCAATGGGTACCGTTTTTCTACGTGTGGGTTGAAAAGTGGGGTTTCCCAAAAGAAGGGAGTTTTAGTATAACAAAGCTGAAGGTGTTAAAGGAGAAAATAGATGCTGAAAAAAATGAGATAAGAATGAAGAGCAAAATTAGGAAAAAGGATTTAGATGAGATACATGGTCACAAAGAAAGCTGGAAAATGTGGATGAAGGAAGCAGAACATAGGGAACGACAACAGGCGGGGAAAGAAATGCCTAAATGTTCAGAAACAAAGTTAGGGAGAGAATGCTTTGCTACTGACACACACAAACCTTCTCCCTCTGCTCCATCTCTGTATGCCGAGGCAAAACGTGAGCTGACAGCCCTCCAGCACAAGCATGATGATGCATCCTATGCCTTCCAACCACCTCCACCTCCACTACCACCTCCACCTCCTCCACCCCCACCCCCGTCATATGGATCGATATCTTCAACAGCCAAGGAACAGGATGAGAGCTCCACATCTGGAGGAACCAGATCCGAAGAGGTAATTACCCACAAATGTGCAGATGGCGCTTCAGCCTCTTCTGCCTCATCATCTATGTCTGAACAAATGCTCTCACCCAGTCACACACGCGCAGGAGCTGTGTACCAGCCTGATCCAGCTGACAGTACGGCTATGGTAACACCACAGCCAACAAACCCATTCC
The DNA here is from genome assembly GCA_033000465.1 of Sciaenops ocellatus. Lineage (NCBI taxonomy): Eukaryota > Metazoa > Chordata > Actinopteri > Sciaenidae > Sciaenops > Sciaenops ocellatus. The sequence goes on along the minus strand of CP136872.1, from coordinate 2,719,192 downwards.
ACCCATCCTTGTTGCACCCTAACTACAATATGCCTATGGTAATACCACAGCCAACAAACCCATTCCACCCATCCTTGTTGCACCCTAACTACAATATGCCTATGGTTGAGTATCCAGGTCCAACAGGTCCCATACGAGTCCAAAGAGGATGGACAGACCCGGACATGATGGAAGCGGGAAAACAGCTTCCCTCCCTGGAATCTGGTGGGCACCAGTTCGGTCAGGACTTGGTGTCTTTCTGCAGAAACTGGAGTCCCACGTCGTACGAGTTACGACGACTACTGAAGAAGAGACTCACCAGCGACCAGTTCCAGAAAATCGTCAATGACCTGGATGGCGACTATCACCAAGAACAATCAGAGTGGAGAGCAGCCGGAGCATATGAGAGGTGGGTTGTTGGAGTCAGCAAAGCTATTGAACTTGCATTCCCATAGAAAGTCTGCATGACAACCATCCAACAATGCACACAAAATAAAGAAGAAAACACTGAAGAATATTATCACAGACTGAGTGGTGTGTTTGAACAGTATTGTGGCACTCCCAAACCTGATAATATGGATAGGGAAAATCACGAAACAGCATATGAAAGTCATCTGAAAAGTTGTTTCTTGAGTGGTCTCCGCCCTAGTGTTCTCCACAGTGTCCAGAGTTCCTGCATTGGCTGGAAGGATCAACGTCTGAAGGAGACCCGTAGACATGCCAAACATGCAGAGGAGCAGCAAACAGAGGAAAGAGAAAAGGAACTCGAAAAATGTGAGTTGACCCAGTACAATGCTTCTCTAACGATGATGCAAAGTGTTGTTGACCAAAATGCAGGCCGCGGACCCAATCGGGGACGTGGAGGACGCGGACGCAGTCGGGGAGGCAAGCGAGGGAGAAGTGGAGGAAGAGGACAAACACAAGAAAACAAAGCAACACATGACCAGGATGAATGTTTCTACTGCATGGAAAAAGGACACTGGGCCAGAGATTGCCCCAAAAGAAAACAAAGAGAGCAAGGAACAAAGAAATTTGCCTCTGACTGACTGCCTGACACATTCATCGTTTCATCTGAGGGGGGAAGGTAATGCACCACACACAGCTGTTTGCAAGGAAGAAATGCTTGGCACTGATACACTGCTTTCCATGCTGTTAGGGACCATTGATAGGTTAGAAAAAGAACAGAATTTTAAAACCACACCCACTTACAGCCTATTATCATCTGAAGCCTATAAAAAAATGCCTACTATTGTTTGCATGGTAAAAGGTACCCCAATAACTTTTTTGGTTGATTCTGGCACCACAAATTCCGTAATAAGATCCTCTGAGCTCAATCCCACTGACATAAAACTCAGTGGCAGGTATACCTGGTCAGTTAGCGCTACAGGAAATTCAATTAAAGAGAAATAGTCTACTCCCATGATTTGTGAGTGGCAAACAGATGAGGGATTAATGACGAGTAAACATTCCTTTTTGATTTCTGATGTTTGTCCAATTAATTTGTTAGGCCGTGATTTGATGTGCACATTTAACATTGTCCTCACCTCAACACCTGATGGATTGAGGGTTTCCAGATATACAGATAACACATCAGCCTTCGTACATTTCAGTCCGACCACACCCTTGTATGTGTATCAGTGGTGGTTAGACCTCACTGTGTCTGTCTCCATTTTGCAATCTGCTGCTGATGTGATAAACCCCTCCTCTGACAAAATGACACCTGAACATTTACATTGCACTGCTCATGTCTCAGATGGACCAGACACTGACTATGCAAAGCGCAAAATATTTTTCAGCGACTTAAATGACAGCTTACTGACTACCAACTTGTACTGGACAGAAACGGAATGCGCAGCTGCTGTTTCTCTGACTGAGAAACAACTCAAATTTTATGACATATACGGTTCACTCCCACACATCTCCATTTCAAAACCTACTCGCAAACAGTGGAGAGATTTGGGTCCATTTGTTAATCGACGTGTGCGTGCCTCAGATTGGACTCCCATGCCAGAAAATGGTGCATGTTATTCTCAATCTCTGGGGGCATTTAAAAGACCACTACAAACTAAAATACATTGTTTACGCTCTGTGTATCTTTTGGAAAAAGGTAATCCACATCACCTCACTGCATGCAGTCCCAGTGACATTTCCTCACTTTTGAATCAGGTTCCCCCTGAATTATGGGCAAACAGCAAATACGATGTGGGTCTGATAAAAAACTGTGAACCTGTTCAGATCACTGCGAAATCTGATTACAGACCTGTGGTGAAACAATATCCTTTGAAGAAGGAAGCCATTGATGGCATCCGCCCAGTTTTTCACTCCCTACTAAAAGCAGGAGTTATTGTTCCCTGTGAGGACTCTCCAGTACAGACTCCTATTTTTCCTGTGAAGAAAATCAGACCTAAAGGCCAACCAGATGAATGGCGTTTTATTCAAGACCTGCAAGCTGCTAATGCGGAAGTCTCTTCACCTGCTCCAAATGTTCCAAATCCTTACACAATCATCTTACAGGTTCCTGAGGGCTCTCAGTATTTCTCTGTGGTTGATTTGTCTAATGCGTTCTTCTCTGTTCCAGTTCATAAAGATTCGCAGTTCTGGTTTGCATTCCTGTTTGATGGTAAACGTTACACTTTCACTAGACTGTGTCAAGGCTTCACTTCCTCTCCGTCTCTCTACAATGCAGCCTTGTCCAGAAGCTTATCTACATTGTCTCTGTCTGAAGGTTCTGCTCTCTTACAGTATGTTGATCAAAAGATGCACTGTTTTAAATCCAGCAACTCTTTTGCCTCTCCCAACCGATGGAGAGCCACACAGCTGTGAAGCTGAAGTTCAACAGATATGTACACCACGACCTGACCTTTCAGATACACCCCTGAACAACCCTGACCTAGTTTTCTATGTGGATGGGTCTGCATCAAGAGACCCAGACACAGGACAATGTCAGACTGGTTATGCTGTTGTTGATGATCATGGTGTTGTACAATCTTCTCCTCTGCCTTCTCATTACTCAGCACAGGCAGCAGAGCTGGTGGCCTTGACAGAAGCATGCAAATTGGCAGAAGGTAAAACAGTGACTGTCTACACCGACTCAAGGTATGCTTTTGGTGTCGTTCACGATTTTGGAGCCTTGTGGAAACACAGAAAATTTCTAAAATCTGATGGCAAACCAATTTTGCATCATGATAAGATATCTGCTTTGTTAGAGGCTATTTTGCTTCCGAAACAGATCTCTGTCTGTAAATGTGCAGCACAAACATCATCTGAGGATGTGATTTCCAGAGGGAATGCTCGAGCAGATGCAGCTGCCAAAGTAGCGGCTCGACTTCCTGTTAATGTCAAACATGAAACCACTGCCCTATTGTCACATTCTGTTGCTTCTCTTTCTGATCTCAGCTGTTTTGTCACACCAGCAGAGAAGAAGTTGTGGACTCAGAATAACTGCTATCAGAAGGAGGGTGTGTGGTACGGACCAGATGATAAACCGTGTCTACCAAAGAAATTGTATCCATGCTTTGCCAAACTCTCACATGGGTTGGATCATGTCTCAAAAACAGGTATGTGCGCAGTCATTCAGGCTGATTGGTACACAAAAGGTTTTTCCACCTTTGCAGCAGATTTTTGCAGAAGTTGCATGATCTGTGCCAAAAATAACGTGGGCAAAACAAAACCACTGTCACAAATTGCAGCACACCCACCTACAATCAGACCATTCCAACATCTGATGATGGATTTCATTGAACTCAACCCAGCTGAAGGGAAGAAATATTGTCTAACTATGGTTGATATGTTTTCCAAATGGGTTGAAGTGTTTCCGTCAAAACATGCCACTGCATCAGTTGTGGCAAAAGCATTACTCACAGAAATAATTCCTAGATGGGGAATTCCAGAGAAAATTTCATCAGACAATTGTGCCCATTTCGTGAACGAAGCCATGGCACAACTCTGTGAGTGTTTAGGTTTTGACCTCAAAACTCACTGTTCTTACTATCCACAAGCAGGTGGCGCCATTGAATGCCAAAATCAGACAATCAAGACAAAACTGAGCAAATGCTGCGAAGAAACAGGTTTGTCATGGCCTAAAGCACTGCCTATTGTTTTGATGTACATGAGAATGCGCAAGCGCGAGCGACTTAACCTGTCCCCTTTTGAGATCCTGTTTGCAGTCCCACCTCAAGTGGGAACAGATCCACCTGGACGTCAGATGGACACCACTCTCTGTGAGGACCAACTAGTAACGTATTGCATATTCTTAACCAAATCTTTTTGTGACATTAGACAACAGGTCGCCAGTGCACAACCCTCAGCGGCCTCAGGTCCTCTACATGACATTAAGCCTGGAGATTTCGGGGTGATAAAGAACTTCAGAAGAAAGTCTTGGAGACATCATCGCTGGTTAGGACCGTTCCAAGTCCTCCTAGTCACCCACACTGCTGTGAAAGTCGCAGAGCGTGCTACTTGGATTCACGCAACCCACTGCAGAAGAGTTCCACCCCCTGGGGGTACAACCACAGCGACAGTAGGAGAATAATCAGTGATGTGCTAGTAACCTCTCACTGTAGACTAGGCATACAGACGTGCCAAGGCCACACACACATTCACACACACGGCCAGAAGAAGCTGACTTCAAACCCAGAAAATGGAAAGACCACGCCCATGGCATCCGTTCAGACATCCAGGCCTCTGTGGCATCAGAGGAACTGTGAGCATAATCATACTGTTAACCCTTCTTTTCACAGGTCCCATTCTGTGATGGGAGACTCAGATCTTGACTCTCTTGATGACAATACGATTTTCTGAATGAAGTTGGTCAGTTTCTCATTATGATGATGTGTTTTGAATCTTTGTGAATTGACACATTTGATGTTGTTGAGAAATTGATTTTTTTTATATCCTTTGCATATAGTGTGATTTTTATAATCAAAAGGAGGGAAATGTAATGGAAAATTTATATTACATGATTGTGTGTTCTTTTTTAACCATATATATCCATGTTTGATCTCAGTAATATTCTGAAAAGTTTTTAAGTATAACACTGTGTGCCTTATAGTCTTGTTTGGTTTTACTCAGTACCTTGCACTTAGAAATCTTTGTCTCATTTTATGCAAGTTGTTTGTAGCAGTAGTTGTTTGATGTATAAACTTGACCTTGGTTCACACGGTCCAGCAGAGCTTGTTAGTGAGGTTTGATAGTGATGAGCATATTCCATTGTAGCCACCTGCAACAGTTAGATAAGCAAACCATAATAATGACGAATACTCCTTAGACGTGTATAAGAATCAGTGTGGGACTGCCCCACCCTGAACATTTTCTGCAGACTGTCGTGTGCATTTGTAGAACTGTTCCTCTTGCAAGAATAAAATGACAAAACCTTTAAGGACCAACTGATTGACTCAAGATCTTTATTTTGTATTGATGAGTGCTTTCCAGAAATTCAGCAACAATATATAGCATATTCATTTCAACATACATATGTGCACTACTACAGAAGCCCTAAGCGGTCATACATTCATACATTTCATTTAAATTTGAAGTTAATTTTATTTGTTTCTTGAGACCTCAAGTTACTGTCATTATGTCGGAACAAGAAATGTTGTTATCCTGAGAAAACGGGATCATTTTTTATCGAATGTCAGGGAAGTTAATCTAAATCAACCTTTCTCTTGAAAGGTCCAGTGTGTAGGATTTAATGGCATCTAGTGGTGAATTTGCAGATTGCAACTAACTGAACACCCCTCATCTCCCCCCAACCCCTTTGAAGCTAGAGTGAAAACCTTAAAGTGGGTATGAAACTTGTGAAAAACATGGAAGGTCTGTCTAGAGCTTGTGTTTGGTTTGTCCGTTCTGGGCTACTGTAGAAACATGGCACCCTCTATTAAAGAGGACCCGCTTACTCTGTAGATACAAAACTTATTTGAAGGTAACAAAATCATTCTTATTCTTCTTAAATTCTTATTTTCACGTGATTGTACATAAATGAAAACAAACTTTTGACTTGAATATTCCATATTTAGCCAGTAATTTCATTCTTTTAGGATTTTCACACTGCTACACAATGACGCCATGTTTTCAGTGTTCATTCGTACGCTAGGGGGCGCCACTGACACAGCAATCGAACTTGGCTTCATTTGGAGTCGAAGACCTCCAGTATTTCCAGCGCCAGCTTTGATTGACTTAGTCATGTCAGAAAATGCCAACATATGAACGCGCAAAACATTCTGAAGCCACGCCAGCACGGGTCCAGAAATAACCCGGGTCATTATTGTCGCTGATGCTGAGCGCACACCTTATCCTATGACTTTGTAATGAAACACAGGCTTTAAAGAGAAGCAGTGCAGTGCTGACTGTGCTGGAGTTTACAGTGTGGTGTGTATGAGCAGAGCAGGCAGCAGGGAGGTGACCAGCAGCAGCAGCAGCAGCAGCAGCTCGCTGGTGAATAGCTCCTCTATGAACGCCCTTCAGACTCACTTGCCTGTGAATCACATTTTCCACCTACAACACTGTTACTTCAGACTGGGCCCCTCCGGAGGAACACATGCAACAAAGCCTTCTTCCTCTCGGAGAGTCGAACTGCTGCCACACACACGAGATCAACACGACTGCGAACTTTTCTTTAACTTCAACACTAAACTTTTTCTTTTTGTCTTTTGATGGGACATCATGAGCGAAGATCGGAATAATGTTGTGTTCACTCCTCTGTCTCATTTAATCAATCAGCCCCGATGGAACTGTTTAAGTTAGCGAACCAGTGCCCGGATCGATTATTGATTTGTTGATGATCGGAGTGAGTATCGATCTGCACTGACATGGATCTTCAGGTGGTTGTTTGGCTCTTCTACTGCTTCCTGCTGCCCACCGCGCTCTTAACAGGTAATTAACTGAACTTTTTTTTTTTTTTTAAAGAATAAAAAGTTTTGTAATGATTCACGTGTGTGTGTGTGTGTGTCACAATAATATCCACTTCGATCCACGCTGACGTGAGTCCCGGTAACGCACAGGGTGGTGACTGCTGAAGCAGCTGGAGGGAAAACTGTAACTTTTGCAGCATTTCTTTGGCGTGTGTGATTCCCGCAGTGATTCCAGACAACGTGACTGCAAATGAAAGGCTCGGGATCATCTGATCCTCAGCAGCAGCACATTTACATGTACGCTCATGTGGAACTTTTTTTTGTTTTAGAAGAAAGTTGAACGGCTGTGTGGTACTGTCACCTCCCGTTGGTAGACATTGTTGCGAAATGCGACAGTGGGTCGAGTGAAGCTGTGAAAAAATGAAATGAACTGTGTGTGATCTGTATTTGGTGTTGGAATGTAAGCCGATTGAAGAGTGAGTCTGAACCCTTTGAACGGGTCAGAAGTTACTTTGTAGATAGTGTGAGAGTTAGCTGTGAGACAAAGAAATCCTAATATTTCAGACAGGGAGAACTTTGTGAACCACGTGATGCATGTGAAACCCGAAAAGGTACTAGGCAATATCCTCTGTTGATATAAACAGAGAGAGTTTCTGGACCTGGCTGTGGCTGTGGTGCACTGAATATTGTTATTCAGATCACTCGAACATATGACCTGTCATCAGACCCAACCTTTTCCCCACCAGGGACCTCTTTTCTATAGTTTAATGAACTAAGTGACATATTTTATGGATATTTTACACCATATTCAACAATGACAGCTGATAAACTGAACAATGAACCCACACAGTGAACACAATAACTGCAGGAAGCATGTGTCAGATAGATGAATCTTGAGCAGGTTGTTTTTCTTTTTTTAATGATTTTTAAAATCATTTATCCTCCCTGATGTCTGATTATTATTCTATTAGGTCTTTGTTTTGACTTCATTTATTACTCAAATGTTTTTATTGGCTTTTGAACCGTAAACACATGTAAAACAGTCAACAAGACCCCGGACAGCATCCACAACATATGAAACAATAAAAGTATATATATATATAGTAATAACATAAAAAAACTTACATTAAGGAAAGAATGGAGAAAATAAATAAATGAATAAGAAATAAAGAATTCTGACATGTTACAGAGTTACAGAGCCTGTGATCAGTTATGTCCCGGTGTCTTTAGCAGGGAATTGTAAGTTAAAATAATTCAGAAATGGCTGCCAGACCTTGTAGAATCTCTGGGTTGATCTCCTGATCGTGCGTTTCAACTTCTCAAGTTTCGTTTGGCTTTATTTACTTTTCTTCACAGAAATGAATGAAATGCTGACTGTACGCAGTTTAGATGAAGCCTGTCGGATTCCAACCAAGCAGTATCCTGGCTGTGAAGTGAAGCCAGAAGTGCCAAACAACTGCAGTTCCTTAAATGTCCACTTGAGGCTGGCTACAAAACTAGTCAGTGCCCATAAGTCCCCATGTTAAAATGTCCAACTTCACAGCAGAAATAAACATGTTTACAGCCTGGTACAAAAAACAGTTTTGGTCTCTATAGCTAATTTCCCCGTTCATGACAACTGTACTGAGGGTGAATTTTTATACAACTCACCTGTTCAAATTATATTAAGGCTTAAAGTTATGCTGAATTAACAGCGTGGACGCTTTGATTGACAGGTAGGTGCTGTTACAGATGGCTTGTTTGAGCAACAAGGCTTCATTCAGCTGTCGGAGGCAAGACTGCCAAGATATCAGCAGAGCCATCACACTGAGCTTTACAACAGCTCTTCAGAAACATGTGGGTGACGTCACAGAGACTACGTCCATGTTTTATACAGTATTCAGGATTCGGACCAGGCTCGGGCTGTTTTTTTTTCATGGTCTGTGTTAATTCACAGCTGATGACTTGAGCCAGCTTACGAGACCGTTTGCTGTCCTTCCTGCTTGTTTGCCACAGCACACGCTAAATTTTGCCTGCCAGTTATATTATCCTAAAGCTCTTTTCAGACTCACTGTCTGTGATGTGGTGCATGGAGATGTCAACCCTATCTCTAAGAGTCAGTCCTTTCTAAAGCATTGTGGGATATCAGTGTGGACTTGTGATGTGGTAGAAGAGGTGTGGTCCGAAGTTTAAAAAAATTAAAATAATGCAATTTAGGCTGAACTACAGTTGAACTTTGGTAATGATTTGTTAAAAACTAACAAAGGAGAAGTGGCCAAAGTCATTTTGTCTTCAGTAGCCGTGGAGACATTTGTGTGAGAGGAGAATTGATTTCTGAGCCTCCTCTTTTGTATCACTTTTCAGTCCAACATCATAAAGACAAACAAAAATATAATGCAGCGATGTTTATTTACACAATTCTTTATTTACACAAATCAACACACCCAGCAGTGATTAGCAAGGAGTGGTGGAAATGAGCAGTTACTTTCAGTTCCAGTGAATCTGACGTGAAGTATGTTTCATCGGCTACTATTTCTGTTTTTTGTCAGTTTTTCACACATGGAGTCTGGAAGTCCTACTGACTGCTGCTAGTGGTTACTTAGCACAATGATCTAACATGGAACAGTAACTTCCAGATGTTTACAGTGAACAAATGCTTCTGCTTCAGATAATTTGTACAGTATATCTAGTCTATTATATCTAGTCTCACACAAACCCACAAATGTGGGGTGATCAAGAGATATAAAGAGACAGAACGAGATAGAGACAGAGAGAGTGTATATGTGTGTGTGTGTGTGTGTGTTTGTGTGTGTCCTGACAGGATGTCACCAGCTAGAACTTGCAGTGTTTATGTCAACGGTTCACATGAGTTTCTACTGAGTCAAAGGAAGTGAAACATGCCAATAAAGTTGCCAAGACATTGCCACACATACACATAGACACGCACACACACACACACACACACACACACAATTTTCCACTCCTTGTTTTAAACTTCAGTGTCGATGATCTGTGGACTTTTTGTGGCTATATGAATACAAGGCCATTTATCTATCCCAGCATGCTTTTTGCATACGTGTCACTCCATAAACAGCTGTATACATCAGTGATTGTGTTTGCTTTGCATGAAACCAGACAGCTGTGAAGCAGCTCATAGTGTGACCTGTCATACATTTGGAGATGGCAGATGACGGGTTGAGCCTGCAGAGTTGTTGGTCTTTTTCAAAGTGCTGATCTCATGTGGACAATGGATGGATCGGAACAAAATATGCTGAATGGGAAGTGACACAGTGAACTTGGGTGACATAGGTTGACTCATCCAAAGGCATCTGTTTGGTGTCGGAAGTGAGAAGGACACAATCAATTGTAGGATCTTTCTGCTGTAGTCAAACTCTGTTCATTGCTGTCATTGCTGCAATAAGCTGACTGAAAATCCCATTTTAAATGGAGTAAAGATCTGAGAGTTAATCGTTGTTGTTTTTCCATCTTTTCTGCAAAGATCACTCCTTTACTGCCTCAACGTGACCCCACTGTGTCATAGAATCACACTATTGTCAGCCCTGAATGGCTGCAGAGAGGGCATTTTGCTAAAGAGGGTGGGAGCTCTCTTTTGCAACAATATGTAACTGATGGAGAAACAGTCAGTAATCACACATGTCAAGTTTTTTACTATCAGAGCTGAACTATTCTCAACACACTGCCACAAAAGAGGGACAGTAAACCCCCACGTGTCGTACCACATTGTGTTGTACCACATGTGCCTAATGTAAAGAGTTTGTGGTGGGTACTTTCAGTTTCACATCCTCACAAAAGCTCTAGACAGAATGGTTAACTTGTGACATCCTAACTTTAACATGGCTTGTTGTGGTGACCACTTGTGTTGCTTACTGTAACAGCCTCACACGGAGGTGACAAATCGAAGGGAAGAGGTTGATGAATTAATTTAGAAACATGCTGAAGGATAGACACCACCACATAGGACCTGAGGCCTCGCTGAACAGACTCTGGAGACCATGGAGTTGGATTACAAGTTGATTTCATTAAGGAGAGGCTTGTATATTTCAGGTTGTATTGTTGTTGCTGAGTTGATCTTTATTATTTATTGCAATCTAGTAGTCTATTAAAACTTTAATTGTATAGACGATAACCTTTATTTCAATGGAACTCTGATCTTAATCTTAAAGCAAGGACCAATGTACAGGATTTAGTTGAAGTCTCCTCCACTCACCTCCTGTTACAAGAGGGAGAAAATACATCTATCAAAAGGTACATTTTGTAAAGCCAATGGTTTGTCCATTCTGGGCTACTGTAGAAACATGGCAGTTCAAGTTCAGTTAAACAATTTATAGAATCATTCATTCAGTTTTTTCTTGCCACTGTCATCAAGTACTTGCTCATGGTGGGAATTGTTGAGTCTCTGTAAATAATATTATAAAGAGTACTAGAGCTGTTTTGAATGGAAAGTGTCATGAAATAACTTATGTTATGATTTGGCACTATATAAATAAAATAAAACTGAAATAGGGAGCACAGTGGCGCACTGTCGCCTCACAGCAAGAAGGTTCCTCATTTGAACCTCATCTTCTGTGTGGGTTCTCTCTGGGTATCCTGTGATGAGCTGGCGACTTGTTCAGGGTGTACCCCGCCTCTCGCCCTCACTCAGCTGGGAGCTGATTTAGAGCGAGCTTGTAAACTAATGAGGATAAGCAGTTATGGATGGATGAAATTGAACAGTATATTCTATTTCTGCCATATTCTGTAACAGAGCACCCTAAATCTGACACACTGGACCTTTAAAAAAATGAGGCCTACATACATCAGTGTTATTCAGTGGGTTTCAAGTGACATGCTGCCACAACCCAGATTATAGTCTGTGTAGGAATCATGCACTGACATGATGTACTGGATTAGTATGTGCTTATGTTAACAGTATTAGCTAAAGATCCTGTTTGTAAATCACTGTTATTGTACAATTATACAGCATAACTTTAAAAGGCTTGAAGAACACGCTGGTTAAAATGCACACACTCCAAAAGAACACAGTTTAAACTGAAGAAGAGCACTGGCATTAACATGTAGCCTGAGTGTGTGTATCAGAAGGAGAAAACTGGATCTCTCATATCAAATATCAAAGTGAAAACAAAAATGAGCCTGTTTGAGAGTGTTGTGATTAGACTTGTGTGTGTGTGTGTGTGTGTGTGTGTGTGTTGCTAAGCCAGTGAATCAGAGCCATTCCACACCAGAGCAGTTTAACAAGGCTTCATGGCTCAGTGAGAAATACTCTGAGTGTGTGTGAGCTGTGAGGTTTGTGGGAGTGAGCCAGAGAGAGGAGGGATGAGCCCAGATGTTTTTTTTTTCTGTACAGACAGAGGGAAGGGCAGGCCGGGCTCTGATCATCAGAGTTTGGCCTTTTATCACAACACCATCAGGAGCACGAGCTGCTGTTAAACTCCACAACCTTTTCTTGACTTTCTTGCAGAGGTAGTCAGATTTTCCTAAGCGCTTGCCTCTTTTTTTTCCCTCCTCAATTTGTAATGGTGAAGACATGCTGTTGCATGTTTGAGCCAATGTGCTGAGAGCGTGGCACGTTTGGAGAGTTCAGAGCCAGGACAGTGTCTGTTCCAGGCCCTGACTGGCCCGTCTGTAATGGAGCATTAACTCATGGAATATCTGACCACAAAAGTGACTTTCTGGGAAATGCAGATGTCATGTAAACAGGACTAAGGTTGTTTAATGGGGGGGGGGGGGGGAACAATTGTCAAGAGTTAGCAGGTTTATCTTAGTGATCAGTTAGTACATTGTAACAGCAAATAATCATAAACTTCCTTTGGTAAAGAATGTCATCCATTGTACTGAGCTCCGCACTTCCACCGAGTTAGTTGGCAAACACTTTTGAGACACTGGCACTTGGACAATTCTCACAGAATATGAAATGAGTTGATAGGTGATTGAGAAAGAAAGTCTCTGACATGGAAGCCAACTCTGCACCACAGAACTCTGATTATCTTACTATAATAATATAATACAAAAAAAATATATATACTTACTTACTCATGAAATTCATTATGCCAGCTATGGAATGTGTTCCTTAGCATGAGCAGGTTGAATTTGAGTGAACTGTGTGATATGGTAGAACACTCCAGAACAAACAGGTGGGTGGACCATTTTAGCCCATTCCATTTCTCTGTGCATGAAAAAATAAGTAACGTTAACATGAACTTTCCTCTTGTCGATGCAATAAAAGAGTTTTATTCTAGTTTTATTTAGCAGAACTGGATGGAACATGTTAAATGGTACCGTGGTTAAGAAACACAACAAATACTGAACGCATTAGTGAAACATTTTACATTTAGTCATTTAGATTTAATGTGTGCTACAACAGGTAGCCAGTGGAGCTCAATGAGCAGCAGAGTAACGTGACCTTTTGGGTTGGTTGTAGACCAGGCGCGCCACCGCGTTCTGGATCATCTGAAGGGTTTCACTGTGTGGGCTGGGAGGCCAATCAGGAATGTGTTACAGTAATCTAGTCTTGAGATGACCACAGCCTGTGTCAGGAGTTGAGTAGCATGTTGAGTCAGGTAAGACCTGATTTTTCTGATGTTGTAAAGTGCAAAGCGACATGACCGGGCAACTGAGGCATCATGATTGGAGAAGGTTTTAAAGTATTAGTTCACTTATATATCATTTATATATCTTATCTAATCTAATCCAATACAATCCAATGGTCAATCTAGACAGTGATTGTGACCACCAGAAGCACTGCAACGTGTTTCAGAAATGTCGCAGAAGTGTCTCTGATTGGGTGCATGTGGGCTTTAAAGGCATCTTAAAGGTGAGTTAGGTCAGGGCTAGAGAATGGTGTTGCCTGTCAGAGTTGATTTATGAGTGCACAGCTTGTTAATCACTGCAGGGTGTAAAGATAGTTTAAACATCATTTCACAAGAGTACTGCGAATGCTCAGCCTCAGCCTTTATTGAAAACACAGAGGAACGGCTAACTTCAGTCAGGGTGGCAACCAAAAAGAGTGTGAGTATGAGTATGAGCTTTAGCATTTATCACGAGTTGTCCAATCTCACCACCTCCTTCAAAGCAGAGGTACTAACCTGCAGGGAGTCATGACATACACTGTGTTTCACACTGTGTTTCTCAGATTGTCAGATTGGATGAGGAATGTCAGTAATCTACAGTAAAGGTCTTGATGACTCTAAAAGTTTTGACCTAATTCAGAAGAGTCGAGAATATTCCATGGAAAACAAATCTGACAGATGAATTCAATTAAATTCAATTGTATTTATATAGAGCAATATCCACTCAAATGCATGATACTTTTCATATAGAGCAGGTCTAGATTTGACAGTTCCCACCATGAGCAGCACTTGGCAACAGGGGCAAGGAAAAAACTTCCTTTAAAAGGCAGAAACCTCAGGCATAATCTAAATCTGTGATTGATCTGCTGATTAATCTGGATGTAATTTGAGCACAGTTAGAAACGGTCAGAATACACACGAGAGATAAATCAGACAAGATCCAAGATTCAGTGGACTTGAACAGATCCAAACATTATGCTCTCAGCTGTGGTGGAAAAGAGCAGCAGATCGTCAACGCACTTCACAGATCAGACTCTGTCCCAAACATCTGCTGTCACATCAACACAAACAGAATCCTTACTGAAATAATGTTGGATCAGGTGAGTGTATATGTTAGTCCCCATGAAACAGATAGCAGATGTAAAATTAGTACGCCCCCCTCAAGTGCAGGATGAGTCATCAACAACTTTTTATGATTTATCAGGAAATGATTGCGGTTAGAGGACAGATGTGATAAAGACACTTGGGGACCACACTAATTACCACACTCCCTGTTCTATATTCTACTTACTCCACCCCTTCTGCACTCTGCTGCACATACATGAACAAAAATAGCAGGTGGAGACGCCCACAAAGTTTGTACCCTCGAGACCTCCCACTCTGTCATGAACACCTGTACAGTTTAATACATTCCATCACCCCTGTAGTTCACACTGTAGGTTCTACTAGTAGTTTTTTTGGTGACCTTTCTTTAAGTGCCTTTATTAAACCAAATGTCATCTTGGACAGTGGAAACGTCAGGAGCTTACAGGCACGTTTCCATGAACTTCCATGTGTTTTTGGTGCTTTAGTGACTGTTGGCTACAAGTTTAGACATTTTCCTTTGCAACATTTCAGCCGCTCCTGCAGCTGCTGTCAGATTTCTGTCTGATTGGCTCCTATAATCATCGTGTACATGTGCGGTGTTTGTTTTTACTGTCACTGAAGCCGTGGAAATGAACACTGGGGCCGTGGTGGGAACCCTGCAGCTAGCTCAGTGTTAACATGTACACACAGGGGACCAATGATTTTAACAACAGCTACTCATAAATTACCTACAGCACCATCATAGCAGCACACTGATGTGATAAGCTGTGTGTGTGTGTGTGTGTCAGAGAGAGAGAGAGAGACAGACAGAGAGAGAGAGAGAGAATAAAAAAGTAAAGTAAAAATAATAAATGTCTGTTTGGCCATTTTCTTTCCACAAAAACAGGAAATCTGGTCACCACACACGCACACACACACACACACACACACACACACACACAAACACACACATAGAATGTTCCACTCCAAAAAAGATGAGTTGGACAGCACCTTCATCACATGTAGCTTCACTGCTCTCAGTTTTGATGAGTTCCACAGCAGACCTTTTGGTTTCCCCTCCTTCTCTCTGAGGTGTAGACTGAAATAGAGCTGACTGCTTTATGAGTGGAGGTGAAATTTCCGCCTTTAGCAGTGGCTGGATATGATAGAATCTCTTAGTTATTGTGCCTTGGTAAATGCCTTGGTAAATTGATCATGTCGGGGTAGCTTTCATCATGTCTGGGCATCGGCCTTGATATCTTCACCAAAAAAAGAAAGCACAAGAGGAAATTCAAAATGTGTCGGCTCACAGCACATCATGATTCAATCTCTTCGAGCCTAATCTTCCATGCCAAGTTCAGGGAGCTATATTTATGAGTTTGTAAGAGTTGCATTTAAAAGCACACTGGGTCGCCTCCTGCAGCTTGAGGCTTGTAAAGCTCAACTACACACGAACAC
This sequence comes from Sciaenops ocellatus, assembly GCA_033000465.1. NCBI lineage: Eukaryota > Metazoa > Chordata > Actinopteri > Sciaenidae > Sciaenops > Sciaenops ocellatus. The sequence continues at coordinate 2,703,276 of CP136872.1, read as the reverse complement.
AGCATCAGACAATCCTAAACCACAGGCAGACAATTAGGAAAGGTAGAATTTGGAAGTGGAGTCAACAGAAGCATTACTAAATGGATATTTTTTCAGTTTGTCTTATCACCATACTCACATCACGTATGTACGATTAAAGAATTATTGGCCTTGTAAAAATATAGCACAGTCAGCCAAGTTCAGCGGGTGTCTTCATCCTTGTGTATTATCAGGCTTTTGTCCTGTTCTAGTCTTCTGCTTTGTTTTGTTTCCTGTAGTTCTGCCCTCTGTGGTTGTGTTCAGGGCTTTAAAGGTGGGGTTAGCAATTATACCATGACAAATAATACCACGGCACAATGTGAACAATGACACAGCAAATAATGTAACTAATATTAGCTGTGGGTTTTAAAGTTAACATGCAGAGAGGAGGTTTCCCAGAGCCAGCACACCAGCTCCAGATAGTGATGCTCACCGCTCTCCTGCTACTATAGCTAACATCACAACAACAAGAAAGTAAGCTCAGCGTCTGTGGAAAAGACTTATTAGACCAGAGTCACTTACCCCGCCTTTAATTTAGGTTGGTCAGGCATCACAGAGGTGACAGCTTGCCTAGAGCTGGAGTGTCAGAAACTGTAATACCTGTAAAATGTCCAACTTCAGAAATAAACATGTTTACAGCCTGGTACAAAAAACAGTTTTGGTCTCTATAGCTAATTTCCCCGTTTATGACAACTGTACTGAGGGTGAATTTTTATACACTCATTAAAGTTATGCAGAATTAATAGCATGGACGCTTTGATTGACAGGTAGGTGTTGTTACAGATGGCTTTCTTAAGCACCCAGGCGTCATTCAGCTTGCCTCAGGTCCACCGATGATCCACGTCTTTGCCGATTTTTAAAATTAAATTCAAAGCAGCGCTTCAGAAACCTGTGGGGAATGTCATTCATGTCCTGTTCATTCATTATACTATTACTGTGCACGCTCTGTACATGAGCAAGAAAACACAAAGTGTGTGGGAGCACAAAGATGGAGTTTTATACTAAAACAACTAACTGTGGAAGATCCACACTTGATTTGTCAAACTCAGTCAAGTAAGCTTTGAACAGGGACTGTGGATTGTCCCTGTTTACAGTCCTTCACAGACTAGATTAACACCATGTCAATGCACTGTTGCACTCATGCCTAGATTAAGTGTATTTTTAGACAATAAACCATTGCCATCTAATTCTAATTCCTATGAGATTCTTTTGATACTTGTGTTTGTTACTACATGTTGATGAGGAGAATACAGAATACTGCCTTGGCTTGTATTTCTGTCTTTACTGCTGATTTTATAGTAAGGGAAACATGATGGTGGAATAACAGAACCGAACAGAACGTCATAGACAGGCTGGTATAGAGGGATGAGACTGCTGCTGCTCTCTGCTTACAGACTGCAGAACAGAGGACAAACTGAGGCTTCCACACCAACCACTGACCTACTCTCTCTCTCACACAGACACACACAGACACACACATGCATGTGCACACATTTTCCAGTCTCCATAAAGCCTAAATATACAGTAGCTGTGAGTGAGGTAAAGAAGGAAAGTGGAATGTGTGTGGAATGACTGGCAGCTATAAAAAACAGTCTGTCAGCTGGTCACAAAATAACTCTAAATGTTTCTTCATCAGTGTGGAAAAATCCAAACACAGTGAGCATGAATGCAGCACGGCTCTGACATGCTTGTTGGACTGCAGTTTGGAATACGTTTTCTCTAATGAAGCTGTTGGATGTAAGAGATTCACCTCTGGCACAGTTAAAAACTTTTCAACCAAAACTGCTAGTTGATAAGTCCAGTTTGCTGGCAGCACGGTTAGTTTAGAGTTTATGATCATTTATAGCACAGATGGCTGTTGATAGAGTGGCATTATAGGTAAATCAGTCTTTATTGGACTGAGAACTCGGGGCTTTTAGCTGTAAACATGAGCTTTTCAGCAGTTAAAGCTGTAGACATATAATGAGCATAGCTGTATCCACCGCCGAGGTCACAGAGGTCTGGACCTCTGTATTCATTCCCAGGTATATGTTATAAAAGTTGCGAAATAATCGACTAAAAATAACTTCACTTTAGTGCACAAAGATATTGTACATGTCCTGATCACTGTTGGACGGAACGGCATCATGACATTTGGTTCAAACATTCATGTTCCCCTCAGGATGAACTGTAATAACTTTGGTGATCCTCTGACTTTTTGTCCAGTCTCAAAACTCAGCCTCACAGGCTGAACTGATATGGTGAACATGGTAAACACAATACCTGCTAAATATTAGCGTGCTAGCATCATCATTGTGCGCATGTTACAAGCTAAGCATTAACTGAGCATTTAGCTCAAAGCACCGCTGTAAATGTCCACGGCCTCATGAAGCCATTAGCATGCCTGAAGCCTTGTGCGGTGCTTTCAGATGGCCAGTTGTTGCTGTTGCCTCCTTCATTAATCTAAATGTAAACATGGAGGCAGCCATTTTGTCAAGGATTTTGCTGTGTTCCAAGTGCACAGCAATGCAGTGCAGAACATATCCACTATACATACTTGATGTTGAATTCAAATTGAACTGTGTTGACAATAGTATGTAGACATCCAAAATGAAGTGTTAATCCACAGAGCTTTGGTGGTGGTTTAGTTTTAGTGAGGAAACAGTTCACTTTTAAGGATACTAAAAGATTTCATTTGAAGGTTTAATGGTCATTTCTGATATTTTGATGTTGAGGACAGGTGAATGGATGTCCGTGTTGAGGGGAGAACACAGAGGAGGGATGTCATTGGTTAGGCTGGTCTGGGAGAACTTGCTGGAGGCCGAGCAGAGGAGACTCAGAGTGGGGGTTCAGCGTCAGGTGTGTTTCCACCCGAGCTGCTTACAGGAAACCAGATGATAATAATTTGTCCTCCTATTAATAGCTAACTACATGTAAACACACACCCAGTGATAGCATGCCGAGTGTGGAGTGAACATCTGTTACAGTCTCAGGCGCTGTTATTCAGATAAATCATCTGTCACCACTTACATATTTTATATTTTGTAATCAAGGTGAGCCCCACAGGGATACTGGAAGGAACAAAGACAACAAGTGTTTACAGCTGAACTGATGAAAAAGAATGAGAATTGGTAAACATTAATTACATTTCTCAAATTAAGCAATTAACTGCCATTGTCTGGATTCATAAAATCATTCATCACACGAGTTTAAGATCTAAAAGTCTCATTAACAAGGTAACAAAACATTATTCTTACTTTCATGTGATTATACACTAATGAAAACAGAGTTATGTTCCCTATTCTGTTAATAGAGCTTCTAAATCTGACACACTGGACCTTTAAATTCACAGTCATTTTGTGAGTCTCTATAGATGCCAGTTATTTGTGATATTTTTCTCCTGATTGCAGCAGAGTTATAGTTACACCAGACAGTCTTTGTGTTTCTATATAACTCCTGGTCTAAATCCTGTATAAAAAACAACAGAAGTGTCTGATCCTCCCTGATAAATCCCTGATAATTCCTTTGTCAGTTTTCTGTCATGACAAGACTTCTTCTTTACCCACGTAGGCTTCCAGAAACTAGACTGAAGCAAACACACCTCCTGACAGTGATGTCATCAGTCTGTGCAGTCTGTCTGTGAGTCAGGGCTGAGAAGAAATCTGCTTCATGTATATGACGACCATAGATCCTCCCAAGCCACCAGGAAAAGACAAGAGAAGAGGGTGAACCAAATTGCTCTTTTGGATTTCAGAGTGATTTATGGATCATTTTTTTGTTTTTATTTGTGTCAGTGTTGTCAGAAGTCACAGAGTTAAGACTGAGGATCTTAGGGTCACTATTTACAAGACTACAACTAGATTCACTTAGAGATTATTTCCCATCATGCACCTGGTGGGAATTTACAAGACCTTGTGTCTGCATTGTCAAGCAGATTCTGTCCATTTGTCTTCCTTCTTGACTCGGTCATGCTACAAATGGGAGGACTCCACCCAGAGGCAACTCTTGGGGGCGATCTGGTAGCTCATCTGGTAGAGCATCCCATGTACAAAGGACTAGTTGTTATCGCAGTGGACTGGGTTTGCTCCACCAATTTCCAAGAGATAGAGCAGTCAGTGCTGATGTGACTGAACATACACGATCCAAGACTAAAAAACTCTGATAATATTAATTCATTTTAAGATTAAAAACATGTTTGATTTTATCAGAATGTCAAGACAAGAAAAAGACTTTTAGAATTTTATGACCACCTTACACCAACTGATCGAGATGACTGGAGCAAAACATTTAGGATTTCATACCAAAGTGGTTTGTTGTGAGGCAGATGGGCTTGGATTAGTTGGAGAATCTCTCTTGGCTCCTGTCACCTCTGGGAGCAATCTTTACTTTATGCATCACATGATGTGAGAGTGTGAAGTTCGTGGTCTCCTTGGACAGTTTGCATGTTGGGTCAGTCTAATGTGATGGATCCCTTGTTGTACAGAAACAGAGTGAATGCCTTGAGAGAAAGTTAAAGACAGGCAGAGATCTGAGCGCTGGAATGAAGTGTTGCAACATCTCATACCTCAGTGTGCCAATGAAGAGAAATGTGAAAATACAAATCAGAGCATGACAGCTGTTGCATCAAACACTGAACAAAAAAAACCCAAATATTCAGTGCATGAATGTGAGTCATGCAGAGGTTGGAGTGCTGCAGAGAGATACGTCCTGTGGTCACTGACCAGCTTTATCACGTCTGTCCACAGACTTCATTTTGGGTGTGTGTTTGATGATTAACTAGGCAGTAGGGTGGAGCTCCTCAACGACTCGCTTGTCCTGGATATGGGCACTGTTATTGTAGTTCAGGACAATAATGAGCTGCTGTTTTATTATAGGCAGTCCATCTGCAGGATCAGGATCTGGGTGGATCCAGGTATTTTAATAGCACCATATAAATGATAAAAAAAATATCCCATCCCAGCCCTTTGTTTGCTCTGCCAAATCTCTTAAAATGTTAACCATTATTTAACCGACAATAATAAATGTCTGTGTGTGAGGGAGTTAAGCTGTATTGCTCAGGTCTCTATTTCCATGAAAGTGCAGGAAGAGCAGCAGTTCTCAGACTGGAGCTTAGAAGAAAGATTGAAAGAAAGAAGGAAAAAATGGTTTCTGTTTCAGAACTTTCTCCCTTTTTCTTCTCATCACATGCTGTAGCCTTAGTGTCCACACTAAGGCTACAGCATGTGATGAGGTGCTGGTATTTGCTGGAAATCTCCAGTCAGGCTCTCTGTGCACTGTGCAGCTTTATAAACCCATTATGAGGGACTTGAATCAGCAATGTCAAGGATATAAAGACATTGGTTAACAAAAAGTGGGGCCTTCTTCAGGGTCCTCGTTTCTATGTACAGACTGTGGAGATTGTTCTGTGGAGAGTGTAGTGTGCAATTTTGCAGCACACCTTGACTACACGCTGCAGTCTTATTTTGTTTTCAATAGTAAGAGATCTGTACCAAGTCACAAACGAGAAAGTCAGGACAGATTCAATAAAACAGTGAAACATTGGCATAAAAATGAAAATTCCATAGCTTTCTCTCTGAGAAACATGTGCTGATGAGCTTTTTCACATATAGCAACGACTTGTGAATCAAAGGTCAACTTATTATCAGTTCTAGTGCCGAGGTACTTACACTGCTGAGCAGTCTCTACAGCCTGACCATCTATGATGACAGGAAAGAAGGCAGAGGGAGTCTTTAGTTTTAGACACATTAAAGTCTGTGTGAAGTCAGAATAAATATGTGTTCTGAGCTTGTCAGACCAAAGAGGAAAGTGTTATTAACCCCCCAGCTAGATTTGAATGATTAAAAATATTAACAAGTTTATGAAATTTTGCGTCAAAATCAGGAAAAAATTCATTCTCAGCTCCAGGACTGCGGGAGCTCGGAGCAGTCAAGCAACAATTTTGAAATGACTGATTGTCTCAGATGAGTTCAGAAAATGACATGACTAACTTTGAAACACCCTGGACATCCTGGACTGAAAACTGGTGAAAAACTTCTAACTAATATATTGTTCAAAGTCTTTTCGCATGTTTTCAGCAAATATTTTCCAACATATTAATGTATTTTGAAAGAAATCTCAGTCTTTAATGTGAAGAGAAGATGACTTACACCACTCTGTGAATTCTTTCATAACAGGGTTGTTGTCGGTCAACAGTGACACTATAACAGAGTCATCTGCGAACTTAATAATGTGGCGCTTTGTGAATCGGCTTTGGCATATAATTGTATATAAATATATCCCCCTGAGGGGATCCAGAGGACGAAAGAACGCTACATGAAATGCCATTCACTCTCATGCATTGAGACATGTTGGTTAAAAAGTTCATCAGCCCACTGCCTTAGGATGGTGATGTTGGTCAGTTCAGTGGGTCTGGCCTTCCATCATATTTTGGTCCATTACAGGTTATCCCAAAAATCAAGTCCAATATTTACTACCAGTAATGATTGGTCCAATGATGAAATGATGATGACCAGTTTTACAATGTGTAATTTGTTGTTTTTGGTCTTTTAAAATACTCAACAGAAGCATCTTTTGTTTTGTTCATTTAGTCTTGAATACGCAGAGAGCTCAGCGATTACATTACTGTACTGAGATCTGTTGCAATACTCTCAGACTGATTCATTCCCCACCTGTTGGAGAACAATGGGCTGTGTGAGATTCGTGAATGTAACTGGCAGTGAACTAGCTTCAAGGCTGTACTTAATAACACAGAGACAGCAGAAGTACGTGCAGTGACATGGCATTTTACCACCACGTCAGATGACCAACCACATGAGTCACATATGGAAGAGAGGAAATGCTTTCTCCCTCTCAAGGCCAACACTGTTCAGCCCCAGAGTGAGAAAACAATGAGCCAAACAACAGGCCTGAAATAAAAGGGTCTTCTCACCCCATGAACATATTTTCCCTCTTCCTTCTAGTCGTAGCCTACCTCTGCATGAAGATATTTTTGGGTTTGTTTGTCCAGGGGTAGGAATATGTGTGCGTGTCGCCAGCCCAGCAGAGTCGAGGTGAACAGAATAGAGTCCTACTCAGCCTATGAAATCTGTTTTATATTGTATCATGCAGATGTGTAAATTATTTTCATTTCCACTCCAATGTCACTTGAGTAATCTAAGTTTGAAGGATTTGATGACAGAAAGCCGAAGTTACAAACTGAGGCTAAAAAAAGCTGAAAATAAGACTGAAGACACCACGTATCATTTCAGTTTGTAAGATGGCTAGATTTTCACATTTTCTACAGACACTATGTATGTGCCCCAAATATCCCATAGAGCTGGCAGAATAAATCATGTGTTTAGTTAGGAGGGGCTGGGTGGTGATGGGGGGTGTTTTGCAGAGATTTGAATTGGTGGAGGCTGACAGGAAGCAACGTCTGAAGAGATCACTTAGCTGGAAAGACAGGCTCTGAGCTGTGAATAGATTTGTCAGGAAGTTGACCTGTTGAGGTCAACGTTGGCTTTGATTTGACCTGTTTTTGTAATAGCTGTAGCATATTACTGCATATAATACAACCATATTGGTTGAATTTGCATTAGATCCTGGCAGTAAGAAAAGAGAAAAACACAAGAGAAAAGGATGTGTCAGCGACACTGGGCCAAGGCCAGGAACAGGAGTGTTAAACATGCGAGTCAAGCTGTGGTATCCTGGAGTTTCAGTTGTGGTTTTTCAGGGCTGGGTTTGTTTAGCCAGTGTTGTCCTGCAGATTTTACTAGAATAGCCTTTTGCCCCTAATGAATGACTTCATCAAAAGACTACAGTGAGGAGAACATGTAACATGGTGTGTTGTCTATTATGTGTACAAGTTGTGCTTATTCTCATAATATTGTGTAGAAAAAGTTAAATTGTGTTTTATAGTCCCCACCACTTACTGTCTTTGGTTTGTGTCAGTTTGGTGAAATGAAGTGAGACAAAGCAATAAGATAACGCCATAACTCATTATATCAATCATGTGTCATCTAACCCTGGCAGACAGGCCGGAAGACAATATGTTTTATGCTTCAGCAACAGGAGGAAATAACAGAGCGCTTAGTGTGTTTGATTCTTTGTTTGTGCCCCAGTTTTTGTGCAAGACCCAAAGACAGGGGAGATAAAAAGATGAGAATTATCTTGTAGCTTAGATCTAAACTTGATGTTTCAACCCAAGTGAAACAAATCACTGAAAGCATGCAGACCTGCCCCTCCTCTAAAAGCTGCGATATTCATTATAGTGTTAGCTGGAACAAATACTGTACTCCTCTTTGAGCTTGAGCAGGAGTGGAGCTACAGATGTCACCTTTGTCTTGAGGAAAGGTCAACATGAAAATCGCAAAGATGAAACGGTCAGGAGGTCAGCTTCACATCAAGTTACATCCTCTGGGGATCCACAACAGAATTAAGGCAATAAACTGAAACATTTGTTAAAGCTGTGAATTAAATGGTAAATCTCTCAAACCTCCATGGGCAAACTGTGATCTCAACAGGCTGAGATTAACCCAGACCTTAACCCTGGTGAGCTAATAATTATCACTGCATGTGTTTAAGAGGAGGAAATCAGGCCACACATTGTCTTTATTTCCAGGTCTTAGCATTGGCAGATCGTCTTAATTCCTTCAAGCCAGGAACACCTCATAAAACCCCTCTCGCTGTTACTGTATGTGCAGGAAAAAGACACTGTGGAGCTTTCTCTTCTTGAAAGAAGAGCTCATCATCAGCCAAAATTGCAAGCTCTCTCAGTAAGGGACACTTTAGTGGCCTTTCATGAAGTGAAAGAACTTTACATCCTACTGCAGATTAGTGTTAAACGGACTGACTTGATTTGCATATTGATACCATTTGTTCACCTTCTCTGCATCTCACACTGTAGTTGGAACCAAAAATCCACTGGTCTAATGTCCTTTTCTTTTGTTTCTTGGTTCAAGCAGTTCTCTTCTTCTTCGCGGACTCCCTCAGTCGTGGTTTCTTTGCAGCTATTTGACCATGAAGGTCTGATCCACGCAGTCTGCTCTGAATAGTTGATGGTGAGATGTGTTTGCTACTTGAAGCATTTTTGAGGGCTCTAATCTGAGGTTACATCAAGTGTTTATTTCTGAGGCTGGTAACTGTAATGAACTTCTCCTCTGCAGCAGAGATAACTCTTGGTCTTTCTTTCCTGGGGCGGTCCTCATGAGAGCCAGTTTCATCAGCGTGTTTGATAGTTTTTGCGACTACACTGACCTTCATGCCATAAAGTAATGATGGACAGTCATTTCTCTTTACAACACACATAGTTGGTGCAATTATGCCAACATTACCTCAAACAGGTGGTCTGAAGCACATTGAACACATTGGGGTTGGCAATATTTGGGTGTGAGTATAGGTGTGTGTGTGTGTGTGTGTGTGTGTGTGTGTGTGTGTGTGTGTGTGTGTGTGTGAGAGAGAGCCACCTTTTTGGCTCTTGTTAAAGATGAGTATATATTTGACAGTGATGTCTGACAGTTCTGGGAGGAAGCAGAGGTGTTGTCATTGGAATGCTGAGGTCAAGGATGTCACAGAGCCTCTCTGACCTCTGACCAGAATGCCTGAATGTGTTTACTAAGCCAGAATGCCATGCATTCAGGACTTAAACATGTTCAGAGTCAGGAAACGGGCAGGAAACATCAGTGCAGAACAATCACACCCTGGCACAACATGCACTACTATCTTAAATCAGTCAGTGTTAACAACACCAAAACACCCACTTACTCACATTACAGATTAAAGTACAGTTTATATTCCATCACTCGTGAACAAGACCCTGAGGTACCTGAGCTGGAAGGCAAAGCTCTTGATTTTCTAGTCATCTACGTTCCACCCTCACAAGCTTTGTGTGTCTAGAATGAGATCGTGGATACAAGTGGCTGAAATGAGCTTCCTCTACCTGGCAGCCGAACTCAGCCTTAGAGAGAGGGTGAGGAGCTCGGACACCTGGAGGGAGCCTGGAGTTGAGCTGCTGCTCCTTTGTATCGAAAGGAGCCAGCTCAGGTGGTCCATGGGCGCCTTGCTAAACCTGCTGCCAATGTGACCCGACCCAGATAAGCAGAAGAGGATGGATGGATGGATGGATGGATGGATTATAATTTATATACAGTTTAAAACATGTACATCATCATATACTGACACTGTCAATAGAAATCCTGCACACTGTATAGACATTAGGGGCGTCACGATTCTCTAAATCAAGTTCACAATTCCATTTTATTGAAACATTTTAGTTTTTTCAAGTCTTGATTTGTAAACATCAACAGTTGGTTTCATGCACTGACAACTCTCAAATTTCCTTTTTAAAAAAGATAAGCCACATGGCATCTAGTGTGATATAACTGCAGATCCTGTTTTTTTAACTTCTTTTTTTCATCAACAACAATGCAGCATAGTGTATACATTTCATTTTTTTCTCTTTCCAGCTGTACACAACATTTGTACATATTATAGCTAAGTTGTAGTGAAATAAGACAAACAAAAAGCAACATAACAGTTCATCCATTAAATATATTGAATTAAATATACATATTCATTCATTCATATACATACACACATATGAGGAACCAAACCCAGATCATAATTGTCTGCTCCATAGTATAATATTGCATAGAAACATATACATGCAATACATACTCTAAAAAGCAGTGTGGTGTTGTGTGAAGTATGTATAAAGGGGGGTATAAGAGTGACTGATAAATCTCATTGTATTAATAAAACCATGACAGGACTCCACCTCTTGGTAAAGATGGATTATTGGAGCTTGTGATGTGTTCCGTCTGATAGAGGCCCCTGACCTTCTGGATCCATGTGTTGGAGGGTCGGTTTCAGCCATCTAAGGTTATACACTTCAAGGCTGCTGTTAGTCAGATATTTAAAAGGTATTTCTTGGCCCTCCCATTTGCAGATCCTGCTTTTGATTTTGATCATTGAAATTAAAAACTCATTTCAATCGATTTTTAATATGAATCAAAATTGTGACACTCTGAACTGACATATGTACATAATATGTATGCGTATATAATCATCTATTCCATGTTTTTCCATGCAGTTGTATTTTGTAGTTGTTGGTCATTGGTGCTTTTTATGCGTATGTATATTTATACATGTCCCTGTTTTTTCCACATACCTGTGAATATAGCTGTGTACTGTCTTTACCTTTTCTTTATTCTTTACCTTTATTTTCTCGTTGTATCTATTCCCTGTCAATGAAAAAGTCAAATTCCTTCAGTGTGTACATATATGGCCAGTAAGACTGATTTTATTTTTAGATTTGGAACATTTGTTTCAGGTATGGTGTAATCATGAAAGCTTAAGACTGTACCACAGTTTTACCACAAATGACATGTCTCTCTCAAGATCAGGGGTTAAGGCAAGGCCCTCGTCCAACGCGCCATGCATGCTAGGATCTCTAAATGTATGTGTCTAAATGCCTGCTGTCGTCTCTTTTCTGTCTCTGCAGCGTGTCTTTTTCGCTACAACGTCTTGTCGCTGATTTACTTCCTGTACCTGCTGCTGCTGCCATGGTTCCTGTGTCCCAACAAACACACCATCAGAGGTAAGACTGGCCCTATCTGTGTTTGTATGTTCGACATCTTTTGGGATGTTACACCTAATTGTTTTTTCCTCAGACCACACGTTTGTCAAATGAAATGTGCTTCACTGTAATCACTGTGACTTCAGGAAGCAGTTTGCCTGCACTCTGTCCTGTAATCAACCTTCTCTGGTGTTCAGTCTGGCCCGTGATCTGCTTGTGCATGTTATGTTTTGACATAAGGTGATGTGAGTAATGTTTTAAGGAGACTAGGAGTTGCTGCCTAACAGATTTTGCTCAGCGCAGTAAGTGCAGTTTTGCCTCTGTTTATTACAGCTGACAGGAGAGCTGGGGACTTGATGATTGATAGAGTTTTCATATCCAGCGTGTTCTCTTTGAGGAGTTTAGATTTGTACAGTTAAAGATGGGATCACACCAGTGTTGAACCACTGCTTGATTCAGGAGCAACTGTTGAGACTTTACATCAAAATGATGAGAGTGTATTGCTGCCATCATTTCAAGAACAAATCTGCTCGGAGTCTTGTTACAATATTTTCTCATAGTTATCCTTAAAATTATCATTATTATGATTAAGATGCTTATCGTGTTCTAAAAATGTTATATTTCTCATGTTCTAATACATTTTTCTTGATATCATCACATATCGCTTTATCTTATAATTTTATGAAAATATTACACAAAATCACATATACCATTTTCTCATTTTTTAAGAGACCATGTCATGCTCATTTTCAGGTTCATACTTATATATTATACTTACATACTTCTATAGATATTTGGGTGTAGACTATAATAAGTTAAAATGCTTTCATATTCAAAAGACATATTATTTTTCTCATCCTGGCCATTGCTGCAGCACCTCGCCACCCTCTGTATGAAATACTCACTCAGTCTGCTCTCAGAGGTCTCGGGTGGTGTTTTTATCTTATGAGCAAGCTAACCTAGCTGCAAGCTGCTGGGTGCTAATGGAAGTTACACAACGTTGCCAAGCAAGTGAATTCCTGCAGTTTGACCATTACACGTATCATTACAGGGCATGTCATTGACAATCACTCGATCAATCCTTACACTAAATCCACACACAATACTTGTACATAGACACATAAACAATATAAATACGGTTCACAGATTGAAAACTCAAACACACATGTTCAGATTAATGATGTATGATTGATCAATCGTGATATAATTGCTTTAGGCTACATGTCTTAAGGCACTGACTGGATCTTTGTTGTTTTAACAACATACTGGCTTATTATATGAAAAACATGCATCTCTAATGAGAGGAGTTATTACTTCATACCACACATTTAATAAGATTAAATTTTTAGCAATTATGTTCATTACTGATGTCACCTTCAGTGATGAGTCTCCACTTAAAGGGACAGATTCACATGAATTACCTGTGAGGGAGTACTATGTATTACTAATTATTACTACATTCATAGTTACAACATATTTTATATGTTGTAAACAATCTGTCTATCATAAGATATTATTACACAGGACATAAAAATAAATCCTGAATGTATTGAGGAGACACCTGTGTTCATATGAAAACAGGTTCATCCCACACAATGAACTTATTAACAAATTGTTTACCTATTTAACTTTTATGAAATATTAAAATCATTTATAAAATGCCCCCCCTGCAGAGTCCTCTAAACCAAAACAACTTCCTGTGGGGGATTTCCACCACTATAGCCATTTTTAATTGCTCATCTACAATGAAATGTAACTGATTGTGTCATGTGAAACTACCTCAGCAGTTAGTATTAATACATCTCCAGGCTAGGAGGACTGAAAATAGCTAATTTCCTGCTGCCTGTGTGACAGCTATCAGCGGCTGCGATGTCTACTGTACGACCTAGAGCCACGACAAAATACATTAAACATTATACTCCCACGAGGCAGCCAACAAAGGCTGCTTTGTTCTTTATAGTGCAGTGGAAACACAGAGATCAAGATATGGCATGTTTAAGTACTGACATGCATCCAAGTTTATACTGAACAAGTCATGCAGAGCTGCTAACAGCGTGTGAGTGTGTATGTGGCAGCTGGGTGGAGTAACGTGGAGCTGTTTAATGCTCCACCACACAGTGCTTATGATAAAGTTTGTCTTATTGTGTTTACTTAAATTGGACTACTGGAATATGTTTTCAGTCTCTGTCTTTTGGCCACAAACCTACAATGGACATGTGTGTACAGTGTGTGTATGTGTATGCAGTGTGTATCACGTGTATACAGAGTCTGTGCATGAGTTAGCTCAGACAGAATAAACTACAGTAATCCAAACTTCACGCAGACTCTTGGTGTTTTCCCCCAGACACTATGGACATTATCTTTTAATACACACACACACACACACATTTTGCACCAAGTTTGAACCCCTGAGAGAGGAAGCTGTGTGTGTTTATACTGATTCTTCTGTTTTACTTTACTTTGTTTAATCTAAGATATGTTAAATGTTTAATGGACTTCTATTTATTTAATACCTTTCTGAATTACTGACCACACAAAGTGCTTTTAGAACAATGTCACATTCACTCCTTCACACACACACATACACTGACAACTGCTCATCAGGAGCTCCTTCATCCCATCCAAACTCCTCACACTGATACTAAGCTCACTCATACACACATTCACAGCCATCAGGAGGAGTTTGGGGTCCTTGCTCAAGGATACTTTGACTGGACTGGGGGAGCCAGGAATCAAGCCAGCAACCTCCAATTACTAGATGACCCGCTCTACCACCTGAGCCACAGATTGTATCGTCTTAATTTGTGTTAATTAACAGTTTAACCTCAAAAAAGCTAAATTCATTTTACCTAAAGAGAGGCCATTGTTATATATAACATCCATCCATCTATTAGTATCTGTGATCCTCATCAGGGTCACGGTGGGGCTGGAGCCTATCCCAGCTGACTTAGGGCGAGCTAATCACAGGGCACATAGAGACAAACAACCACTTACATTCACACCTACGGACAATTTAAAGTCACCAATTAACCTGTTACGGTTCAGGTCTTTGAACTGTGGGAGGAAGCTGGAGTACCTGGAGAGAACAACAGTCTAGCCAGCACACTGTTCAGGTCAGGGAGCGTCTCATGTTCATACTATGTAGTATGTATCATGTAGGATACATACCCACTGAGAACACACACTCTCCGTGGTGAAGATTATAAATGTGTGGCTTTGAGTTGTTTCCACTGATATTTTCCACAGAGTTGAAATGAAAATTGCTCCCTCTTAAACTGACACTGTGATCTGTAGTCTCAGTATTTAGTAGGGCAAAAGTCATAGATCTTTTTTTTGCCTTGTTTTCCAGTCCTCCTTTGTGTCTCTCTGATTGACTTTTATTTTGGTGAGAGAATAGTTAAAGAGAGAGAGGGGGGTGGGGGTACCCCAAAGGGAAAACCCACTGGCCTGCCAAGACTCTGACACGCACGCACGTACACACACACACACACACACACACACACACACACACACACACACACACACACACACACACACAGTGTTGGGATGGAGACAGCTCTGAAGTCAGAGCTGGATTACTCAACAACTGGCATGTGTTCAAATATTCAATTATACGCCTCCTTATTCTTATACATCATGTACAGGACTTTCTTTAGAAGGAGAATGAGGGTTTTTTTACTCTGTGATTGGTGATGTCTCTCCTAAACTTTGATCTAGAGCAACATATCTCTGCAGCAACGGTTCAAAGTCTGGATTTCTGGATTCCCCCCCCACACACACAGGGCTGCTTCTGAAGACTCTCTGATTCAGAATTTTAATAAGATCTAATCTGTGAAATGAGTGCTATGACAAAGTCAGAGTGTATCTTCAAAACCAACAAGAAAGGGAGCTATGTGAGATTGCTGTACAGTTCAGCATTTAGAATGAAACAACACAGTGTTTTTACATGTGTGACGACATTCATAGCACTTAACACTATATGCACTCTCTGTGTGGTTCAAATTAAACTTTGGTAGCCAATCCAAGCTTGGCATGTAGACAAAAGTATCAAAAAAAAACAAAAAAAACAGGCAAAGGGTCACAGCGAGCAGGCAAGCACAGAAAACAGGGTAGAATTTACAATAACTGACCTATGTAGCTGGAAACTAATGCTGGGAGGTCAGAAACTCCCAGATGAAATGTCCAATTTCCAGCCTCCGAATGACTATGACATTTCTACGGAAGCCCTAAGCCCAATACATTTTATTTCCTCTGTATTCTGATTTTCATGTCATTACATTTACATTTAGTCATTTAGCTGATGCTTTTATCCAAAGTGACTTACAGAGAAGGGAACAATCAAGGTACAGTGCAGTAAGAAAGTGTTAGTGCTGCTGTTAGTGGTGTGACAATTATTAAAGGGATAGATTTATCATGTCCAGTTGTTGGTAGTGTTGGAGAGGAGGTCCTCTCTGAAGAGCTGGAGGTCTTCCTGATGTTGTAAAGTGCTAAGTGGCATGACCGGGCAACTGAGGCGACATGATTGGAGAAGGTTAGTTGGTCATCGATCAGTTTTGATGTCGTGGTGTATTGTAGGTTTGGCTGGGAGGACCAATAGTTCAGTTTCTGAGAGGTTCAGCTGGAGGTGATGTGCCTTCATCCATGTGGCAATATCTGAGAGGCAATCAGAGACCTGTGCAGAGACCGAGGGGTCCCCTGGAGGAAATGACAGATAGAGCTGAGTGTCATCTGCATAGCAGTGATAGGAAAAGCCATGTGAGTGGATAATTATGTTAAAATAACAAATGTTGTTATCCTGAGATAACAGAATAATTTTCTTGAGAAAACAAAACTTTGTTTTCCTTTGATAATGACATAATTAATAAGAGATCTCCAGAAAACAAAATGATAGTCTAGTATATTAAATCATTGCAGGACACATCATTCAGTGCAGCAATGTCAGAGGAGCAGGAGAATGTTGCAATTACAATGATTTAATATACTAGACTGCCCTTTAGTTTTCTCAAGATCTCAAATTAATTATGGCATTATGTTGGGAAAATGATCTCGTTATCTAAAGAAGAGAAAATGATCCTGTTATCTCTTGATAGCGTGTTATTTTGACATAAATAACTAAAGAAAACAAAAGAAATCAACGAGAAAACAGAGGAAGTAAAATGTAAAAGTATGCCTGCTTATAGATTTTTTTGTACACATAATTGAACTCTCAGCAGTGCAGCCTTGCATACATAAACAGGACAGACACATGTTTTTTTTTTTTGAGAACTTTATTTATATTCAATTTTTAGGTTACAGAACATTGAACATATGACAACAAATTAACCCTACCCACCCGCCCCTCACAAGGCCAAAGAAAAAAGTCAAGAAAGAGAGAGAAAAGAGAGAGAGAAAAGTATATGTAGATGTACACTCACATATATAGAAGCACTTACACATGAAAGAAAGACAGACTGATAAACAATTCGTACTACATAATCCACATATATTATCAACTGAGTACCAAGCTTATACAGACTCTACAATCTTGAATATTGAAAAAAAAAAAAAAAAAAAAAAAAAAAAAAAAAATATATATATATATATATACACACACACACACACACACACACACACACACACACATATATATATACATATTACACATATACATATATATATACACAACATACATACATGCATACACATGATGGGGACACAATCATCAGTTAATCATGCACGCAGATCCAGCTGGTCATTTCATATGCGTAAAGTTTAATATGGTAAAGGACAGACACATGTTTTAAGGCACTTTTATATTTGAAGCTCACTAACTTAATACACTTAATACTGTAGGCTGCACATACATCTGACCCTCTCCCCCGTTGACTGAAATGTACAAGAAAAGTGTGTGTGACATGGTGCTTCTTCATGAAGTCGAGGTAGATGGAAAGTAGGAACCCTTAACTTTCCATTCTACTTTTAGAAGGTCAGAAATTTCTGAGTCCTGAGTCTTCTGGAACGCAGCATAGGGTGGCCAGTATATACTGGGGAAGCTTACTGGGAAATGACAAGCAGGTGTGTAGGCAAGTGAAGAGCAGATGGAGACCTGCAGACACTCACTGTGATAAGTTTGTCTGAAACAAAAAGACTCTGTGTATACTGAGTATAAATAAAAGATGAAATCTGTTTGTGTAGCGTGTGTTAACACGTCTAAATGAGATTCAAGGCCAGCTGGAACACAGCACTTAAGTGTTTCATGGCTCAGTCCTTTTTAATACTGAATCACAGTGCAGAGGTGTCAGTAGGAGAGAGGGCAGCCCTGCTGCTTTGCTGTCACGCTACCCATTAACATTTTATAACATGACAGGATATCAAGACTCTATCACTGTTTGTTTTGGAAGAATTTTATTTGTCATGTAATAAAGGATGACATTTATGAGAATGTATATTGAGGATGTTAGAGGGTCAGTGTAGTTGTTTATTTAGTTGGGATACTGACTACAGAGCTGCACATGATCAGGAATAAAGCCACATGAGAATGAAAAACAGGCAACAACAAAATCAGTGTTTTATTTCGTCACTGAGGGAATCTGTGTGAACTTCTCTTTTTCTTCTTCTTTCATGACATTATTTGTTGTCAGTGCTGCAGCCATGGTGAAGAGGAACAGTCCTGTCATGTTTTAACAGAATCAACATGGATCTGTTCATACATTTGAATTCAAAGAAAAACATTTTTTTGGCTTACCCTGATATCCCAACGAAGGGAAAGAGTACAGCTAAGTCATCTTTTTTCAAGATCAAACTGGAAATTTTAGATCATTTGAGCATTTTTCAACATTTATCATCTTTCTGAACAGAATTTGATTGAAATCAACCTTTTACTACAACTCAAAAAAAAAAAAAAGTTGTTTTAATATTTTTGTTGAGTGGATATTGACCATAAAATTCACTTGTAGCAAGAATAATCAGTGTCACTATTGTCTTATGTGGTCACTTGTCTGGTGTTGAATCTCCAGCAGTCCACGACCCCGCAAAGACTGTAGGTAATGGATGGAGCATGGTATACTGATGTCCCACAAGCACTGGGATGGAGGGACACTAGACAGAGGGAAAAACACTGATACACATACAGTACACTTGATATCATACATGATATCTGATGTGAAAGAGATCAAATAAACATATTTGAATCAAGAATTTTTTTTGGCCTTTTTGAGCTTTATTTGATAGAGACAGCTGAAGAATGACAGGAAATGTGGGGAGAGAGAGATGTGGAATGACATGCAGGAAAGAGCCACAGGTCGGATTCAAACCCTGGGCCGCTGCGGCAAGGACTGAGTGGGTGAGTGGTGGAACTGTTGGTCTCTGTAAATAATATTATAGAGTACGGTCTAGACCTGCTTTGTAAGGAAAGTGTCATGAGATAACTTTTGTTATGATATGGCGCTACATAAATAAAATTGAATTGAATTGAGCCTTTGTACATGGGACGGATGCTCTACCAACTGAACTAAACGACACCTCTACTAAAAATACTTCTAACTATGTTTTAGAGTGTTTGGGCTGTGTTTGATTTGAGACGTGTCTCAGCTTATGTCGCATGTCGGCTCCATGAGGCGGTAAATTAGGACGTTATTTTAAATTAAACTTAATTAAACTTATTATAACTTATTATAACAACATATAATATATTATAACAACAAGTGGTGTCACAGGTGCTACATCCGTAGTTTTCTACAGCCTGTGGTGACACCTTTGCTGCCCTCTACATATATGACCCATTTTCAAAGAGTAACAGATTCAGTCATTCTTAAAGAACTTATGTTACCTCCTGAGAAAATCAGTAAATCCATGCAACCAACGATTAAAGCTTCTGCATAGATTAGTCCCCCTCAATTTATTTCAGTGGAATCTACCAAAACACGCACACACACACACACACACACACACACGCACACAGACACACACACACACGCACACTGGTAGCTGTGTATGAAGGTAATTTCCATCCAGAGAGGGCTGGGCTGGAAATACAAACAGTGGAAGAGGAAGCTGCACCACTGTGACCCCCCACACACTCTGTCCTCCGGCAGCCTCAGCTTGAGTGAACTGTAAAAACCTGACACTGTGTTTAGTCTGTGTGTGATTTATCTCCTTCACCTGCAGTCACTGTTGTTTTGTTGTTTTTCATTTTACAAGCAAAGATGCCAAACATGATCCAGTTTCAGCTTTTAAGTTGTGAATATTTGCTGTGTGAGGTTGAATATATTTGGGTTTTCGACTGTGTTTACACGATGTGTGTGTTCTGAAAGGGTTTCCTCAAAGTTTATGGCACATTTGAATTGTTAAGCCCACAGTGTTTATGTCCATACCACAGCTGCCGACACAGGCTGACATCCAGCAAATCTTTCAGAGTTGATGGACGCGACTTTATTTATGAGGCTGCTGAAATCCTCTTCACTGTGGGCCTGCTGACAGCCTGTCACAGGTTTCATCACAAATTTATCGTGGATCACAGTACTCGTACACACCTCGCCCTATTAAACCTAACACTGCATCTCTGCACCTCTGCGCTCCACCAATGTTTGGAAGTTAGAGACATGAAGAGAGGGGTTAACTTCTGACATGACATTTAGCTTTCCCAGTTGGCTCAGTAATGTGTGAAGGACAAAGGAATGCAGCTGATGGCTGCAGTGATTCAGCAACAGTGAAGACAAACACAGGACTGTCTACGTCACTGTTCAAATTGACATCACTTCCTGCAGCTGCTTCACATGGTGAGGTTTGGCAGTCTGTCCAGTGGATTTCAACCTTCAGGCCAGTGGATACCAACTTTCATGGTATCATGTCACTAATGTCAGGAGGATATGTCCTTTATTAGTTTATAGTTTAAGTTGTATTTGATGCAGCTACACTAACAGTTCTTTTCGTAGTCCTCTTTGCTGCGTTAGGCTAAACACAGCACATCTTCCTCATCTGACTTGGTGTATAGTTTTTTGTTCGTTTGTCTGTTTGCTGTACGTTTGTTCATCCTCTATGCCTCTTGTCTCTTTGTCTTCCAGGTCACACAGGTCGGTTCATCAGAGCAGTGTTCTGTACCAGTCTGCTATTTGTCCTTGCTCATATCTGCTTCCAGACGGTCCTTTACACATATCCTCCTCTCAACATCGCCATCGGGGATAACTGTTCACAATGGGATACCATAAGCAGACACATAGGACTGTCCAGGTATGTAGCTATTGTTTGATTAAGTGAAGCACCGGTTGTCTACCCCACTGTTATTGATGGGTGGAGGCTGATTGAGGCAAATGTTGTTAATAAAAATATATGAGCTGGTCTATTCAGTTGATAGTCTACTATTGGGAAAATGTAATGTCCATATATTTCAAGTAATACAACACATGAAGTAGATGAATCTTATTTGCCTCCATCAGGGAATGACACAAACGTATTTATAGAATTAATATAACATACTCACAATGGAACATACAGAACATTAACTAAATATTAAAACATAAAAATAAAATAAGTCTCAAGTATGAACAGAAGCACTTGGATTGGCAGCATCGTGTGCAGTGTAGATTATTGTAGCAAATGTCAGAATATCAGATTTTCAGTTGCCTCTGTAAGTAAGAAGTGTCTGACCTTCCTTGACCTTTTCATATATATATATATATATGTGTGTGTGTGTGTGTGTGTGTCTCATAGGCTTCCCCTAGAGGATCCTTGGAGTGTGTTACGCCTTCTGTGTCCCGACCTGGGCGTATGTGTGGTTGCCTTGGTAACAGTCGTCCTCTGCAGCAGATTGGTCAGGAACCGAGAAATGGTGGCTGCTGCCAACATCACATCGGTGAGTCACTGTGTGTGTGTGTGTGCGCGTGTGTGTGTGAGAGAGAGAGAGAGAGAGAGAGAGAGAGAGAGAGTCATAGCTGAAGGCAGACATGTGACTCAAGTCATTTGGTCCAAGTCTCAATCATCATTTTTTCTTTGGCAAGTCAAATCAAGCAGTCTTACCTGCAGTATCTGACACTGTGCTGGTGTCTGTCTGATCATGATATGAATCTGACCTGTTCAAAAAGTATGACAGCGAATTTAGTTTACAATTGAATTTCTTCACAGCTAGCCATGTAATCAGATTATTAGCAGATTATTTCTTCACAATCAAAACATATTGATGACATCATAACCATCTGATCTGATCCATGGACCATCAGGAAGTGTTGCGAGAAGCTTGACTGACAGGGTCGTCATCAAATCATGACAATTACATTCCCAATGTGCGCTCACACACACACACACACACACACACACACACACACACACACACACACACACACACACACACAATATGATTTGTGCTGCACTCACTGCTGGGTTCAGTGTACCAAAGCCAGGCTGCCTTCTTTACTTCATAAAAGAAACTTTAACAGGTCTGTGGAGGGGGAATGCTTTGTAAACCATAAGTTTTGTTTATCATATAGGCTACACACATTGCATACCTACAAGTAGGTAAGTACTGGTGGTAAGTTGCATACGGTCCAGCCCGCTGCTTTGTTTTTATTGTATTGTAATATTTGTTATACTGAAAGTAACTTGTTTACTTTTCTGTAGTGAATATACAGTGGTGGCCAAAATGATTAGAACACCTGTCAGATCTGAAAATACTGACCTTTTTTTTGCCTCCAAAACATGATTTCATTTCATAATGTTCATGAAACATGCAGATGGTTGCTCTGAGCACAACGTATATCAGATGAAGGGAGTCCTGCTGATTTTATCCACTTAGAACTTTTACATTTAGTATGTTCACCTTTTGCAGCAGTTAAAGCAGCACATCTCTCTGGCATTGTGTCAATATATTTCCTGAGAACTTCAACACTAATGTTATCCCATGCCTTCTGCAACTCAAGCCAAAGGCTTTCCTTTGAATGTACAATACATCTATCCAGTTTAATTTGCTCTATGGGGTTGAGGTCCGGATTTCGAGGGGGCCAGTCCATCATTTTCAATGTTTCAGCAGATTCCTTCTGTCACAGGTAGTTCAGACAATAGTTAGAAGAATGTTTGTGGGCATTGTCCTCTTGGAAAATAAATCCAGGGCTAATAAGATAACTCCCAGATGCTATTCTGTGTCTAACCAGAATATTGTGGTATACTTTCTTATCCATGATGCCATCAATTTTCACTAAGTCACCTGTTCCTGAGGCTGAAATGGCACCCCATGAAAATGACCTAAGTCTCCTTATGATGGCTCTATTCTATGGTTTACAGAGCATAATGATGACATTGTAGATATTTAATTTGGTATTTTAATGACCAATTCAACAAAAACAACTGAAACCTCTTAAGTATGCCAAGTGTTCTAATAATTTTGGCCACCACTGTATATATAATTTTATATATGTATTATAATAACTCAGAGCCCCCCTCCACCCCCCAGCCAACTACTCTCCCCTCTCCTGTCCTCTGGGTCCTTTTCATACACAGCGGGAAAGTCATTTAGTAGGAGGAGCATGAGTTTGTGTGATATTCCTGTCTCAGTAATAAGAAACAGTAGAGCTTTGCCACCTGTTACTGTATATCATGACTGAGTGTTTTGCTGGTGCTTCTCTATACTGTGTGTTCGCTGGGATATTAGATTACTCTGCGGGTACGTGGGTGAACGTGTATTTACACTTGTTGGCAGCTGCACAAATCAGAAGGAGGGGTTTCTGTGGTTGTTCTTAATCAGGCCTATGTTGTGATTTTGTGAAGGAACCTGAGCCTGAGTGTTGCATCTTTAACACTGAAGTAAAGAAAAGTGGTACAATCTGTGTTCAGTGTGTTCAGTTCATTCAACCCCCCTGGGCTCCTGCCCTCCTACATAAACTCAACATATCCTGCAGTATGAGCAGAGTGTGTCGGAGCAGGGACCCTACAAAACTTACAAAACTTACTTACACTTACACTCAGGCGCACTCAACTTTCTGTAACCAATAAACAAGAATCCTGCAGAGGTGGAACTCTGATTTATATCACCTCTCAGCTACTGTTGAGTATGTATTAGTTTATATTGAAGTCAAAGTGTTATACACAGACAGGAACATAATGCAGGTATCCTGAAAAGAAGAGATTGTTTGACATCAGTGTCCATAACAAAAGTCTGTCACTGTGTAACATCTGGCCTCTGTGTCTGGAGACAGCAGCTTTGTCAGTGATGTTGCTGGACGAGTTGCTGTCATAGGAAGCAGACACAGAGCTGGTCATGGATTTATCTGACAATCAAATGTTTACGGAAACGTCACACAATGAAGTGCATTAGAAACTTATCAATCTATTCTTTCATTCTAATGGAAAAACATATCCAAACATCATTTTGTCATAGTGAATAAGACAGTGTATATAATTATTAGGGGTGTGTGTGTTATGATTTTGGGTTTTGAATAATAGAATAGAATAGATACTTTATTGATCCCTCGAGGGAAATTCTTTTTTCACTCAATTTTTTTACCGAAATACAACCACACACACACACACACGCACACACACACACAAAGGGCTCATAGACATGCAAATGTGGATAGAGATGGTGGAGTGGTGGGCAGCCACACAGAGCAGTGCCTTTGGCGTTTAGTGTTTCCTGTTTTATTTTGTAATTCTCCACTCTCCGTGTGTCTGTAACTTTACTTCCTGTCATTTTACATTTCCCTCCAGTTTTGATGGTTATGGATTTTGGTCTGCTCTTCTGATTTTGACCTTTCCCTGTCTCGTCAAGCTTTTTGTTCGTTAACATTTGCAATGAAATCATTGTTCTGCACCACTTCTGTCTCTGTAGTCTGGGTCCTGTTCCATGTGTTCCTGGTTACCCTACTTGATACTTGACATTACAGGATGTACTGAAAGGAGAAGCTCAGATATTTTGCCTTTTTTTCACCACTTTACATAATGTTTCCTCACTGTGCTTCAGAAATTCTACGTTTTTTTTTTTTTAACTCCCAAGCAGAAATCTTGCTCTCAACATGCCTACAGACTTAGTTATTCCACTAGTGGAGTGCTGTAGTCCAAATAACTGAGCACTGGCTTAAAGAGTTTTATCGAAGGAACTTAGCAGGGGCTGTATGCTGAAATGAGAGATCAGCTTTTAAATTAATTGATCATGGAATCAAATGTATGTGAAATGTTTGTGGCTTCTAAACATCTGCTCTCTCTTGGATCACAAGTTATTTTTCCAGCTGTACTCAAAGACTTTTAGAATGGCTGCTTGTCAGGTTGTACATATCTTTGCTGTGAGGTGAAATGAGAGCTGGCTCTTCTTCTCTATACTGTTCATATTGACCTCAGATCAAGGATCTTTGCTTATGTATGCTGATAATTGCAGAAACTGTGCATCAGTTGATCAATCAAATTAATCAGTGTGCCCCGGTCCCTTTTTCTTTTCATCAGAAGTTTGCTGTCCTGATCTGAGAAGCTTTATACTGCTGGAAGATAGTTGAAGAGTTCACTATTAGTCTGAATTATTATTTTACCTGTTATTTAAGCCCAGTGATGTGTTATTGAATGATCAATTCATGTATCTTGTCTATGTAAGAATCTATGTGGTGACAGAAAATAGGTTTGGGTTGGATGTGTTCTTTACTTTGAACACACACCTCTTCTTCATACTTCATTTGATGTCATTGAATGTGACCTGATGACACAGACAAACTCAGTCAGACTCAGGAGCTGCTCTTATGTGTGTTTAACATGTGACAAAGCTGAAATGTTCTTTTTGTCCCTCTCCCACCTTAGCTAGAAGATCCAACAGACAAAACCACAGATGATGAGAAGGAGGATGAGGAGGAAGAGGAGGAGGAAGAGGCATCAGGAGATGAAGATGAAGAAGAGAGGTCATTACCCGGTGACCCTGAAGAGGAGGTTTCCACAGCAACCAGAGCCAAGCAGCTGGCTGAGCGTTTAAAGGCCACAGCCCGGAAAGTTCTGCGGGACCTGGGGAGAATCTTGGCCATCAGCCTGCTGGCGTTGGCTGGTAGGATCTGTGGAACAACATTACCTACTTAGGTTTCCAAATGATTTTATAACACACGAAGAAGAAGAAGAAGAAGCTGAAAAAGAAGTGTGAGAACAATCCAGGTGGTGGTATCTGGTTCAAACTTGATGATCAAATTCAGATTTCAGCTCAGGCTGTTTACACTCATCATTTAAAAACTGATTCATCTCCAGAAACAGCGTCCAATGACGACCGTAAATAAACACAGAAAGTCTGTCAGGAGAGCCATTAACACTGTTGTGTGTGCTCTCATACTGGAGGAGATGTGTTTGATTTTCATTACCAAAGCAGCCTTCTGCTGCTGTAGCTCTCACAGTGGTTTCATATCATGTTTGCTGACGATGTGTCAACTGTGATTATCTGATCTGATTCGTACCATCGTTTCCTCTGGAGCTGCAAAAAAGGAACAAAGCCGGGCAGATGTAGAGGCCTGAACGCAGCCTTAACAATACAGCAGATATTTGAACATATGTTTAAGGAATTAGGATAACAGAACATTGTTTAAAAAGCCAAACATAAAGTATTTGTACAAATGAGTAAATCACATGCATGAATTATTCAGTTAAGAGCACAAATTAGTTTTATAAAACAAATCTAACTCTGCCTGCCCTTATATAAATCTTAAATAATGATCAGGTGAAAAGTTTCCCGTTCCATAATGACGCACATACTGTAGTATATTCAGCATAATATCAGAGATGATGAAGACAAAATAAAACAAGCCAAAAATAAGAGGCACACTCAGATGTTTCACATATGAAATAAAAGGCTTCCACACTATATCAGATGTTGCGATGGATCCAGCCATGTGTATTTTATTGTTTCTATGTTGAGAAACTGCATGACTTCACAAATCCACCTGCCAAAGGAGGGAGAGCAGTTCCTATTCAACACAATGAGCCAGGGTAAGATCCTTTGAAGGTACACCAAAAAGTCCAAGGGGGCAAAGTTTAATAGTCTGACAAGCAATATCCCACTTTGTCTTTTTAACAGAAATACTGTTCTCATAACCTGCAGCCAGCACCAGTCAGAGAAAATGAAAGTGTATCAGATCAGAACACAGTCATGGCATCAGAAAGTGATTAAAGCTCAGTGAGCTTCATGCAAATGATGCACAAAGGCAGCCAGGAAAGTAAAAGGGGAACTTCTTGAAGCTTTTCCATACGAAAAGCCCTGAAGAAGTAGAGAGACACAGACAAAAAGAGTAGTGGTACCTAAAAGCCAGGAGGCAAAAGATGAGACGTGATGCTGCAGTTTGAAGTTTTTAACAAGTGAACATGTCTGTAGGCTACAGTAGCTTGTGGACTGATATTTAAGAAGGTGCACATGCAATCAACCTATGAGCATGATGCAAAGCAGCTTTCTGACTTATAAAATATTACAGTTGTTTCTGTTGAAAAATGACATTGTGCATCGAGTACAGACAGTTGTCTTTGCATTTATGGGAAAGAAGTGTCATCCATTTTTCTGAAAGCGTTCTCTCCTCCTCTTTCCTCCCAGGCATCACACTACCGTCTGCCTTCTCAGCCATCTACTTCCTGCTTTTCATCGGTGTGTGCACGTGGTGGGCGTGCCACTTTCCCATCAGTCACCTGGGTTTCAATGCACTGTGTGTGATGGTGGGCTTCTTCACGTCTGGTCACATGGTGTGTCTGTACTTGTACCAGAGTCTGCTGGCCCAGGCCGTGTTCCCCCCACACAGTCTGTGGGCCAGGTAAGACTGCAGCCAACCTAAAACCACAAACTGTTTGAATTCCAAGACTTTTGTTCATGTTTTAGTCTGAGGGAGACTTCATCACAAGGTGAGAAGACAGGTCATTTAAGTTCATTAGTTAAATAGGAGCTTTCATGAAACAATACGTCACTACAAAGTAACAGATTCTTTCTAAAAAACATACTCATCACCATGAATTTGAAAATAAT
Source organism: Sciaenops ocellatus (assembly GCA_033000465.1). Taxonomy (NCBI): domain Eukaryota; kingdom Metazoa; phylum Chordata; class Actinopteri; family Sciaenidae; genus Sciaenops; species Sciaenops ocellatus. The sequence goes on along the minus strand of CP136872.1, from coordinate 2,675,797 downwards.
ACCATGAATTCACATAAAACACTAAAGGGCTGTATTTTCCTGTGTCTGCAAACTGTCCTATGCTTTTGAGGAAACAGAGGGTCCCCAGATAGCAACATTGAATCAACATTGAATCAACGTTGATCAACACTGAAATATAACATTTCGATTCGTCATCAGGTTTGCACCCTGAAATAATGTTATGTCAATGATGAAAAATAGATCAAGACAGACATACAGTCCCCTCCAAAAGTATTGGAACAGGGAGGCCAATTCCTTTATTTTTGCTGTAGACTAAAAACATTTGGGTTTGACATCAAAAGATGAATATGAGACAAAAGATCAACATTTCAGCTTTTATTTCCAGGTGTTTACTTGTTGATCTGATACACAACTTAGATGGTAGCACCTTTTGTTTGAACCCACACATTTTTCATGTGAGCAAAGTATTGAAACATGTGACTGACAGGTGTGTTTCAATGTAACAGGAGCCTCCTGTTACATTGATTATTCAAACAATAACTAGCACTGAATGTCTGCACTCAGTTTCAGATTTGGGTTTTGCCTGTGCATTTATAGTTAGAGATGTAACCAACATGAAAACCAGAAAGCTGTCTATGGGTGAAAAACAAGCAACTGTGAAGCTGAGAGAAGATGGAAAGTCAATCAGAGCCATTGTACAAACATTGACCATAGCCAGTACAACCATTTCGAATGTCCTGAAGAAGAAAGAAACCACTGGTGTGCTAAGTAACAGACGTAAACAGGTAGACTGAGGAAAACAACAGCAGTGGGCGACAGAAAAATTATGAGAGCTCTAAAGAAAGACCCTAAAACAACTGTTAGTGGCATCAGCAACAACCTCCAGAGGGCAGGAGTGAAGGTATCACAATCTACTCTTCACAGAAGACTTCATAAACAAGTACAGAGGCTACATCAGTGGATGTAAACCACTCATTAGCAAGAACAATAGGAAGGCCAGGCTGGAATTTGCCAAAAAGTACAAAGACAAGCCTCAAAAATTCTGGGACAAAGTTTTATGGACTGATGAGACAAAGATGAACTTTTACCACAGTAATGGTAAGGCTAAAGTTTGGAGAAAGAAAGGATCTGCTCATGATCCCAAGCATACAAGCTCATCTGTGAAACACAGTGGAAGTAATGTCATGGCTTGGGTTTGCATGGCTTCTTCTGGGACGAGCCTGTTAATCTTCACTGATGATGTAACACATGATGGCAGCAGCAAAATTAACTCAGAGGTCTACAGAAATATTTTGTCTGCTAATTTAAAGAAAGATGCAACCAAACTGATTGGGAGATCCTTCATCATGCAGCAAGATAATGACCCAAAACACACTGACAAAACAACAAAGGAGTTCATCAGGGGTAGGAAGTGGAAGGTTTTACACAGGCCAAGTCAATCTCCAGACTTAAACCCTATAGAGCAGGCATGTCTAAAGTCTGGCCCGTGGTCAGATTTCATGCAGCCTGCAGCTTCATTTTTATAATATATTATTTATGGCCTGCTAGAATTGTCAGATACTGTATGTCTGGAAGATTTGGCTTCTTTGGTTGACATAACGAAGCATTTGAACCTCTAAGGACATAACTGCTGGTGTTACATATCTGTAGATGTGACACAAAATATTTTACTTTACTTTATACTTTCTGAATGATCTTGTGAAAGAGAAGAGCAAGAGTGACACGTTTTAAACTTAAATGTTAACAGACTTTGCATTACTCATAATAAGTCATGTTTAAAATAAACATGATCTCAAGATTTGTATCAACTTCATGCAAGTTTAACGTATTCCATACAATTTATTCTTTGTTATCTGACTCCAGATGTGAAAGAAAGGAAGAACTGGTTTTTAGATTTGTTCGTTCATTGTAATTTAAAAAAAAAAAAAGATAATTGTGACACTGAAAACAAAAAGTGTTACAAAACAGTGCATCTGCATGTAACTTTTATTGTTTTTCATTTTTAAAATGTTAGTATTGGCCCCCGGGCATCTTCACATTGTCATATCTGGCCCTCTTTAAAAGAAGTTTTGGACACCCCTGCTATACATTTTACCTGCTTAAGAGGAGACTGAAGGGAGTAACCCCCCAAAACAAACAACAACTGAAAGAGGCTGCGGTCAAAGCCTAAAAAGGCATCACAAAAGAAAAATGCAAAAGTTTGGTGATGTCAGTGAGTCACAGACTTGATGCAGTTATTGCAAGCAAAGGATTTACAACTAAATATTAGGTTTTATTCACTTTAATCTACTTTAAATATATCTGTTCCAATACTTTTGCTCACATGAAAAATGGGTGGGTTTACACAAAAGGTGCTATCTTATACATTGTGTATCAGATCAAGATGTAAATACCTGGAAATAAAAGCTGAAATGATCTTTTGTCTCATATTCATCTTTTGATGTCAAACTCAAATGTTTTCAGTCTACAGCAAAAATAAAGGAATTGGCCTCCCTGTTCCAATACTTTTGGAGGGGACTGTACAATCAATGTTAGTTCAACTTAAAATCAGTCGCTGTTTTATCATTAAAGCAACATTGAAATAACATTAATTAAACAATCCCCAGATAGCAGACCACACCAACACTGAATCAACGTTGATTCAATGTTTCTCTCCTCAACATTGAAAAACAAAGAATTATCAACTTTGATTCAGTGTTATCTAGCCTTGAATATTCAACCTCAACAAACACAATTATTCTGATGGAATTTCAACATTGAATCAATGTTGCCATGCTATCTGGGTTAGTGCTTGAGTGCTGTAGTTGTTTTGAGAAAGGGCCGTTGAAACACTCACACATTAGTGAAAAAGATGCACAATGCAATGAAGCTTGATCAGTATGAATGTAAAACAGTTGTATAGGTTTGGTCATTGGTGTGTGAATGTGTATGAATGGTTAGCTCCTAAAACTGATGAGCAGTTGGCACCTTCCATGGCAGCTAATGCCATCAGTGTATGAATGTGTGTGAATGAGATATGTAGTGTAAAAGCGCTTTGAGTGGTCGGAAGATGAGAAAGGAGATATATAAGTACAGTACATTTACCATTTACCATTTGTTTTTATGGACTGCACGGGCCCTTTAAGATTGATTTAGAAAAAGTCTCTCAGGTTTTTATAGAACTAAAAATTAAAAGATGGATAAGTTCTTCCGGTCCGAAAATGCCTGTTTTGGGACTCAGAAGTTTCTGGTATGGCAGAAAACAGTGCCCTCTACTGTGTCCAGTTAGTGTCTGAAAAGAAATTTACATATAAAACGAATGAAAATATTTTGCGGCCTGCAGCACCATCACCTAAATATCTATGGAATGACTCCTCTACACCTTCTTTTGCTCTGTGACCTAGATATTGCTTTGTACTCCCAATGTGTTGCTTGTTGTCTCCATAGTTTAGCGGATAATTGATGATATTCCTGGGCTCATGTTCCTTCCTCTCAGGAAACTTTCAGTATCTATTCATAGTTTGCTTGCAATGTGTGGAATCTCTGCGGAAAGTTTCGAGACAAAGAGAAGAAAACAGAAAGCGAATGTGTGACTTGGAGTGGAGGAATGTGAGGAGAGAGTGATTCCCCGGCTGGTATGTGCGGAATGACGAGCTAGCAGCTGATGCCTCACCTTATTAGCTAAACTGTAGGAAGATGAGCGAGCAGCGCAGCATTCCACTGTGACGTATGACCTCTCTCATGTCTTTCTCTCTCATCTATCATCACCACGGTTCTTGCCAGGTTTCAGTATCATTTCACCAGCTGTTCATCAATCAACCAAATCTGACCTTTACCTAAGGGGGATACCCAACTGTCAGCACACTATGCGTGCGTGTGGGCCTGTTTTTATTTCTATCCTTAGAATAATGTGTTATTTGTGACTCACAGGAATAGGAACATCCTGACATAGTCATCACTATACATGATAATAAGTGAATGATAATAACCATTTTTTCATGTTTTTGTATTATGAATTTTGCAGGCATAATTTTGCATATGATGTGATTATCAGTGGTGGAAATAGTACTAAGGAAATAGGCCTAAAGACCCCAAAAACCTGCTCAACGACTGGTCACACAAACTGAACTTTCATGTCTCTGGTCAACAAGACCAGGCATCTCATTGCCAACGAACAAAGGACATGATTCACAACCTGCAATGAAGCGAGAACAAAGTACATTATTTTGTATTTTGCTTTGTATTGGTCTGTTCTCTAAAGTGTGCGTCCATTGCTCAAGCTCATATTATATTTATATTATAGTCTTATACATATATTTTATTTGGACAATTAGCTATATAACTGCACAAACAAGCCATAGCCAGCCAGTCCCAGCTTAAAAGCCTTCTAGCATTTCAGTGGACAGAATCCCTTTGTTTCTAGGCTTTTTTTGTAAAATATTTGCAGGACCTTGTTGTGGAAAATTCAGTGCCTTTCATGCTCAATTTAGTTTTGGCACTCCTGTTTTCACTATATAATAGTTTGTGTGCGTTCTAAAGCAGCCCTCACCTCTCGCTCAGCTGCACATAGATTTAATTGATTTAAACAGCTTGTTTTAGAACTGTCAGCCAACCTAATGTAACAAAAAAGTGTGTCAAGTGTCACAGCAATGTTTCCATCCATGCATTTTATGTAGTTATGTAAAGAGAAACACTGAACACAACAAAATTCCCCAAAACTTCATGAAAAGGTTTTACACTCGCTTGAGGTTGAGGCTTGTTTTTTCTCCTGTCCATGAAGAGTTTGTGACAATTAGCTGATGGAAATGCAAATATTACAAATATATTAGAAAATTCTTAACAGGGTTTAAACATATTGAAACTATTATTAGTCCTACTATAACACTGCAGCGTCCAATCACAAACAGATTCGACATAACGGGGTGTGTCAGTCCATTAAAGGACGTCCATGAAGACTGGTGTCTGTATTCCCCTTCATGTCTCCTCAGTGGCCTCTCTTCGGTCCGCAATCCTTAGAGCACAATTAAAGGAACATCCCTCATGATGAATTGTTTCTGGGTTAAATGAGGAGTGATCAAAAAGGGAACTGGGATGTTCCCATAATCCCCCTGGGATGTTCTACATCTGTCAGTAATGTCCAGCTGGGTCTCCTCTCACTAGAGACACTTAAACTCTTTCACTCGGGGCAGTGACTCAATCCAAAATTGAAAGGAGTGATTCATCCCACTGTTCTCCAGCAGAGTACGATGGCCTCTGAGCGCAAACTCTCACTTAGCTACAGCCTGTCAATGTATGAGTCAACGTATGAGTCACTGTAATGTGGATACAGAGGTCATAAAGAAACTGACGTTTATGAGTTGACTGAAAATTAGAGAAGTCTTGGTCGAGGGTTGAGATGTGTTATTCATATAAATAGAGTGGACAAAATAATAGAAACACATATCAGTACACAGTACAATTCAACAGTACTGCAAACCGCTGTGGCTCAGGTACAGTGGATTGTCTACTAATTAGAGGGTTGCAGGTTCTATTCCTGGTTCCCCCAGTCAAGTTGAAGCAAATTATTGAACCCCAAAATTGCTATGAATGTGTGTGTATTGTAAGATCTTTCCTTCTCAGGTAACCTGGTATGTGTTTGAGCTTCAGAGTGTCTCATGAAGACAGCTCTTTATTTCAGATCCATTTTTAGATCTTCCTCTCATATATTGCTGCTCATTTCTGCTGTCAGTGTGTCACTATCTTGTTACAGGGTTGACCACAGGCCTTTTCTGACTTTGGACTCTGTGGTTTCTTATTAGTATAGCATATAACTGTGACATGTGTAATTAATAGTGAAATGAGGTATAAATTCTGTGGTTTTGAGGCCACATTTGAAGCAGCACTGCTGTCATCAGCTGGCTTTCTCTCTAAGTGTTTTTTTATGCAAAGAAGATGAAAGACAAGCCAGAGTTCAACACCTGATAATGTCACAGTTTACAGTGTTGTTCAAATGTCCATGATTTGTTGTTTTATTATGCCAGTCAGATTTGCAATAATACGTAAGCCCTAAGAGGTCATGCATTCACACATTTTATTTCCTCTTCTCTTTCAAGTTATTTATGTCATTATATCAAAATAACAAATGTGAGAGATAACAGGATGATTTTCTTGAGATCTTGAGATAACCAGACTTTGTTTTCCTGATGTTAATCTTTCCTGTTTGGCTGCCAGACCTTGGGCGGTCAGCTCGGGGGAGATGCCTTCATCACTTCCAACAGCAGTGAAACGACACATGGATGCTCCAGAGTTGACTGTAGTCTTTTATTTAATTGTGTACTGAAACACACGCTGTACATTTGTTTTTAACCAAACTTCTACCGCTACCCTGCTCTGTTGCTCCGCCATGCGCACACATTCACTCACATAATTAATACGAGAATCAAAAGGATAGTCTAGTATACGAAATTATAGCAGGTTGTTGTTATCTCAGGAAAACAAAGTCCCGATATCACGAGATCTCAAGAAAATTGTCCCGAAACGTTTGTTATTTTAACATAATGACATAAATAACACGAGAAAACAAATAAAATTAACTTGTTATCACGAGAAAACGGAGGAAATAAAATGTATGAATACATGACCTCTGAGAGCCTCCGTACATTACAGTTAGCATAGAAGAATATTCTCCTCCATATAAGACGTCCATTTACTTTTACTTTTTTTTAATTTCTGTATTGCATATTTTAAAGTTATGAAACTGACCTGATCAGATAAACTAACAGCTATTCTAGAAATGAGTTTCAGAATATGATATATACTGTATATTATTATATATACAGTCTGATAGTGTGATTACTGGGTAAAAAAGATGGTGACTGGTCTTTCAATAGCTCCACTTGACTGCTAACTTAAAAACAGACATTATATTTGGCCTGTCATGATGACATGTCTCCCCTTAAATCATTACTCTAGAATGTAGATTTGTCTGGAGATGAATGATTCCACCTTTTCACACTTCCATTCATCCGCCTCATCCTTTTAATTCTTTGTTCTAAGTATTTGTTCAACATGTGATAAATTAACTGGATCTCTTTTTATTTCTTTAACCCTGTTCCTCTCTAGACTCTTTGGTCTGAAGGACATCATTATACCAGGAAACTGCTCCTCGCCCTATGACCTCAACCTTAATGCCGATCATGATTGGCCAGTTTATGTGAACCCAGGAATACTGTTCCTCCTCTACATTACCATAGCAACTGTTCTCAAGACAGGATGTCATGGAACATCGAGCCAGGTATCTGCTTTCTTCTTTATTCCTACTGAAAAATAAAAAAAAAATAGTTGCATGAAGACCTCTGGATAGCTAAGATGGCCTGCTCCGTCCAGCTCCTCAATTTCTCACACAAGAGCAAGAAGACAGAAGCTGTTTAATTTGGATATGTGTTTATTCTCAGATGCCATGTTTCTGTTTAGCAGGTTGAGAACGAGCAGCAGGAGAAAAGGGAAGAGTTAAAGGAGGAGATGGTGGAGTTAAGGTCATGGAATCCACCAAGAGAAAACTATGAAGATGACACACAGGTAAAAAATAAATATTAAAACTTATCAGGCTGCCGACTGTAGTGGGACACACTGTTACACTACTTCTCTCTTCATTATTATTCTCCTCCGCTTGTCAGCCAGAGAAATGGCTGCAGTGTACAGATGTGCTTCTTAATGAAATATTCTATACAGAACAGAGATAGTTGTTTATCTGTCTACATACATCAAACACAAAAAGAGTTTCAGGATATCCACGAGGTCTTTGTAGCTTTATGTACAAGCATGGATACATGTGGGCTGTGACACTGCTGGGTTATGACATCACAGGGATTCTGTGTAGGGCCTGACACAACCTAGTAAAAAGTTTATGCTTGAAACACACTTCTACTACTTTAGCTGAATACACACACGTAATTTAAATACTAAACATACTCCAGTGTGCACAGCCAGTTTTGATGTATTACTCTAAATTAGGACTTCACTGTCAGACACTCACATCATGTCAAGGGCTGACTCTTTCTAACCTTTTGTCTTTGCAACTTACAGTTTCTGTTTTCTCCTCTTTCACTGTTCTTTACCGGCACACTGCTCTGACATTTGACTTCCTAACATGTCTTGAAGCTGTTGAGAGCTCACACGAATTCTCTCTGTATATGCAATTTAATGTCTGGATCTTAAAGTGAACGTCTGTGTGCGCTTGTCTTTCAGCTCATGCTAATGTCTATAGGAACAGAAAGCAGCAGAGCAGGAACTGTGGCTGGAGAGAGTCAGCCAGATCTGGGTATGAAATCAATCCTTTATTTTCTCAAACTAAAACCGTACCTGTATGAGTCTGATCTCTGATCTCTGATCAGGAATGAGTTGATTATAAATAAATTCATCAATGTGGAGAAAGTCATGTAAGGTCAAAAAAAAAAAAAAAATCATCATCCTATTATATCAAAATAACAAATTGTTCTTTCGTTCACAATTAAACACCAATAAATCAAAATATAATCACAATGTAAAAATGATCCTCCTCCGCACTTCTCCACACTTCCCCCCAAATACCACAGATGGGAGAAGACTTCAAGAATAATTCAAGGTCATAAAAATACAGTTGGAGCACAGCTTCCTCTGATTCACTCAAGTTAATTGTTGAGGTCTAAGAACACAGTGACAGCTTCCAACCTGTGCGATCGTCAGGACAAATAGAGATAGTATCGCTCCTCACATACGACGATATAAAGCACATCAGTTCTCCTGATGATCTTCCTCGGTTTGTTCTTACTCTGTTCATTGTGCTGCACACTGAGATGATTGTTCTTTTCTGACAGGTGTTAGTGGTGCCCCCCGTGGTCAACAGAGTGAAAGTCCATTTTTCCTGCTGGGAAAGGTGGTCATGCAGCAGAGCTATGTCTGTGCTCTTATAGCCATGATGGTAACTATTAGAATAAACCATGGTTTGTTATCACAGTTAACATCACATGCTGAAGGAATACAGCATTGCTGTATCATGGATCTCACAGACTGGAATTGTTCTGTTCTCATGTGCTGTTTCCCTGTTGTTGTTCAGGTTTGGAGCATCACGTACCACAGCTGGCTGACATTTGTGCTGCTGCTGTGGGCTTGTCTCATCTGGATCCTGCGAGCCAGGTACTGTTAACACCTGCAGGTCTGACAGAACAAATCATTAAAGCAACATTATGTAGAAATGAGTGTTTTTGTGATTTGGTGCCCCCAGTTTCAGAGTTTAATCCCACTGTTGTAAATATGGACAGCTGTAATAATAATCAGAACAAAGACATAGTCAATCAAACAAATACACGTGGTATTTGTTATGATTGTATTACTTAGGATCAAAAACTGGCGAGTCGACAACTTTGCTAACAGCTAAACATCAAGCAAGTACAACAACATGGCTTCTTGCTCACTGACTCTCTCCTTTATCTTCTTGGCTTCCTTCATCAACGTCCTCTTCATTTTTTTTGCCTCTGTCTTTATGTTCATAAGAGCTGCTGAGCCCAGTTACTTTGCCCATTTTACTGTCCATCGGAAAACTCACAGAGACTCAGAGGGACATAAAATGAGGGACCAATGAGGGACAGAGGGACCAAAATCAGTCAAATAGTTGGTGGTGTGTGACTTAGTGCTGTAAAGCGTTACGTACTTCTCCTGACCCGGAGCCCAAAGTTACATAGTGTGAGAACAGACGTACGAATGACAGAGACACCATTCACCTGATTACAAGTCAGTGTAGCATTAACAGGATTTAAACTCTGTTACTTTATGAGAGAAAAGGGACACAATGTTGCTTTAAACTAAACAAAAACACATCATAAGTCGGAAAGTGATTTCTCTACAGGCCACATTACAGCTGATAACACATCAGCTGTAATGTGGCCTGTAGAGAAAGGTTTCAGGGTTTTGACCTGAATTCAGTTTTTACTGTCTCTCTTTGCAGACGGCATGCAGCCACACTGTGCTCACCGTTCATCCTCCTCTATGGCCTGGCTCTGTGCTGTCTGCAGTACGTCTGGGCTATGGAGCTTCAGCCTGAACTGCCCACCACTGTGGGAACCATGAGCCTCCGACAACTGGGACTGGACAGAGCCCAGTACCCCTGTCTAAGACTGGGAGCTTTGGTAAGATGAGACTATAGATACTGGGTGACTTGTAAACTTGTTATGTATTATAACATTGTGTATGATATTAATCATGAAGTATAACCCTTCATCATACTGACTCCCGGCTCTGGAACACTGGAACGTGTCCATGAATTTGAGTGATACAAACAGATAGTAGGGCTCATCTCTCCACACAGCACCAGGAGGCATGAGCTCAGTCAGTACGGCCTGTTACTTGTTGACAGAATATTATGAGTTCAACTCCTGCCTGTGCCAGATCAGATACAGTATCACAGCCAAAAGCAGTACACACTTCACTCAGCACCAACACTGAAGCCAAACTCCTGGACAGAGATAAACTCTCTCCTTTTCTACAGGAAGTAATCACACCATCTGATCCCACTGTTGGAGGGAGACAAAAATGTTATTCATCTTTGAAATCAAGTCACATACTCCTCTTTTTGTTGCACTAATCGGTTTATTAAACTAATATTTTCTCACACATGTCCAGCAGTCCATTTAAATCAACTCATCTGTGTTGGCTCTTACATCATCAGCACAGACCCTGCAAAACTGAAATGCTAGAATCCTAGAATTAATAAATATGCTCAAAAATGATGTTGTTGATTTGAGCAGCGGAGTGAAGACATGTCTGCAGTGAACTGAATTATTGTTCTTCATGTTTTTCTCTGTTTCTCTCCAGCTTCTGTTCACTTTAACCTTCTGGCTGTTGGTGCGTCAGTCAGTGAAGGAAAACTTCAGCAGGAAAAGGAAAATGACCATGCCACTACAGGAAGTCACTACAGGAGGTCAGACATCTGTCACACACAGAAAACACTGAGCAGCACTAACTTCTGCTGGAGACCTGAGCCATTATGATAGAACACACACACACGCAGCATGTATGCACACTCTTTGATCAAGTTTACACCACAGCTGCCCTAAATGAACAGCATTGGGATGAATTTTCAAATTTACTGTTTTACAAAAAAATAACAAAAACAATAAATAAATAAAGTAGTAAAGCACATACTTATTTCTTGATTAAGATGTCAAATTATAGTTATTTATTTGCATTCCTGAACAGAAGAATTAGTTTTAGTGGTTGAATGGTTGAATGTTATGCTTGATTAATTTCTGACTTCTCAGAGAAGCCCAGTGAGCCAGCATAGATATGCACATAAAATCCAACAACAACAAGAAGATAACATAACAGGTATATTTTAAGACAAAGTATCATCAGTATTTAGTATTTGGGTTCATAAGTAATTCAGTTCAGTTCAATTTTATTTATATAGCGCCATATCATAACAAAAGTTATCTCATGACACATTTCCATACAGAGCAGGTCTAGACCGTACTCTTTATAATATTATTTACAGAGACCAACAGTTCCACCATGAGCAAGCACTTGGTGATGGTGGCGAGGAAAAACTTCCTTTTAACGAGCAGAAACCTCGGGCAGATCCAAGCTCATTAGTAGACGGTCATCCACCACAACCGGTTGAGTTAAAGAGAGAGAGGGGCTGATAGTGGGGGGGTAGACAGATAAATAGAGGAAGATAGAGAGACACAGATGCACAGCAGCAGCAAATCATTAAGTTTATTAAGTATAAACTGTAATGGAGATATGGTAACAATAATGACAGTAATAATATATGTAGTGGACGTCGTGCAGGACCACAGCAGCAGCCACGATCCATGAGAACCTGAAAGTAAAACACCAATGTAAAGTCTTTCAGCAGGTCATTGTCTGTTTTGGGCCGAACGTCCTCCTCAGAATGCATCCTGGTGCAAATGTCTTTGTTTGTCTTAAAACAGTTTGCATTCAACTCTATTTATTGGTATCATACAATATCCAATAAATCACAGATACAGCTAGATAAACACAATACACCCCATCCCCTTTGTTTCTGCTCCAACACAGCCTCATCCATATAACTGCATTATCGTACCACTTTGTAATGGTACGGAGTCCATTTCACGAGCAGTGTTCTGTACATAAAAAGACAAAAATCCTTAAAGAACAACACAGGGTCAGTAGTACTAAACTATAATATGAGTGCCGTCCATTTTTTCTGTATAAGTTGAATGTCATGCAGCGTATTATTTCTGAACACGCCCTTTTGTAGAATCACAATTCTTTAAATGATGTATAGAGTATTTAATCCATAGTTTAAAGGTTGCAGGGAATGTTTCCTTCCATTTGAGTAATCTCAATAAGAGACGCAAAAACTATCGTATGTTTGACCTGGCCACTGTGATGTGAGGTCCAAAGCCTGCAGAAAAACATCAACCCTTTAAATTTGGTAAAACTTCACCACCAGTTCAATTGTCAGCTTTGTGCACAAACTTTCTACACACACACACACACACACACACACACACACACACACACACACACACACTCACTCTCCTCTGTCTCTTGCCAGAAGAGGGGGCTGGTAATGAATCGGTGCTGAAGGTTCTGGGAGGCATGGTGATGAGCTGTTATGCCAAATACTGGATCTATGTGTGCGGAGGGATGTTCATCATGGTCTCCTTTGCTGGAAAACTTGTTGGATACAAGATCATCTACATGCTGCTGTTCCTGATCTGCCTCTGTCTCTATCAGGTAGGAGCAGGTTAGACCAGACCTGACCAGAAAGACTCATGTTGACTGATGATGACCTGATCATGACTGCTGGAGTTATTTGCACATATATATCTCAAATTTAGTGTTAATTATACAAAATTCTTGTAATGAGTGACTTGTTCATATTTCCCAGGTGTACTATTCTCTGTGGAGGCGTCTGTTGAAGCTCTTCTGGTGGCTCGTTGTGGCCTACACCATGCTGGTGCTGATCTCCATCTACACTTACCAGTTTGAAGACTTCCCTGGATACTGGAGAAACTTCACTGGTTTCACAGAGGAACAGTACGTTCTTTTACGAAATCTTGAGACTGCCTCGTGTCTTCCTCTACACTGCTGATCAGGGCAAAAATATATAAAAATATGATGGTGCAATTGTGCCCCCTCCCCTCTGTCGCTTCAGGCTGGCAGCCATTGGTCTGGAGACGTTTGCTCTGTCCGAACTCTTCACCAGTATTCTGATCCCTGGATTCTTCCTGCTGGCCTGTATTCTGCAGCTACACTACTTCCACAAACCCTTTATGAGGATCACTGACCTGGAGCATGTTACACCGATACACAAGTAACACACCCTGCACACTCCACCTTCCTTTCACTCTACAGCTGTATCTGTCAAAATAAAACCCCAAGAAATAGCTATTAAATTATCTATTAAAAAACACACACAAAAGATATGGCATATAATAAAGCGATACATGAATAATTAACATTAACAAGAGACACAGGATTTTTCACTGTTCCTCTCAACAATGAAGAGAAAATTGCAGAGATCAGTCAGTCAGTCAGTCAGTGGAAAGTCGGTCCAGTCTCTCTTGTAACACTCTTGACTCTCCATGAAACGTACACCTGTTTTTTCTTGGAATGTTGTCACCATATCTCTGCTTATATTACAGATTCTTATTTAGATTCAAACCTGCTTGTATTGTGTATTCCTGAGGGATGCTATATTTTTCTGCCTCCAGGAAGAAGAACGTGGAGAGGGCCGAGCCGACTGACTCTGGTAATGTGGAGGGGGACTTTGAAGAGGAAGACCTGGTGACTAACACAGATGAAGAATCTGAAGACGAAGGTAAAAAAAAAAAATGTATATGAAGACACATTTGAAACAAATGAAATAGTTGCGTGTTGATACACAAATGAATACTGATAAGTGTCCATTGTTTATGATTACAAACTTCTTCCTGACACCATTCTGATCTATACATGGTAATAGGTAGCGGTGCTTCTGAGTTAGATGTCTGTTCATGCATAATAATTCCACTTTATAAAGTCACAAAACTTTAATATGAATGCACTTGTTGACTCTGCAGCCACCTGACTGCACGCCTGATCAACAAAATGTGTTTCTATAGACATTTTGTTGACCAGGCGTGCATTCAGGTGGCCGCAGACTTCATAAAGTCTAATTATTATGTATGAACAGACATCTAACTGGGAAGCACTACTACCTATTACAACGTTGCGTAGATCAATGCCACACCTCATTCAGTGTTTAATATTTTACTCCTCTACAGCATTGCTTGAATGTTTGCATTATGAGAAATCAGTAACTGAACACGAGTACACAGAGTTCAAACTTTGGACAGCCATAGAGTCTGAACATACTTCTGTTTCAGCTCACTGTTAGAGGTCTGCCCTCTCTCCTGTTGGCCTCCTCAAGCTGTTTGTCTCATGGAAAATGCAAAATTAAATAGATAGACAGATAGATAGATACTTTATTGATGCCGAGGGAAATTCAGGCATCCAGAAGAAGCATGAGACACAGTAAACATACAGTAAGCATGCATTAAAATTGACCTATACTACAGTAAACGTGTTTAAGTTAACCTGTGAGCTGAATTCACATTTAAAATAAACCTGTGCAAAGAAGTTAAATATGTTAGTAGTAATTTGACATGTGCAGATAGATAGATAGATGACTTTATTCATCCCCGAAGGGAAATTAGGTGAAAAGAAGAAATTAAACGTGTGGAGAAATTAAACCTGTGCTAAGATCTTTATGAATAGAAAACTGTATAAAAGTAAAAATAGAATAACATTGTTTATATAAAAATAAGAAATCAACATACAAATAGTGATAAAAACTATTAACAATCATCTGAGGCTGTAGACCCTGAATAAAGATCACAGCATCAGCAGAGGTAGTGCAAATTAATCCAAAGTGACAAGAGTGTGCAGTACTCAGTGCAAGGGATTGTCAATAGTTTATTGTCCTGTGTCCTCCCTGTCCTGACTGAGAACAGTTGTACAGCAAGATGGCCAGATTAGTGTAAATATATAAGAAAAATACATCACTGGGGCACAGTGATGGCTGTAATGGTTGTGTTAATTAGAGTTTACATGTCATGTAACAAAAAGAAAAATAGATCAGTATCACGTTATAACGTGAAATTGTTCTAACAAGATATACCATGTTATTATGATGTAATAATGTGGAAATAACATGTTCTAACATGACACCAACACTGTATGAGTGTTTTCTTCTGACTTTTTGTTTTTGTTTGTTTTTATGTCAGTACACTCAATATTCAAAAAAACTCCTGTCTATCATCCTCTCACTCTCTTTGTTCATCTGTCCTCTCTCCTCCCTTGCTCAGTGGAGTTGATGCCCAGTAAGTGGGGACTCGTGATGGACAGGTTACTGGTCCTGTCCAGGAGGTTCTCTGACACTCTCACCAAAGTTCAAGTGTTTCTCTGGAGGCTTCTCGAGCTCCATATCCTCAAGATGGTGGCCTTCTTCTCTGTGTGGGTCGCACTTCAAGAGGTAAAAGCAGTTAGGAATGGGTGTTGTATGTGTGTGTGTGTGTGTATGAGGAGTGAGAAAAAGAAAGAATAAATGAAACACTGTGCAGCAAATCAGATTCGCCCAGTTATCATCACAATCATCATTATTGTTTGTGTCTTCTGCATAAGTAATATCCCAGTCAATTATACTCCATCTTAAAGGTGATGTATTGATCATCATAATTTCTTCCTCCTGTCTTTATAAGTAGCTAGCACTCTGTTATACAACTCTGAGCATTCAGATCATCCTCCATCACTTTTCTTCCTGACCCACGGTGCCAACCCTCCTACTGTTTGATTGGCCAAAGCCAGGTGGTTACAACCAGTAGTTCAGCATGGTTAACTTCAGGCAGCAGAGATCTGCTTCATACCGCTAACTGCTTCCCCACTGTCATCATCCCTTTATTGAGTTATCCGGCGAGTTATCCCTTTAGCATGTCAGTCTGAGAGATGAATGACCTGCACATGTACTGGATGATACTTGGCCTAAAGCTCTTGAACAGGGGACATTATGACCTAAATGTTGTTCTGTTTCTGTCCATAGCCGTCTGTGATGAACCTGGTCCTGGTGATGTTGTGGTCTCTGGCGATGCCCTACAGTCGCTTCAGGCCCATGGCTTCCTGTCTGTCTACAGTGTGGGTGTGTGTCATCATCGTGTGTAAGATGCTGTACCAGCTCAGTGTTGTAAACCCTATGGAGTACTCCAGGAACTGCAGCCTGGTAAGACATATACATACACACACACACACACACACACCCACACACACCCACCCACACACACACACACACACACTGCATCAAGAGTCTCAATGAGGGGCTTAATGTTATATTTCATCATTAATACCATCAAACGACAGGGTTCCTGGTTAGTCTGCCCTCTGCAACTCAATGTACGTCTACTGATAAACAAGAATTAAAATTATTCTATTACACGTATAAGTCAGTGTCCACCAGTGTAACTTGGTTCTGTTATCTTCTGTGCAGCATGCATTGTTTCTGTCTAAATGTGTCATCAAATTCTATATACTTTGGTTTGATGGATCATCAATACTTTAACACAGTGAAACTCAACTAATTTTATGGTGAAAAACTGCCGAACAACGACAGCAAAAGACTGTAAAATATGCCATAAAGTATGACTTCATTTTCCTGTATACAATAGAACACAGTCATTTTTCAATACCTTTATTTATATGGCACTTTAAGGGAATTTATACAGAATAAAGTATTATTTTATATTAAAGACTGTTATTATACAGTAAAACACTGTAATATTAAAAGGCAGTTTTTCACCGTAAAATATAGACATTTTAAAATATGGAATAAAACGCCAACTGTATACATGAAATCTATAATACTATACTATACTAATGTCCTTTAGTTTAGTTTAATACCAAACACCTCTTTGGACCCATGGGCTAAAGAGGTGTTTGGTGGCCTGCCAACCATTCTCTTATTCACAATGAAAATAAATTTGTTCACTTTGGTGTTTGATTCACTTTGTTTAATTCATACATGTTCAGTAATGTCTCTTGGCTGTTGCTTTTTGACTCACTGACAGAGAAGTGGGCAGTCATTCAGACATGATATGTCAAGAGCTCAGTGGAACAGGAGTATCAGTGCATCTGTGTCTTACATACACACCACATCAGAGACAAAATCTTTATTACAACAATCATTTGGCACTTTTGTGCTGAGTTTCAACGAGGTCTTAGTCGCTCCTGCGGTGAAACTAATAGCTGTTAAATACAGACACATGCCAGCCGAGGAGGTTTCTGACCATTCTGTCTCTGCAATTAAAGTTGTTTACAAGGCAACAGGCGGAGTTTTTCCATTCTCACGCTGAACCAGTTTTAGTCTGTACAGCCTTTCAAATAGAAACATTTCACCTAAAAATGGAAACTCTCATGTTCTCTTCAATGAGAGATTGTTTGCATTATGAAACAGTCTAGTTGTACAGAAGAGTGGGGTCCTGTGAAATGTACTGTATGTGGATTGTCCATATATGTTTCATCAGCAGTAGTAGATCAGTTCAGTATCAAAGTCCAGATGAAAAGGTTCAAGACAATCAAAAGCTTCTTTTCACATTGCTTTCCTAAAAAGAAAAATCTTTAGAAGCTTCAACGAGTTTCTTTTATTCCAAAACAGTTGGACACTGTAGTTTTTAACAAATGTTACTCAAATGGGAGTAAATTAGCCTTTTCAGAAGCAGATGAATCTGCGTTTGGTGTGAGTGAGTATTCAGGGCAACAAAATGGTGTGTGCGGGACTGAGTTTTAGGATACATTCATTCATTTTGTCTTATATGGAAGAATTGTGCTTTAGGAATAGTTTGGATTAATGTCAGGCAGATTTGGTGGAAGCCACAAATAAGGACTCTGACTCGCCTAGACTTTGATTAGACTGAAAATGGATTTTTCTTCAGTTGAACACACACATCATTGTCTTTATGTCTTGTGTATGTTATCTGAACTGTCCACGACTATATTAGAAAATGTTATGGTTAAATATTCCATGAGACAGTAGGGATAAAAACCTTCATTAGCAATGTATTTCTGTTAGTTTTCCATCAGTTTTCCATAGCCCTTACAGAAAAACCACACGAATGTGCAAAACCACATGTCAAATTTAACATGTGAAAACATGTTAAGTTATTTAAAAATCTTCATGGTGCATTGTGTGAATCCCATGTGAATGTCATCACAATAATATGTGGAAACATTTCCGCATGTGCTCTACGTGGTACCACATTTTACAACAATCGGTACCATGATCTTCACATGCTCTCCTGTTGCAACATGTGGTAGCTGCTTTCCTGCATGTGGCCACATGTGAAATTCATGTGAACTAGATGTGTAAGATAAAAAAACCAGCAGCAATAAATAAAATAAAGAGAACTGAGGTGGCACTGTGTCTTCATCTGGACTCTGTTTTGTTTTTGTCTCATGAGCTGACATGAGTAACTTGACATGAGAGGAATGTACTCCAGTGAGAGCTGGTGATAAGGTGTTGATCCCACTCCTGAATTTGTTTCTTTCCTCTTTCCCTCGCAGCCTCTCGCAAATAAAACCAACCTGTTACCAGAGGAGATGATGAACTCCTCTCTGTATGTGGAGCCGGTGGATCCAGCCAAATGGTTTGGCATCAGGAAAGATGCCACCGTACTGGGATACAGCAAGGTATGTTCATGTGCATGATGATACTACTAGAGGTAAATAAGAAAATATTTTATTTTGGAATTTTAAACAACTCTATATTCAGTGTATCTACTCAGAGCTGCTCCAAAGGGAACTCATGTCCTGGGTCTTTTTTTTGCAGGATCATTTGTTAGTGCTGATGTTGCTGGTGTTTGAGGCGACAGTGTATCGTCACCAGGCTCACCACTACCGTCAGCTCCAACGATCTCCCCCCACCATCCCCACTCTGTTTCCCGCCGCCACCAGGGACACTCTGAACCAGGGCCTCATACCCTGCCTCAAGTACCTGCTCAACTACACCTTCTACAAATTTGGATTAGAGGTAGCTTTGTTTTTGCTGAACTGAGGCTGTTTGGACCAGAAAATGATCAATGATCAAGATTTAACAAGAGAGTTTCCATTGCAATCATTTTTATTGTTATTCAAAAGACAATGACATGCTAATGTGAGAAAGAAAGAAAGATAATCATGTATCTCCCTCTTTTTGAAAAAAGATTTGCTTCCTGATGACGGTGAATGTGATTGGCCAGCGGATGAACTTCTTGGTGATAATACATGGCTGTTGGTTGGTAGCCATCTTGGTGAGGCGGCGGCGGGCAGCTATTGCCAAGATCTGGCCCAGATATTGTCTCTTTCTGTCCATCTTCATGATCTACCAGTACCTGCTGTGTGTGGGCATACCACCTGCTCTCTGCAAAGGTGAGTCCTCATGTGAAGTTCAGTGCAGCTAAATGACAAAATAATTTGTGACTGCAGTGTGTTCTACTGTTGCAGGTGTCTGAGTGGAGCATTGTCCATTTTTCAGTTTGTATTATAATATCCACACAATATCTAATGTACAGTATATGTATTGACAGTCTAATGGGTATCTGGTCCAGTCCTGTCCTCTGTGTGTGTTCATCTCACTAGCTTTTGGTCATTTCCACATAGAGGCTGTTTGTCATCTGTATTTCTGAATAGCTGAATACAAAGCTTCAATTATTAACAAACAGCATGTCACAACGACAGGGAAAACCGGAGTTGGGACTGATACAGCAGACTAAAGGTCTGGTAATTAGCAGCTGGACACATCAAGCCTTTTGTAATTGTGGTGTTCAGGCCAGTCGGGAATCATTGTCTGCTTTTCTTTAACATTAGTTTTATACAAACTTGCTTTGCTGCAGTACAGAACAAATTCAGCCTGCGCTGTGTGTGTCCTCATGTTGTAACTTCACACTTACACACTTTATTCATTCAACAACCACAGCTTCATAAGTTCTATTAAATCCTCTGTGAGAAAATTCATTGGCTGTCCAAGAGGACAGTGTGAAAACAAGCAGGAGATTGGAGACTGTGGTCATTTCTTAGGCCAGAGTTTTTCACCTTTGACTCATCAGTCTGTTAATCTCACTTGGTATTGAACTCACATTCAAAGTGTGGGTATGATTTATGGACTGTTCAGTAAAATGAATGAATCTACTTCTACCTGCATTTCTTGTGTGTCTGTTGTCGTGTAGATTACCCGTGGCGGTGGAACACTCCAGTGCTGATGAACTCCGCTCTCATTAAATGGATCTATCTGCCTGATTTCTACACTGTGCCCAACTCCAAAAACCTCATAGGTCAGTTTGTGTGCATATACTTGTATGACTGCTCTGCTCATGTTTTAATTTGCTGTTTAAAGTCAACACTCCTTCAGTGTTTACCACAGCCGTTTCTTGCTATATGCTAACTCTACGGATGTATAGGGCCCCGCAGTCATCAGGGGGCCCCCAAGCTGCAGGTTCAGTCTTTTTATAGGTTATAAGTAAAACTAAGCTGCTATGATAGGAAGCTGTGACGTGTGTTAGCAGGGTAATCAACTATTAAACTACAGCATAACTATCATTCTTATTCTTGGTTTGTTTTCATTGTTTGCACTTTAAAATAGATGCTGGTTCAAGTTCATTTTGCTTTTGCTGATTTCTGTTGATCTTGTGCAGTGGCCTCAAACGTCAGATTGTGCTTCTACGTACCACAATCACACAAACAGATTCAAAATGGTTCTGAAGGGGTTGCAGTGTTACATGTAAATGTTTCTTACTACCTGAAACATCAGTATTATTCTTACTAGGTTTTATTGTTTGCACATTAATATGGATGCTGGTACATTGTATTTTTATTCATTTAAGTAAGATAAGTTACTTATTTTTTACTGTTTTGGATTGGTGGGGAGAGTTTTCATGTTATGTCACCTGGAATATGTCGGTGAGTTCCAACAACACAGATTTTTTAGTATCACATAAAAAAAACACTGCTTAGTTGAGACAAAATCCCATTTAATGGATCTGTGTGTAGGATTTAGTGACCACTGGTGTTGTAGTTGCAGAATGCAACCCAATCTACTCGCCCTCCCTTTCCAAACAGGATGAAGAAATAGTAAATATTTCTTGCATTTGCTCATTCATGTGTCTTTACTGTACAAAGATAAAACTTGAGTGTATGAAACTTGCACCGTGCACCATGGTGCAGACCAGCATTGTGCTCTGAAGCAGACCACAGACAGTATAAAACATGAATGTAATAACCGTGATGTCAACTGCAGGTTTCTGAAGAGCGTGGTGACTCTGGTTGCTGCCATGTTGGCAGTCCTACCAGAGTGGGGTGGCCCATGTGTTTGCATTTGATTCACAGCTTGTGACTTAGAATGTAAACAACTCAGAGAAAAAAAGGAGGGAGAAATTGAACTGTACAGATCAGAGCAAAATAGAATGGAACTCACATTAATGTGAGTCATCAGGTCTGTATATAAGGCCACTGCTCTTCAGTCAGTCAGATCATTTCAGACCTTTCAACACGTGACACCACTGAGAGAAAGTGCGAGAAAGACAATTTGCAAGAGACAAACGACTGATACAGAATACAACTACAGCATTACTTTGTGACTGACTCTACCAGCCAAAGAAAATGCAGCGCAGACAGAAATCCTTGAAGGAGATGTACATCAACAAGGAAAAAGAGACAAGGCGAGAGCTAGAGAGACTGAAGAAGTACACCGATCCTGAAACTCCCTGCACCGCAAAGATTGCTAACAAGGTCAGAGACAACACCAAGATGAAGAAGAAGAAACTCTTGCAAGTGGACTACGAGGAGCTGCAAGTGGCCCACATCATCAATGAGGAGAAGTTCACCAACGAGCTCCAGGCGGAGAAGAACAAGAACAAGCTTCTCCAAGAGGAACTGGAACGGCTCCATATTTCATACCAAGTGCTCAATGCAGGTATGAAAATGATGTTCCTAAAATCAGAGAGCAGGCTGATGCACTTCAGCATGATCTTGATAACGAGATCTTGCAGAAGCATCTCCTGCAATCTGACTTTAATGAAGCCACTGCTGCACTCCAGGAGGAGAGAGAGCGAAGAACAAGACTCTCCAATACCAACTGGACAAGATGAGTGTGTCACTCCAGCAGGCTGACACCCTTAGGTCTGACATTGAGAGGGAACTCGAGCAGGAGAAAGTCCTGCAAACAACTTATGAGGAGCTGCAAGAGGCACACAAACTGAACCAGGAGAAGTTCTCTGCTGAGTTGGATGTAGAGAAGGAGAAGAACAAGATTCTCCAGCAAGAAATGGACAAGATCTGCATTTCACATGGTGAGATTACCCAGAAGTATGACATCGATGTCATCACGGTCAGACAGCAGGCCAACACCCTTCAGTGTGAGCTTGACAAGGAAATCAAGTCTCATGCAGACTCAGTGTCAGAGGGCTGCCGTGCAATCCCAACTTGAGGGCTGAGCAGGAAGCCCTCAGTCAAAAGATGGCGGAGGAGATCACTGTCCTGCAGCAAAATGCCCTTGAGAGTGAGAAGATTTTTGGGAGAGAGCTGGACGAGCTGAAAACTCAGCTCAGTGTTCAGATCTCACTCAACCTGAAGCTCTCCACTGAACTCAAGGCTGAGAGAGAGGCTCCCCAAAAAATCACCGATGACAACCAACCACTGAAGGAGGTTGAAGTCGCTGAGGAGAAGCGGTGTGAGCAGCAGAACACCATCAGTCCTGCACTGGCACTCCAATCGCAGAAAGAGGCTCAGGGAAATGTTCCAGACAGGACAGCAGAACCACCTTCTGTCTGGAAGAGAACCTGTCACTTTCTGGGGTTGAGGAAACCAAAGAGGTGGAAGAAGAAGAGGGAGGACTAGTAACATCAAGTTTTGTTGGTTTTCTCCAGGTGCTCTGGTTTCCCCCACACGTCCAAAGAAAAAAAAAAACCCTTTTAGTCTTCTACATCAAAAACAAAAAAGCAAGCAAAAAAAAAAATCAGATATTGTTATATTTTGTATATTTTGCAGAAACTTCCTCTGTCTGTGTCTTATCTCGATTTAGGATGACATTACAGAAACATGTCTCCTAAAATTATTATAGGATTTGAATTTAGCTGTTATATCCTAACTGAAGATTAAAATTGATTGTTCATTCTTATTGTCGCAATCAGTTGTTTATGTGTGGTGATGTGGTCAACAGCTTTAGTCATTTTTTTGTAAATGTTGGACCAAACCTGGCAAAAAAAAAATCCAGATCCATTGTTATCTGAAGATTGGAATGATAACCTTATAGTGAGAAATCCCAGTTCAATGTTCCTCACAGCAGCGGAAGAAAAAGAAATAATAGATATAGTAAATGAATGTAAATACAAAACATCTACTGACTCAAATGAAATTGATATGAAAGTTGTAAAAAAGGTCATTGAGGGGAATTCTGAACCACTTACATACATCTGTAACTTATCATTCCAAACCGGAACATTTCCTAACAATATGAAAATAGCTAAAGTTGTGCCGCTGTATAAAACTGGGGATAGACACCAATTCACAAATTACAGGCCAGTTTCTTTATTTCCACAATTCTCAAAAATTCTAGAAAAACTATTCAATAACAGATTAGAAAAGTTCATAAACAAACATAAATTACTTTCTGACAGTCAATACGGATTTAGAGCAAACAGCTCAACATCACTGGCATTAACAGAATCAATTGAGGAGATCACAAACGCTATAGATCACAAACTGCATTCAGTTGGAGTTTTCATAGATCTCAAAAAAGCATTTGATACAATTAATCATAACATATTAATCAATAAACTTGAACGGTACGGGATCAGGGTGTTAGTATTGCACTGGGTGAGAAGTTATTTAAGTAACAGAAAACAATTTGTGAAGTTGGGGGAACATTCATCGTCATGCTTGGACATTGCTTGTGGCGTCCCACAGGGGTCAGTATTAGGTCCAAAACTATTTATACTTTACATAAATGACATATGCAAAGTTTCAAGAACATTAAAATTAGTGTTATTTGCAGATGACACTAATATTTTTGTTCTTGGGGGGGATTTACATGAACTACTGGGGAGGATCACCACTGAAATGTGCAAACTGAAAATGTGGTTTGACAGAAACAAATTATCGTTAAACTGAAGTAAAACCAAATTCATGTTATTCGGCAATTGCAATAAGAACACACAAGTACAGTTACAAGTAGATGGTGTGGACGTTGAAAGAGTATATGAAATCAAGTTTCTTGGGGTAACAATTGATGATAAAATAAACTGGAAGTCTCATATAAAACATGTACAAAGCAAACTGTCAAGAAGCATTTCAGTTCTGAGCAAGGAAAACACATTCTGGACCACAAATCACTCCACATTCTCTACTGTTCACTGATTTTACCATACTTACAATACTGTGCAGAGGTTTGGGGCAATACTTATAAATGTACAATATAATCTCTATCCATACTGCAGAAAAGAGCCATAAGAATAATTCATAATACCGGTTATAGAGACCACACAAACTCACTCTTCTTAAAATCAAAAACATTAAAATTCACTGACCTGGTTCAGTTCCAAACAGCACAAATCATGTACAAAGCAATAAACAATCTACTTCCTGGAAATATTCAAAAATTGTTTTTTTACAGAGATGGGGTTTATAATCTGAGGGGTGAGTTCAACTTAAAACATCAGTGGGCACGTACAACATTAAAAAGTTTTTGTCTCTCAGTTTGTGGAGTGAGGCTGTGGAACAGACTGGGTGAGGAGCTCAAGCAATGTCCAAGCATGATCCAGTTCAAAACGCGGTACAAACACATGGTTTTCACGAGGTACAGGGGGGAAGAAGGGCTTTAACAATCGGGTGTTTTCATAAATGATGTTTTTTGTTTGTTTTGTTTTTGTTTTTTAAAAAAAAATATGTATTATGTAAATATATATGTTGGGCAGAAAGATTGTTAATTGAGTAGTGGAGAAGGGGTAGGTTTAAATAAGCATATGCTTCATCCTACTCCTTTTCGGACATGTTGGTTGCACATTATTATTTTTGTTTTGACTATTGTTACTGTTGTTTTGACTATTTTTATTGGATTTGATTGTTTGTTTGTTTTTACTTTACTTTGTTGTGTTACTCGCACATGTTCGAAATAAAACTAAACTAAACTATGCTAAATTCATTTTTGTCCTTCACAGTCGTCGGTAACTGAGAAATTCATGGAAGGGTTCATTTTTGAAGCTACATTACAACTGGTTCACCCATTAACAATAAAAACAATAGAAACTGATTCAAACATGAAATGAATATGTAGACTGTGTCAGAATCTTACATATGGCACCTACAGAGGTATAGTTGTGGTATTTTGAAGTGGGGCTGTATGAGGTACTTCTAACTACAGTAGAGAAGTAGAGCTATACACTGCTGTGGACAGGGTCAGCAGAAAAATAGATTTAAAAAGGTTCATCTACTGTTTTGGATTGGTGTGGAGAGTTTTTATGTCACCTTGTTTTCAAAGTTTACCATAAACATTTTTCAGGAACATTTCAGCTGCATCTGTTGCATTTATTAATGTACTGAGGCCTGTTTTACTTTTAAAATGTAACAGACTGTTGCATCGTCACAGATCATCTGAAAAGGTTAGGAATCTCTCCCTCAGAGTTTGACAATATAGTGGCCCCCAAATAGCATCTTGCTTAAGGCCCCCAAACACCTGATAACGGCCCTGGTAGTTACTATTGTCTTATTACATTCATATCATCATTTCGATCGGTTCTACTTTGCCATTTTTTTCCATTTATTGTAAGCTAACAACACCTCATGTACTGATGTTTCAAATCCTTCCACTGGCTCAAATGCTTCATTCTGTCTTACATGACTCTCCATGTGATACATATGAAGGAAACGTTGAGTTTCACTGACTGTAGTGAACGCAACAGTGAACATCAGAAACACAAAGTAGAAGTGATTGAAATTCTTCTCTACCTTCATCTTTATTTAATTTGATATCACATGAGCTCAACCCCATGATGATGATGATGATGATGATGATGTTATAATGAGCAGTTGCTGACCCAACAAGCAAACATGAGCCGGGAAACCAGAACTAGTGACAACAGTTTATTGTGAAATTGCAGGATCTTTGAGGTCAGGATGACAGGGGCTCTGTGATGAGGGGAGGTGCAGAGCTGGTGGTTGCAAAAATCCAAGTAGAGAAGAGGATGATGAGATTGGGCTGGACATGGAAGATAAGGCAGGCAAAGATCAAGAACAAAGTTAGGGACGGGTTGATGACAATGAAACTGAACGATCTGGAGGTGTCCAGTCTCAATAGACGATAATGATAACGATGACGATGACAATGACGATGACGATGATGATGACGATGATGCATTGTTTTGTTGTGTGTGTCCACAGCGGACTTTGTGCTGCTGATGTGTGCATCCCAGCAGTGGACAGTGTTTGAGTGTGAGCACACAGAGGAGTGGATGGTTCTGGCAGGAGAGAACACAGATGACCCTGAACCAATGGAAGGTCGACTGTTCAACCCTGCGCCCAACTTCATCAACTGCAGGTAAATATTCGAAACTGCCTCACCGCTGTTCTTTACAATGACACACATGAAACCAGTCCAATCCCGGTCAAATGTCTCGCTCTCCTGCCATCTCCTCGCAATAAAAGCTTTTTCCTGTCTTTCTTCAGGAGTTACTTGGACATGGCTAAAGTTTTGGTGTTTCGTCACCTCTTCTGGTTCGTGCTGTCAGTTGTCTTCATCACCGGGGCCACCAGGATCTCTGTGTTTGGATTGGGTTACCTGCTCGCCTGCTTCTTTTTTCTGTTATTTGGGACCCAGCTATTGGTCAAACCGTCCAGGACCCGCCTTACCCTGTGGGACTGTCTCATCATCTATAATGTGGCTGTCATCATATCTAAAAATATGTTATCAGTAAGTGTATAACCCTCTATTACTAGCTGGTGCAGATTTGAGAGGATTCTTGGTTAATTTCACTTTTTGTCTTGGTAATTCTAAAAATATATATTAAATGTTGTAACATCAACTATCAACGTGTGGAAGGAGGGATGTGAAAACTATGTCTGTGAGTCAGAGAGGGAGTGAATGGATAAGGTGTGTTTGAGTACTTTAGGTGCAGAAATGGAGTTTGAGGCATGTTCCTGAACTTTGTCATCAAACTTCATAAATTTTATGTTTTTTTTTCTTCCAAATAATTTTTTCTTTCTACACCTGTCAGGAACACAAGCAGCACTTCAGCGATGTGAAGCTGCTTTAACATTAACATTGTGTGTAGCTACAGAGCTGATGCACATTGCTGCTATAGCAGCACTGAACGTTCACCTAAGAAATGTAACTACGCTCTCTGCTGTGTGGGGTTATGGCAGCTAAACATCTCTAGCAAACATCAGCTCTATGGGACTCAGTAGTTAAATATATATAATATAAATAACTAATACTAATGTTAATATAATGACAAATATAAATAACTAAAACGTTAAATCTGCAGTTTCCCTGCAAGTTTCAGCTCATTGTTTCGCTGTCTGACTCACAGCTTTACTGTTCTGCTCCAGCAGGCAGTACTCTACCCGCTGAGCTCTGAACAGCACACAGACACAGTTACTTTTAAATGAATATTTGCTTCTAACATAAATGAAAGCATGTCTTCATACTTGAAACAATGTTTAACATTTACTTGTTTTTTGAACAAATCTTCATCCTTTGATGGGGTAAATCTGCATTTAAAGCATATTCTACTAGTACAAGATCAGTCTTATTTATTTATTCATTTCACTTGGTGATTGTTTAATGTTCTGGCAGCTGGCATCATTTATTGGGATTGTTTATAATGTGGAGAGAGCTATATAAACTGTAATTTATGCTGTTATTGATTTATTGGGGAGATGATTTCATTTTTTATTAACCCACCCACCATTAAAAGATGCTTTTAAAAGGTTGCAGCATTTGACTTACTGTGAGTCTTACTGACCTTTATAAGTCCTCTTGACTGTCCCGACTCTTGACCTACTTTTGTGGTACAACTGCTGTTGACAATATCAAGGGACACTCACTATTTTTTAGGGTTATTGAATGTTATTGAAGTGTGATGGATTAGAATGGTTTGAAAAGAAATGTCCACAGCTAAAAACACTGAATTGTGTATTTCTTGTGTGTGTGTGTGTGTGTGTGTGTGTGTGTGTGTGTGTGTGTGTGTGTGTGTGTGTGTGTTTTAGATCCTGGCGTGTGTGTTTGTGTTTGAGATGCAGAAAGGCTTCTGTTGGGTGATTCAGCTCTTCAGCCTGGTTTGCACAGTCAAAGGATACTATGACCGTAAGTGCTTTGATAAGAATAATATACCACAACAATGACCATGTATACATTAGAAATAGTATCTATAATTGAATAATAAATATAATAATTGAATTAAATTTAAGCACACATTATTTATTATTGCATTGTGTTTTCTACTGTGTATCTTTAGTATTAAACAACACAAGATGTTTTTTCATCTATAGTTATGGCTGTGTATTTGTGTGCTGATAGTTTATTTTATCAGAAAGTCACAGCTGACAGATGCTGACAGATGTGCTCTGCAGAATGTCTTTTTATCTTGATGTGAGATATTGTATTTTTTTTCTTGACAGCGAAAGTAGTGAGCGACAAGACCTGCAGCCTCCCAGTAGAAGAGGCTGGGATCATCTGGGACAGTATCTGTTTCTTCTTCCTGTTGCTGCAGAGGAGGGTCTTCCTCAGTTTCTACTTCTTGCATGTGGTGGCAGAGCTGCAGGCTTCCGCCAAACAGGCATCAAGGTAACAATGATAATGACACAATGTAAGACATAATGTACAGATCACTGAAGGAGCTAATGCAGTGGTTCCAATGCTAAGGGTCACCAGATTATTTAAGGAATAAGAAAGACGAAAACATATATACAGTACATGTTTGTGACTTCAAACCAACAATCTAAGAACATCCATTCTGTGTGACAAGTCAAAACGTTAAAGACAAGTAGATAATAGTTTCTTTGAGAATTCAAGTTTAATCTAGAACTTTGGGGACAGTGTGTGTGACAAGCTCAAGGTGATTGAAGTTAACTCAGGATTGACTTAAGTCTCAACTGATCAGGTTGATATAAAAAGAGTCGATTTATTGTAGCTTTATTGACACTGATCAATAGAAAGATACATGACAGGTGAAGAGGGTAAACATTTTAACTATCACCACGAAAGACTCCAGTTGGTTACTTACATTGAGACAATTATTTTCTGGATTCCAAGTTTTCTGGAATGTTTTGTTAGAAGATGCAAATGAGAAATAGAGTCATGCATACATCTCCAGGACATAAATGTGAACACTGGATAAAACCGCATTATATTATTATATATTATTAAAACAACAGCAACTAATGTTAGGCATGTTATGGAAGCTTCTACAAACTACATGATTACATTAGTGCACATTCAACCCTTTGAAAGGTTGCAGAAGTCTTAAAATGAGTTAAATGCCTAAAATGGATTCAACTTCCACAGAGGGCAAGAGGTCACAGTTTCATTAGAATCATTGTATCACATTGTATCACGTGCTTCACGCTCTGTCCAAGCCAGCTTCATCATGAACAAGACATGCTGAAGTTTATATTGTTCTGTCACCATGAGGCTGTTCAGCGTCAGTGAAAAACTCATTTGGTTATTAGGTGCTTAACATAAGGTATACAGTGACAATATAAACATTCAACATTTCAATGATTATGCTGCCTACAAATGCAGTGACAGTTGTGTCCTTCTTCCAGGGGGTTTGAGCTCTTCAGAGCCAGTATCGTGAAGAACATCAAGTTCCACCAACAAACTGAGAAGAAATCTCTGTCACAGCTCAAGAGATCGTAAGTGTTCCCAGTACAACAAGTCTGCTTTTGTTAGTGACATAAGTGTGCATCAAAGAACAGATACAGTAAAGAAGAAATGAAGATGAAGAAGAAATTCTTAAAAACAAAGTGTTGTACCTTGAGTTGCCCTCAGCACTGTCTCGTAGACAGTGAAGTACACCTAAATATACCATAGGCACAGATCAGGTAGATATAGAATGCGTGGAGTTACATCAACCCAAATGTTATGAACTGACTCAGAAAGAGAGTAAAAGTTCTTCTTTTGTCTCCTGTCTTCCTTTTCCTGTCCTTTTCTCTCAGAATGCAGAGAATTCGCTCCAAGCAGCAGAAGTACAGAGACGGACACAAAACAAGTGAAGAGAGTCAGACTGTTGGTAAGACTCACTGCTTCACTGTTTAACTGGGAAAATATCTGGCGAGCTTAACAGTCAGTAGTGTTCCCAGTCAAAGTGTTCCACCTTTTCCATGTTCTCCTGGGCCTGTTGGTAACAGATGTCAACTTGTTTGTGGCTGCACCCTCCGTGTCATAAATTCTTCTTTGTTGGTGCCATGCTCTGTGAGGCAAAAGGAGGTGATGTCAGTCAGTTGGACTGTCCAGAGAATTTCAAAGGGAATATTGTCATTTTAGTTATTCGCATAATATTTTACACTTGTCCAACAGAAGCTCATGAAATATTTTTTCCTTGTCTTTCATTTTTTCATTCCTCTGACTTGCTCTGTTTGTTGAACTGGTTCCGTTCAAGATTCTTAAAAATGTTGGTACTGTATAATGAGCCAGCCTGTGTTTCCACCAGTTTTGAGTAGAACCATCGTAATAAAGGATGTTTGATTAACAAAGAGCACTGCACAATATACAATCACCTGTGGAAAATAACACACACTTTAGTTTGCACCTCATGTCAAGGAAACCCTGCTATGTTTTAGGTCCAGCTGAGAACTTTTCTTGTTTATGCTTAACTGGTTTATTTTTGGTTGACGTTTCCCCAGCGATTTAAAATTAGGCGCATGAACCAAAACGGAGCCCATTCCATGATGGGGGAAAGGCAGAGTACTACTCATTGTTACTTTCAAACAGTTTACAGCTCGTACATGTTTGTTCTTAGTTAAAGCTGCATGAATCAATGCTTGACCACTAGGAGGCAGAAGAACTCCAAAACAAGCTGACAGACATAATGTTTAGTTTTACTGTAAAGCATGTTGTTTTTGGAAGTTATTTTATCATCACAGTGTGCCGTGAAATCTGCTGAGCACATTCATAATTCACAACATTTTTTCCTAAAGAGGAACCTATTTCATGACCTCCTTAAACTGCACTATTAGTAAAACTCCAGTGCACCACACCCTCCAATCTAAGCCTTCTCTGGTTTCCTTACAGAGACCGAGTCAGACAAGAAGAAGTCCAGGAAGAAAAAGTGGCACCGACCGTGGTTGGACCATGCTACAGGTATGACAAACGCTTTGTTTTATCCTGAATTACGACAAGGACAAACAAAGCAAATGAACATACTGTACTGTAAAAGTGAATGAGTCTTTCTGATATAACCTCAGATGATCTCCATGTAGTGAAGAGATTATAATGTGCTCTTTCTACTCACAGTGCTCCACTCAGGAGAGTACTACCTGTTTGAATCAGACAGTGAGGATGAAGAGGAGCTACAGTCTGAAGAACAGAAGCCTCAGAAACAGACCGCCTGTCAGGTCAATAAATATACATTATACAGTACTATTTTTTTAAATGTGAGTTTCATATTGATATATTAGCCATCATGCATGCCATGTTACAGTTATGTTGTAGAGAGTGGACACACATGGCAGCGGGGAGTCTCAGGAGGAGTCACATGTCCACAATATCTGACTGTAATTCTAATTTTCATATGTTGATTGAACTGTTGTTGTTGTTGTTTTCCTCTCAGCTGGCGTACCAGGCGTGGGTGACCAGTGTGAAAGCAGCTTTAAGAGATCGTCAGAGACGGCAGAGACACCTGAGGAGGATCGAGAGAAAAGAAAAAGAGAAGGAAGGAAAAGCGGATTCACAACAGGGGCCTCTCTCCGTGATAGGTGAAATATTCTTACTTATTATTTACTGTCAGGAATGTCAGAGCAGATGGGCTGTCAGAATTCACATCGGTTAGCATAGTGCTCAGGGAGGAGAGTGTGTGACCTTTCCTTCCATCTCTCCTCTAATTAAACTCTACATTTATGTACCAAGCAGTGAGTTGTAAAATACTGATGAAGGAAGACGAGTAGTGTCAGTTCTCTCACAGACTGTACAGTAATCAATTTTAAACTTATTTTGCATTTGAAGCCTAAATGAGCACAGTGAGTGTGAGTATTTGCATTAAGACTCGAAGGTTAAGTCAAGCAAGCAAATGGACAGGAAGCAGGAAGGACAGATATTTGGCACGTCACAAGATCACGGTCTAAACAGTAGAGGGCTGAAAGTTGTTTCTAGACGACGATTAATTTAGCAAGTCTCCTCTAGGCTCAATGTGTATTTTCTTCATTAACATGTACATTATTTATACAGTGAGGCTTGATGTGGAAAGACAGATTACAGGTCAAGATTTTGGCAAGTGCTGGGGTCTGTGCTGTCTCATCAGTCTGGAGGGAAGCTGTTTGGACTCCCTCTGAATATAGTTCATGAAATGAACTCATTTTAGCATATCTGTATTTATGTTTATATCTTGTGTTACCAACATGTTTAATGCAAAAGCCTCATCTTCTGAGTTACGTAATGATAGGGTCACTATTGTTGGGTCATCTAGACATAAAATGAGTTGCCAATGGCAGATTACTCACAGACACTCATTTAAGTATGTATACTATTTGTGTGTGTGTGTGTGTGTGTGTGTGTGTGTGTCTAGGTTGTGGTGACAATGATGTGTTTGAGGACCTTGTCATTCAGGAGGAGGTGGAGGAGCCAGAGGAACAGGAGTCTGGTAGGTTCACATTCATGGTCTTTGCTTCTGCCACCTTTCACCGTGTCATGCTGCTATATTCACTCCATCACAGTGTGCGGTGAATGAATGGCTTGTCCTTGAGAGTAACTAACCAATACTTTCAGTGTATTGGTTGTGTGTTCAGAAAATGGGGCACTTAATGAACCTAAATATCTAAATAGGCCGTAATTCAACTATGTATCATATTTCTTCAGTAACTTCACTATTTTTCAAGATTTTTGAAATAAGTAAATGGACTGTAGTTATGCACTTTATGACATCAAAAGGAGGAACCAGGAAACTTCCCATCACTAAACAGCCTCTCTGCCTCCTTTGGTTCAGCATTGAGTGAAAACACAGATGTCAAAGTGACAGAAAACTTCATTTTACTTCTGATCTACCGCTGCCTCGGTCAGTTAGTTTGTTATTATGTAACTGTAAGGGTTAAAAACACCAAAAACTAAATCACTGGTTGGAGACCAGAGAAGTGAAAAATTCTGTTTTTGTCAGTGGAGTCTGGTGGCTTTTAACAGAATGATATAGTAGCTCTTTTTGGTTCATCAAAAAGTCTCACACAGTCAGACACTTAGAATAACAATCTGACCTGTCAGTGTCAAAAACACTTTTAGTGGATGTACTTTGACTTTTGTCAATGGCCCTGAAGGATTATGTTGCTCTCGCTCAGTACTGGACTGAATTCAAAAACTGTTGTCACCATTAGCCATTAAATCTTGGGAAAATATTATCCATGTTGAAAAAACTGAAGTTACCCTTTGAGTTGATTGGTTCAGATTCTCAGCTTTATTTGGTTGAGATAGCCTTATTAGATAGTAGACAGATAACAGTGCACATATCTAACTGCTGTCATTATGAAACACCATTTAAAAGACAGAAGTTTTAGAAATGTGAGAATATTTTAGCCTCTGTCACATGAAGATTTCTTAGAAGCCTTACTAAATCCTTCACTGTATCACCTGTTCGCCTTTCCACTGTGCTGCAGGTCATGGTGAGATGGTTCAGAGGATCTTGGATATCCTGCGCTTCTTATGGGCCATAGTTCTGGCTATGGTGGATGGACTGACTCAGTGGCTCAACCTGCTGACCAAACAGTACAGAGAGACATCTACGGTTCTGTGCAATGAACGTTACTTCATCATACACAAGATACAGCAGGTAAACACGACACAGCAGAAACTGATCTTGATCCATGCACACACACACGCACGCACGCACAAACACACACACACACACACACACCCTTAACCCTAACTTATCTCTCTCTGATCGGCAGCATCATGCAACAGCAGACTCCACAGACGACCAGTTGTCTCAGGGCAGTGAGAGTCCCACACTGGAGACCTGTTTGGATGAAACTGATGCAGAAATCTCGGCCAGATTCAGGTTAGAGTGGAAAATATTTACCAGCCATATATGGAGAGAGGCAGCACTCCTAGAGTGCACATCACACTGTGAATGTTGGTCCACACACTGGTTTAGGTGGAATTCCTTCTTGGTGATATAGTAAGAGCTTGTCCTTATTCAAACATGGACACTCTTGTGGTGGGTGTGTTCATTACCATTACCTTTTCCTCTCACAAGATGTACACGTTACTGGTCAGACTGAGAATAGTTAATAGTGTGTTTTGCAGACCATTATCTAGTGGCAGCTTGAGGGACTTCAGATTTAAAGTTTTGCTTTTAATAACACATTTCTTTTTTTAATGTGCATGTTTTTGAATCACTCTCAGCTGCCTGGATGTGGATAGTGGTGGCGTACCAGGCCAGTCTACCCCCAGGCCAAGACTCAATAGCGCTGAGAACCTCTTGAGTCCAGAACCCCAATCCAGCAGCATTGAGCTGATAACAGTCCCAGCCAAGCAACAACACAGACAATCCAGAACAGCCAGTGAGCTGCTGGGAGACAGGTAGATACTGTGCTTTGTGTCTAGCATTGATTTGTGTGTATAACAATGTTTGCAAAGAGAATGTCAAGAATGTGTTTATTATAAGTTGTGTTTTGTCGTGGTGGCTGTGGTTGTGACCTTCTCTCCTCTCTCTGCAGGCAGTTCTTCATTGAGGAGCTGGAACAGAGCCGAGAGTTCTACAATAACCAGAACCGTCTGCTGAAGCTGCTGTTTGCCATGTACAACCTGCTGGCAGCTAACTCCGAACTTGTTTGCTATTTCATCATAGTGTTAAACAACGTTGTCAGTGCCTCTGTGATATCACTGGTCTTGCCCATATTGGTGTTCCTGTGGGCTATGTTGGCTGTTCCAAGACCAACCAAGAGGTTCTGGATGACTGCTATAGTCTACACAGAGGTAAGAAACGCTGAGAGACAAACATCAGAAACTTCAGTAACTTCTGTGCCATAAAACATCACAGGCAGATGAATATTTTTGATATTGTTTGAGAAGAGAAGAACAAAACATACCAAAGCATCAGTGGCCCTGAGGTGCAAAACTCCACTGAGCTTTAGTCTCTTTTAGCAGGGCACATAACCTGTGCTTCTGACTCTGAATATTGTGCTGAAGAAGCTATTGTGAGGTTGCAAACTGCAGTGATTTAAACTGAATGTTTTTAGTCTAAATTAGTGTAAAGCTGAACTAATGAAATGATTTTAAATATCCATGTGAAAGGTGGTATGTAAATTTCAAATTCCAAATGCAGTTTCCCTCAGCTCCACTGAGCTGTTTAGCCCCTTTCAGCTCTTTGTTTTGGTTTTAAGAACCCACAGCTCTACTGTTTCAGTTCAGCCACAGCGCTCTCATTTCTAGCAACAGCAAGTAGCTTTTTTCAGTGCTAAACCCACTGTACACTACCCGCTCAGCAACAGAGAGCTGACAGAAGAACGGTAGAGCATTTAGCGGCTGAAGAGCCAGATCTTTGTCAGGATGTAATCAACTTACAGAATTACAGTAATGAGTCCAAGAGAACTGCTATACAACAAGCTTACATCATGTGTACTGTTGCCTTTTCTGTGCTCCTCTCTGCTCTGACTGGTGGCACCGCTGTGCTGCTCTGCTCCTCTCCAGGTGATGGTGGTGGTGAAATACCTCTTCCAGTTTGGATTCTTTCCCTGGAACAGTGTTTATGAAATGACGCTGAATGAAGACAAACCTTTCTTCCCACCTCGCATTCTGGGCCTAGAGAAGACTGACAACTACATCAGATACGATCTTCTTCAGCTGCTGGCTCTGTTCTTCCACAGATCCCTGCTAATGGTCAGTTAGTATTTACAGTATGTTACAATTGTGTTATACACTGAAAGCATTAAGAGCATAATTGGCTCCCTTCCCATTTTCAAAATATAAGCATAAAAATGTTACAGTTAGACATGACAAGTAGACCATTGTCAGTAGATTCAGTTGACCCTTTGCTAAGAATTTACAGTGATAATCATATTTTGTTCCTTGATTTCAGCCAGAATGGAGAAAATGAAGCTTTTCATTTATTTTTTTGTTTCATGTTTTATCAGCTGTCAGTTTCATGAGTTGATCAAACACCTCGTTTTAAAATTGAAAGCCTGCAAGTGAGTCTTACATTTAAAACTCCAAACTGTAGAGGTCAATACCTTCTGTATCCTCTGTTCAGCTTTAACTAGTGCAAGAGAACCTGTGACAGAGAACTAGCAGACAAATCTCTCCCGTTATCTGCACCCGACACACAGACTGACTGTCGCTATGAGATTATAATGACATCACATGAGAAAACTGACTATTGAGGAGCTACAACATTACAAGTATTATGATATGATAAATTAAAACTAAAGGTGAAGTTAAATACTGTCACAAAATACAACTGAAGAAATCAGTTGCTTTTAAAATATTAGTTAACAGGAGATTACATTTTTTTTTTTTTTGTGGGGATCATTTGTAAAAGTGTTTTTGAAGACAAAAGGCTGAAGTGCACTCTAAACTCGTTGTACATATACTGTCATTACTGTCATGGTATTCTTTTTTTGGTTAAAACTGTATTTTCATCAGCTCTCAAACTCACCTGAAAGAAAACATGACTGCTTTAAGTTGAATTTAAAGCGTGGGGTAGTGATGCACTTCAGCCTCTTGTGGCCGAAATGAGTATTACAACAACAAACACAAAATTATTCTGAAAACTAAAAAAAATATATAATTAAATCAAATTTATTTAAATAAACATTATCCTGGGGAAAACCTGCTTTTATACTTTTGTTCTTAAGTCAGGGAGAAAATAATTCAAAATCAAACTTGTTATATTTTTAAACAATGTATTTTACTATAGAAACAGTTTGCTAGACTTCATGAGTTCATCATGGGTTGTTTTCCACTTTAGCTAGCATAACTTCAGCCTCACACATTTGTATTTTTGTGTGTTCACGTGTGTGTGCGTGTGTGGGTACAGCGGTATGGCCTGTGGGACCACGAGGGCCCCCTAGAGGAGCAGAGCCCCTCACCAGAGGGCTGTAAAGATGAAGGAAAAAGTAAAGAAGGAGATGAAGATGGAAAGAGGAAGGAGGGAGGAGGAGTGGAGGAGGAGGAGGGCAAAGTTAGCTCAACATCCAACTTGGAAAAGCTGGAAATGACTGAATTGGACCAGCTTGAAAAGGTTTGTGCAAATACGTGATATTAGTGGTTATTGGTTGCTATGATATCAGCGGACTTGTTTTTAAAGATATTAGACTACTTTCCTGGTGTTTTAATCCATTGTTTGTTGATTCAGGACAATGTGGATTATTGTGAGCCAAGTACCAGCTCTGCTGGCACCCCACAACCTCCTGCTTCTGAACCGGTACCCACTGGGTCAAAAGATGAACAGGAAAATCTCCCCAGTAACCCGAGTGAAGATAAGATGGAGGGCGGCAAGGAGCAGGTGACAGAGGAAGTGCCAAAGAAAAGCGGAGGTATCCGCTTCCGCAAGAAACCTAAACAACTCAAACAAAAGAAGAGTAAAGGTTTGTGGCTTTATGTGTGTATGTGTGGACTGTGACTTGTAACATTAACTCTGGCTGCATTCCAATAATGTGTCCCGTATCCTGGTGTTGTGCAAGTTTCCTCCCTTAGAGTGATTAACGTCTATTTTCACCATCCTTTCAGGTGAAAGACATCCATACACATCTTTAACATGTGCATTTGTAATGGGGATGAAATAATCA
Source organism: Sciaenops ocellatus (assembly GCA_033000465.1). Taxonomy (NCBI): domain Eukaryota; kingdom Metazoa; phylum Chordata; class Actinopteri; family Sciaenidae; genus Sciaenops; species Sciaenops ocellatus. Next base: position 2,637,874 of record CP136872.1, on the reverse strand, counting down.
TCATGAAAGTCCATTTGATTTTTTTTTTGACAAAGATACAGCAGTTGGGGCTGGTAGCTCGCACCCCATGTACTGAGGCGACTCCTGACCTGGGCATAAATTCAGCCCACACAGGACATAATAACACACATGCTGTCATTGAAGGCTACAGGAATCTTCACATGTGAAAACTACTGAACTAAAAATTCTTGTAACAAAAAGAAAATAATGTTTCAGGGAAGATTCCAGTGGAGGCCACAGATGAGTCTGCAGATCCTGGTGAAGAACCAGTGAAGAAGAAGAAGAAGAAAGGCAGGAGGAGAGAGTTAGCCAGTCAAAGATTGATGGCTGCTGGACAAAAGATAAAACATGTCTTCATATCTGGGTGAGTATTATGTTACCATATGGGGACGTCTCTGCAGTCACCCTCTAATAACATTAATCAATAGTTGTGAATAGTTGTTGTTACTTTTTTAATGCATGCCCTTGTTTTCCTCTGCAGTGTTCAGAGTGTTTACAGGCCGGCTCAGGGTTTCTTCAGAGGTATTCTCCACGCTGAGTATCGGGCAGCCACTGATGTTTATGCACTCATGTTCCTGACTGATGTCATCGACTTTATCATCATCGTCTTCGGGTTTTGGGCCTTTGGGGTGAGCGATGGATAGAAGAATGGATGATTTAATGGAAGTTGTAATTAGTAACAAATTATCAACAATTTACATGAAAACTACAAGCTCAATCAAACTTTGTGACTCAAATAAAGATGAGATGTGTCTTCAAAATTTAAACTGATATTAGGTCAGCTACAGGTCCAGCTCTGCATGACACTCACTATTAAAATTGAGTAGTCCTATATTACTGCACTACCTCAGTAGTTATATGATGTTGAATGATTGTGGAAATTTGCTCAGCAATTTTCGAAATAAGTAAACAAATGACAGCCTTTGCATGTCATCATCCTCTACACAATACATAACGTTACTATAACCTACTGGTATGTACACACACACGTTAGCCTACTCACTAATCAGTCTAGTGTGTGAGAGCAGAACTATGATATACACAAAAGTGTGTGCATATCAGTAAATGCTCCTTTGTGTGAGCAGAGAGGTTTGGTGTTCACAATTTGACCCTGTGACTTTTTTCTGTCAAATAGCCGATGAACTTAGTTCAGAAGCTTTTACCCCCTTCTTCATTTTGGTGATATATGATTTCGCCAAGTAGACTATCAAAATGATTTTATGATGGGTCACAGTAGTAAAGTGCCCTAAGCGGTTAAGGGTTGGGTGCCTTGCATAAGGGTCGCTGCACATGACATGTAATATTTTAAACGTAAAATCAGTTAATAGAGAGAATCCCTCATGACTCGTGTCTCTCCTTCAGAAACACAGTGCAGCAGCTGATATAGCCTCCACCCTGTCAGAGGACCAGGTCCCTGAGGCCTTCCTGGTGATGCTGCTCATCCAGTTCAGCACCATGATCGTCGATAGAGCATTATACCTGCGCAAGGCCGTCTTGGGAAAACTAATTTTTCAGGTTCAGTATTCAGATTGTTAGCATTCATGTTTTTGTGTGTCTGGCCTCCATGTCTTTCTTCTGCTTTAGAGGTCAGTGGCTCTTTGTTTCTTAATGCAACATCACAAATAATAGTAGGCACAGTGAAGTGAATTTTTTTCCACTGTCTGCAAATTTATTCTGTGAAGTCTTTCTTCTATCACGCTGTATGTTGGTGGCCAGCTGGGGAACCAGATTGGCCTGTGATATTTGTTAGGGTGACACCCTGTCGTCCTTTTCTTACAGGTGACTCTTGTGTTTGGGATCCACCTGTGGATGTTCTTCATCCTGCCTGCTGTTACTGAAAGGTGAAGTCAAACTAAATCATGTGTTTATTGTATTCTAGCATTCATCGTCATCACCAATGGACTAAATAGTGACTTATGATTTGGGATGTTAGTTTAATATTCTGATAGTATGACTCCATATGTATAAACGAGTTGAGTCCTACAGCTGCAAATACAAGAATTGAATAAGCTTCAGTCTTCCTCGTCTCTCCTCTTCTCTGTTTAGGAAGTTCAATCAGAACTTTGTGGCTCAGCTCTGGTACTTTGTCAAGTGCATTTACTTCGGCCTGTCAGCCTATCAGATCCGCTGTGGATATCCCACTCGTATCCTCGGCAACTTCCTTACCAAGAAATACAACCACCTCAACTTGTTTCTCTTCCAAGGGTATGGATGCATACTGTGCTCTTCAGAGTAAAAAAAAATGATTTCAAGAATGAACATGGAATATATTGACAGTATTGACAGACAGTAAAGTTATTATTATTATTATTATTATTATTATTATTATTATTATTATATGGATGCTGAGCGTATGTGTGTGTAGGTTTCGTCTGGTGCCGTTCCTGGTGGAGCTGCGAGCTGTGATGGACTGGGTTTGGACTGACACCACTCTATCTCTGTCAAACTGGATGTGTGTGGAGGACATTTATGCCAACATCTTCATCATTAAATGCAGCCGTGAGACAGAGAAGGTATGAAGTGTATGAGTACAGTGATGTGACAACAGATCACATGACTTCCTCTGGAATCAGGGTGCTAGGAAGGAAAAACTCAATTACTGTACTACTGTAAAACTCTACAGGTGCAACAATGTAAAGAATGTGCAAAATAGTCTTGTTTATTTGAGATGAACGTAACCACTATGAAGTAACTTTTTATTTCTCTAATCCACCAGCTTTCTAGCTATTGTTGCTCGACCACAGCCGTCTCTGTGTCGCTTTCTCTACACGAAATAAAGCAAGTCAGGATATAACTGCGATAGTGTTATAGTTTAGCCCACCTGGATAGCCTCAGTTTCAGTGACATTTCAGGCTGACTGTGGAGCAGTTTGACCAGTCTATATTGTTAGATTAGCCACCGCAGCGTGATGTTGGGTTGCATTTCTCCAAAAGTTGAGTCTGGGAGGTTGAATGGGAAACCCTGAATTCTGCCTCACTCTTTTTACAGTTTCCACTAATTTAGGCTTTTCACATTACATGTGAAGAAAATACAGAACACTGCATTTTTTTCAGTGTTAAAAAAATACTATATCATTTTTCTTAAATACATTTTCTGCCCTCAGAAATACCCACAGCCTAAAGGACAGAAGAAGAAGAAGATAGTGAAATATGGCATGGGTGGACTCATCATCTTCTTCCTGATCTGCATCATCTGGTTTCCCCTTCTCTTCATTTCACTGGTCAGATCAGTGGTGGGTGTGGTCAACCACCCCATCGATGTCACAGTGACTGTCAAGCTGGGAGGTTACGAGGTATTCAACTGTCTCTTATAATAGAAAAGAATACAGATATAAATATACATAAAGATATAAAAGCTCTGACTACTTTAAAGTTACTGCTATGGCAGAGGAGCTGCATTTAATATCATTTGATAACAAAACATCCAAAACAGCAAATGGTGTAAAAGCTGATGAGTTATTTTAATTAATATGATATAAATGAGGAGACATACTGTCAGCCTAAAGGGATTATTTTACATATGGCTGCTTGATTTAGATCTGTTTTTTTCTTGGTCTTGTTGACCATCACCATGCAATGATCTAAAGTGGAGTAATTTCAACTAAGACATGGCATGTAATTAATTTACATGATGATGTAATCAGGGTGGTCCCAGCTTTGGACTGAGACTACAGAATGCCAGTATTACAAACCGGGGCAGGCGTTTTGAGTTGGGTTGTTTCATGGTACACTTTGAGGCTGCACTGTTCTGATCGTCATTTACAAGGATTCATTGTATTCACAGATGGAACTCAATAGCAATGGTTCTTCACAGTGTACATACAATAGAGCCAAATAGAATATACAGAAGATTTTTGTGTGTATTTCTAGCCCCTGTTCACCATGAGTGTACAGCAGCAGTCCATCCAGCCCTTCACACAGCAGGAATATGACCAACTCACCAAAAAGTTTGGAGACAATGCAGTGAGTACAGCTTTCAGTTTTTTTTCTGCGTTTGCTGCTACTTTCTGTCCTTCCTGCTGTCTGAGTGTTGTAGTAAGTATAACCAACATGTCAGTGTGGACATTCAGTAAGAGAACCCTGAGGAGAGTGAAAGCAGATTTGGAAAGCAGTTTTCACTCTGTACATTTATATTTAAGAATTTACTTGTAAAAATAACCTAACCTAAATAACATAAATGACTGAGCTCTCCTCAGGGTCAGCCAACGTCACAACAATGTCATTTTGTGACGCAAACAGCCTGCACATAAATCTGTAAGTAACTGTGTAAGTTTAAGAAGCACCCTCATGCCATCAACTGAGCACATGCTGAATTTATGAGCAGCCGCGTTAGCTTGAGCATACAGCTTGCAGCGCTGATTGTGAATCTTTATCATATGATGGTTGAGATATTTCATTTCATTACACATTAAAAACAGTAAGAAGGATTCAGGAAATACTAATTTTCTCTTTACTTCTAACAATCATAATATTGCTCTTCTTTGTGTTATATATTATATTAGATTTGTTTTAGTAATCTCAGCTCTCACACATGTTCAGTTGTAACGTTGTTGAATACTTTTTCATGCGTAATTTTGTGTGCATGTGCATATAGGTAGCCATGCAGTTCATCACTCTCTACAGTTACGAGGACATAGTGACAGCAATGATCGAAGGTAGCTCGGGTTCAGTATGGAGGATCAGCCCCCCTAGCAGACAGGAAGTCATTAAAGAACTACTTGGAAGCCCTGTTGACCTAACACTACGTCTGGCCTGGAATTTCCAGAGGTAAAGCTTTTGCACTCCTCAATGCAAAATGGCATTATATTATTATTAATTATGGATTATCGCAAACTAACTAACTGTCAGATGACACGGCATGCTGAATGTTTAATGCAAGGAAAGAAAACCCAGAGGTTTTATTTTTCATGTGAAAGCCATCTCATATAGATATCATATAAGAACATGCACTATTTTCACTATGATCCATCTATATATTAATTTTCCCAAAATCTGTAAAACTGTGCGCCTACTGGGCTTCACTGTACAGTCAATTTAATTCTTTTGGCAAGAAGTTTCATTTTACTGAAATGGTATCGGCATTTTCCATCAGCATGTTTCCATCGCTTATTCTTTCTTTTATTCTAAACAGATATTCTTGGAAAATGTACCATAAAATGTGGCTCATGTAAAAAAAAATTCAACGAGGTAAAACAATTAATTAAATAAATGAGCCAGAATAAATAACAATAAAATAAATAAACTATGCCACAACATCCACTTTGGGAACCACTGCTAAACTATATACCGAGTTTACTGATACATAGTACATACATAGTACAGTATATAAGATACACCTTTTTTAGATTAGGTTGCAGCAGTGTTTTGTTTCTGGCACCATTTTTAAGCCACTTTTTAAAACGTTTTTCACCCTTTAATCTTTATTACCAGTCTGAAAATTAGCTGTAGCTCAATCATACTACTGTACATATAACACACTGCGACTATATATTTGAAAAGTGTACCATGAGATGATACAAGACTCATTGTTTTCCTCTTTAACCGTTTTTCTGCTGTGATATTAATAGATTTATGTACAGTATATTTGAATGTTTTGACCTGCTGACTGTGTCTCTGTTTATGTCTGACAGGGATCTGGGTAAAGGAGGGACGGTGGAACACACCTTTGACAAACACTCTATAGACCTGGAACCTGGGAACCCAGTCAGAGCAGATCTGGCCTCATTACTGGTTGGCAATCGCACCGGGCCTGTGTAGGTTTACTGTCTGGGAAGATGTTCATGTGAATACAGTGTTTGTGTTGTAATTGAACACACATAGTTGTATCTTAAATATTATGTCTCTTTCATAGACTTGTTCCTAATATGTTCCCGAACTACATCCGTGCTCCCAACGGAGCTGAAGCCAAACCAGTTAGTCAGCTACATAAAGGTCAGTATACAGTATTTTGGAATGGCTTTAAACGTGACTCAGCTGATCATAATTGGATTGGAACACTAGATGGCAGCACAGCGTACAGCCTAAATGCATTACAGAAACATAGCCTCAGACTGGATATGGGTGTTTATATTTGTTTGTCACTCTCGAAATGTAGAACAGACAGCTGATTGATTGTTTTGCAGGTAATGAAGATGGTTTCCTGAATATCACGCTGTCCCTAAAGAGTGACCGGTCACTGAATGGCAGTGGGAACCAGGAGTGGTGGGACATTGCCATCGCAGGCTGTGCCCCCTCTGTTGCCACCTCATGTGGGGTTCTACCCATGATCATATTCAATGACAAAGTCAGTCCACCCAGCCTGGGCTTCCTGGCTGGATATGGGTAAGGAACACACGCTCACAAACATGTGCACTGGTTGGATGGATACATATTTAAGCAGCAATTTGAAAGAAGTAAAAAAATGTCGTAAAAACCTAAAATCCAGGACCAGTTGCCCTCCTTTTCCAGCTGAGATCTAGTGATTACCACTGGAGCCCAGTCTACTGATTAAAGGGGACACACAGACAAATAAGTGGTCAACAAATGAATGATACATTTTGTCATAAGGTCATTTAACATCTTGAAAGTGAACAGTGAAAATGTAAAACCAATGCTTGACCTAACAGTACTGTTATGTCACATTTTTAAACATAACAACTGTGATTTGTGTTCCCACCCTTCCTGAATGTAAATATTCTTTTCTTTTTTTATACTCCCCTTCCAGGATCATGGGTCTGTATGTGTCTGTGGTCTTAGTCATTGGGAAGTTTGTGCGTGGCTTCTTCAGTGAGATCTCCCACTCCATCATGTTTGAGGAGCTGCCCTGTGTGGACCGCATCCTGAAGCTCTGCACAGACATCTTCCTGGTTAGTGTAATTTATAATAATAATAATAATAATACATTTCATTTTACATTTCATTTTACATTAGATTTTTACAAAAGAGTCTGTTGAGCCATGTTACAGTCCATATGCTAGCCTGAAGAGATGAATTGTACTTACTATATCACATCTACTATATCACAAATATCACGTCAAGAAACCTCCGATGTTTTAGGAAGTTTTCTGGAAAATCAACTCTGTAGATAACCAGTAGCCAGTGTAAGGGAGCCAGAATAGGTGATCATGTTTGTTTGTCTGACTCTAAATCCTGGCAGCAGAGTTTTGCATGAGCTGCAGACGAGAGAGGGATTTTTTTTACTGATGCCAGAGAATAGTGAGTTTCAGTAATCTAGTCGGCTGGTTATGAATGTATGCAGATTTGATTGTATTATATTGTTTTCTGAAGTGAGAAAAGCAGGACAGAACCACTGAATTTACATGTTTATTTAAGCTTAGGTTATGATCGAAAATGACTCGAAATGATCGAAAAAGGTTTCTGCAATGCAGGTTATGGAAAAGGACAGAGAACCAAGACTGTTTGATGTTTGATTATTCTCAGAATCTTGACTAATATTTCTGTCTTATCAGAACTGAGCGGGAGGATGTTTTGTGACATCCACTTGCGGATGTCCTGAGGGCAGTGTAGAAGGTTTCCTACATCCTAGAAGTGATTAGATGGGTCACAGCTGAGATATAGCTGGGTATTGTCTGCGTAAAAATGGAATTTGATGTTATTTTTACGAACGATGTGACCTAGAGGGAGCATGTAAATGGAGAACAGAATTGGACCTAGCACTGAGCCCTGAGGCACCCCACAGTGAACAAAATTTGTAGAAGACCTGGCGTCAGTAATTCCAACACAGAAATGCCTGTCTTTTAGATATGACCTAAACCAGTTAAGAGCTGTGTCACCGATACACTGATACCAGATTTTCAGACGGTCTAAGAGGATCTCACAGTCAATTGTATCAAAAGCTGCACTTAAATCCAAGAGAACCAGAATGGATGTATGACCGCTATTGGCTGCTAGCATTACGTCGTTTAAAACCTTGAGCAGTTCAGTCTCAGTGATATGGTATTTCCTAAAACCAGATTGATATTTTTCACACATACTGTCATACATAAAAGCTAGCAGTTGAGCTTTTTCTAAAAAACAAAGTTTCTGTGTGTTTCAGGTGCGTGAGACAGGAGAGCTGGAGCTGGAAGAGGAACTTTACTCCAAACTAATCTTCCTCTATCGATCTCCAGAGACTATGATCAAATGGACCAGAGACATCCACAACCGAGACCATGACAGATACTGACTGACTGATCATGATTGGTTTTAACAGAATACAGTGATTTGTGAAGCACACTGCAAAAATGTCTGTGGGACAACACATGGAAGGCTTTTTGAGAGCACTCCTTAGCAGAGTGGACAATGACTTACAGCCCAGGAGACACGTGAAAGAAGATGTGCACTAACAGACATACTCTATGAAACATCTTTTGTTGCTGGACACCTCCTGCTGTTGCATTGTTCCCAGCTGCCAGAGCACTTTCGTCAAACCACATTACAAAGACTATTGAGAGTGGATTTGCAGTCCCGCTGTTAGTGAGCTTGATGGCAGCTGTATGTCCGTCCTGCAGGATCGGCCATGATGCCCCTGGAAGGCAAATTGAGCTGTGTTTGTTAACGGTCAGAGGTCAAAGGTCAAACACAAGAGACACTTCATTCACTGTGTGCCTGAAACCTCAAGCTAATTGTAGTTTGAACCATCTGCAGTTACTGTATCAGTATGCTGATTGATTTGAAAACATGCCATGCTGTCAATCAAACATTGATCTTTTTTAGCGTGTGTGCAGCAGCCATGTTCTTTTTACTGTGCATCATGAACAAACGTTTGACAGGTCCGATTTAAAGGACCATTTTATTTACCTTGTCAGAAGTAGCCAGACTCTAAGTTTGAACTCAGAATGAGAAGTTCCAGTTCCAGGCCACCACTGGTCCTAAGTCCAGGGATGATGGATAAGACAGGTTAGTGAGACAGCTGTGGATCAGGGTTCTGGAAGACAAGAAGATGAGTTTGTGGTTCTGTTAACACTAAAGCCCACGATCAATTCAACACATTTCAATTCCAAAAAACCTTCTTGAATTAAAGATACATATAAAAGGAGAACGCACACACACGCACACACACACACACACACACACACACACACACACACACACACACACACACAAAATACAAAATGCACAACAGTTAGAATGATATATACTGTATATATACAGTAAATCATTAACATAGTGTAGTGTTTTGTGCTGGGCACATCAATTACTGGTTGCTCCTGAGACAAATGTTTGATTTGAATGTGTCCAGGTAAAATGTAAATGGTAAAACATCATTGAACCAAAAAACATGTTGAGTTTAATTGCTGGTTCTGTGTTAGTATGAGTGTGCAACCTTTACAAGAAAATAAAAACAACCGTCTCGATCAAAACGTTTGGTCCCTGCCCGGTCTGCGAATGCAACACTGATTACACAGTGAACACTGATTTTACATGATTTGACTGATGGGCTGGACTGATCACTGTCCTTGCCAAGTGCTGACTGTGCCATACACTTTCCAAAAGTGGTCCAAATTTGTATCCAAAGTATTTGGGCCTATTTGCCATGTCATATGTGAGTCACTACCATACGTTTACATCCAGATTAGTATGCGCTTACTGTGCCAGGTCTTTGCCAAAACTGGCCCAGATATGTGTTAATAAAACCAGGCCATGTTCGCTATTATCATATGTGGGCCGCTTTTGGTTTACACCCAGATTAGCCTTTGTTGACTGTGCCACTTTAGGGTCATATCCAGATTACAAATTGCAGAGAGCCCCGCATCTTTGTGAAAAAAGGCTCACATTTGATTTGCAATACTTGGGCCATATTTGCTTTTTGACACGTGGGCCACTTCTGGCTCACATTCATTTTGCCCAGGCCATAAGAAGGCCAGCAGTGCCGCATTATTGCCTGAAGTGGCCCACATCTAGATGCTATCTGGGCCTCCCACTGTCTGAGTCTATTTTCTTCTTTTATTTTCCTGTTAGGGCATGTTGCTCCCTCTTTGTGACACTACATGATGTGACAGAAATAGTATAATGTTTAATTAACTTATTGGATATTGTGATGCTGATATAACAAACATTTGTACTGTCATTGTGTCTGTGGTTTGACATGTAGATTAGATATGAAGTCAAATCATGTGAGATTAATCTCACCAGGGGTGGCTTAAGGTTTAAATAACTCTCTGCTAGATAAAAGTAACATAAGTGTTATATGTGATATATATGTGACTTAAAAAGCAGTGATAGCAGCTCAACCACTGTATGACAAACTTTCTTGCCCCCCCAGGTCCCCTAGAGGGATAATCCAGCCATGCTCTCAGCAGTGTGTTCAGTCAGTGTTTTCTTCACTACCATGTCACAAATGTTTGACGTTGTTATTTTGGGGAAAAGCACATGCTCAATAAAACCATTTCAATCCTACAAAGACAGATTGTTTTCTACTGTACTTGCTGCAGGACTCCCGTAGTGAGCTCCATACTAATATTAAACAAAAAATGACCATTTTACGATGGAAATTATACATATAGGTTAGAAAACATCAGTCACTGTTTATCGTGTTGGCTCACAGATCTGGTTCTGCTGGATCTTAAAAACGCTTGAAGAAATCAAACTGTCACATCTATGGAAGCCCTAAGTGGTCATATTTTATTTCCTCGTTTCTCATGATAATAAATTAATTTCATTTGTTTTCTCAAAAGTTATTTATGTTGTTACTGGATCTTAAAATAACAAATGTTGTTATCCCAAGATCACGGGATAATTTTCTTGAGATCTCGAGACTTTGTTTTCCAGAGATAACATAAATATTTGAGATCCTAATGATTTCCATCACACGTGACGTCATGCCATGCTAACCTGATGCTGACTCCTCCTCCTCTGACACTGCTACACTGAATGATGTTTCCTGCAATGACAGACTATCCTTTTGTTTTCTTTTGTAATGATTATGTTATTATCACAGTGTTATAAGAGTAGTGAAGTTGCCTTGGGGAACAGACGGGTCTGGCAGGAAAGGTGACACTAGGAAAAAGTTTTAGAGATCTTGGGACAGCTGTGGCTCATGGGGTAGAGTGGGTCATCCACTAATCAGATGATTGATTAATTAAGTTCTATAACTTAACTTACTTAAATGAATAAAAATACAATGGACCAGCATCCATATTAATGTGCAAACAATAAAAAACAAAAAACTAGTAAGAATAATACTGATGTTTCAGAAACATTTACATGTAACACTGTAACCCCTTCAGAACCATTTTGGATTTGTTTCTGTGATTTGGTCTGTAGAAGCACAATCTGACGTTTGAGGCCACTGCACAAGATCAACAGAAATCAGCAAAAGCAAAATGAACTTGAACCAGCATCTATTTTAAAGTGCAAACAATGAAAACAATCCAACATGCTGTAGTTTAATAGTTGATTACTCTGCTAACACACATCACAGCTTCCTATCATAGCAGCTTAGTTTTACTTATAAAGGCATATACGCCTTTTTATAGGTTCTAAGTGTTTGACACAACAAATGAAGGGATTTGCCTGGCTACAAATATAGACAGGTACTTTTAATTCTCCCAAAATATATTGAGGCTGAACTTGCAGCTTGGGGGCCCCTGGTGGCTGCAGGGCCCTATGCATCCGCATAGTCCACATATAGCAAAAAACGGCTCTGAGTGTGTGAATGTGTATGAATGGTTAGCTCCTAAAACTGATGAGCAGTTGGCACCTTTCACGGCAGCTAATGTCATCAGTGCATAAGTCCATTTACCATTTCAAAAAAAATTATTCCGTTACCTCGGGATAACAACATTTGTTATTACAAGATAATGACATGAATACCTCGAGATCTCAAGAAAACAAACTAAATTAGTTTGTTATCACGAGAAAACAGAGGAAATAAAATGTGTGAATGCATGACCTCTGAGGGTTTCTGTAGTAATCCATTTTTACTGTTCATTTTTTTATGTGAAAGTACAAACAATACAAAATGTTTTAAAAGGATCTTCAGGTTTTCTTCAGGTCAAGACTGGGAAAGAGATGGGCTTGATAACTTATTTAGGCAACATGGAACATGTAGACACATGAAAACCATGCCCAATGATTTACACTAACTGCAGTTCATACACTGATAACCCACAGAAGTGTAGAAACTGTAGAAAGTGTAAAAACTGCTACAGATGTTTTACTAGTCTGTGGTGCCCAGCGTATCTATTAACGTCAAAGAAACCTTTGATATCACATCATCACTTCTGTCAATATTCTCCCTCTTAGTGCATCACAGTGTTTTAGTGCCTGCTTTTACTCAGCACGACCCTTACATGCAAGAAGTGCACGTCCTGTAATGCTCTTTGAGCATTTAATTATGTTATTAATTATGAAAAGGCAAATGTTCACAGGGCTGCTTGTCAATCCCAGAAGACATACACATCCGGATGAAAAGAGGAGGCTCTGCAAATACAGCTTTACAAAATAAAACAATGATAATACTTGTTTAAACTGTCAGTGGTTATATATCCCAGAACATCTCTCTTTAGTAGAAAAGTCACTAATATTTACTTTTGTATCAGTACCATTAACATTAAGAACATTCTTAGAACAATTCAATTTCAATTCAATTTTATGAAATCACAACAAAAGTTATCTCATGACACTTACAGAGCAGGTCTAGACCGTACTCCTTATAATACAATAGAAGGTTTGAGTAGGGTTTTCAGAACATAAAAAATAAACACTTGAAATACCAAAATAAAAGTCTTCATTCACAAGAGATTTTACTATATTAAAAATATGTACACAATGTCTCAGTATGTCCCACAACATACCACCTGACCACTACACGCACACATCGGTACTACACATCAGGACTACAACTCGTGCTTTTATTATTGCATCGCCACGATCCCACAATGCTCCACTTCACGGAGCAGGCACACTTCCGGCGTATGACGTGTCTGGCTGCTGCAGAACCGGATGCTGGTGGCTGCTGTCCGGTGTGGATGTCAGATGTAAACTGCGAAGAGGAGCGACATTGTTGTCTGAATCTTTGAGAGCAGACTGGCCGCTGTGAACATGCTGCTGTGGCTGCTTGGAGCCGCGCTGCTGGCTCGAGCAGACGGCTTCTATCTCCCGGGCCTGGCCCCGGTCAGCTTCTGTGAGCCGGGAACCGAGCAAGTTCCAGACTGCAAGGTAAACACAACATGACACACACACACACACACACACACACCAGCTCTGTGGCTGCCAGATGTTCACAACAAACACAATAACCGAATAACCAACAAGCACACCCAATACATACACACACACGAGCTTCTGGAAAGCAGCTAGCAGCTAGCTGAGCCCGCTCTAATGCTCCTAATGCTAAACACACAGCAAAGCTAACGGATGCTATGCTAAATAGATAGAAGCTAGCTGTACAGCTAAACATCTCAGAGTGAGTTAGTCTGGATACAGACCTGAGAACAGGTCCGGAAACCTCGTCTGTGTTCCCGTTTTGTTTTTATAGTTCTGCTGGCTTCTTGAAAATATTTGTTTGCATTACAAAGAGCTTATTGTAATATTTTGGAGTCAAATATTACACAACATTGTCGCTTTTCACAGTCTCTCTCCATCAATGACAGACTGGGACGGCCCTGCTACTCGCAGTGTGCGTGTGTGTGTGTGTGTGTGTGTGTGTGTGTGTGTGTGTGTGTGTCTGCGCGCGTGTGCGTGTGTCACTGGCCGCTGGTACCTGTGGTCAGATGAAAAGCTTGAGACTGATTAGAAAACCCACATTCAGAACACGCCACATAACTTCCAAAACACCACTAACAGGAGCAGACGTGTTGGGTTGTAAATACTAGTAAATTGAAGGCATGTCATACATGTATGATACATGTAAATGAGCTTTACAGTCAGCCGGGGTACATAAACACGAATAACAAGCTGCAGAGTCACAGCTCTAGTAATGATACAGCCCATTATGTAGTTAACAAAGTTATAATGAAAGCCTCCAAACAATCCCATGACAGTCAACTTGTCAGACCGTGCTCTGAAAACTTTAGCGTAGATAAGTTCTCATTCATTTGTCAGTGTCAGATGGTCCATTACTGGGTGCCCATAGGAAACTGCTCCAAATTTGGTTCCAACACGATGATGATGATGATGATGATGACGATAATAATAATAATAGTAGTAATAATAATAATAATAATAATAATAATAATAATAATAATACCCAGTTCTAGAAAAATATAACCCCCCATGGACTTTTACTTATTTATTTATTTAACATAACTGCTGTTGTTTTTTTTTTTCAAAATGTTCTCAGAACAAGGTGTATAAAAGAATGACAGCTGATTATAAATGAGCAGCGGTGCTGCTGTGTCCGTGTCCATGAGGATGCGACGTCGACCCGTATTCATGCGAGTGAGAATAGTTTCAATGAGTGAGGCCAGAAATCAATTAATAATGAATTTTAAGATGAACTATGTTCATTGTGGAAAAGTCTCTAGATCCTGCTCCTCGCACCTCTCCCTGCTCCTCTCTTCACTCCTCTTCCTGCTCCTTTCCTCACTCCTCTCCTTGCATCTCTCCCTGCTTTTCTCCTTGCATCTCTCCCTGCTCCTCTCTCTGCTCCTCTCCTTGCATCTCTCCCTGCTCCTCTCTCTGCTCCTCTCCTTGCATCTCTCCCTGCTCCTCTCTTCACTCCTCTCTCTGCTCCTTTCCTCACTCCTCTCCCTGCTCCTTTCCTCACTCCTCTCCTTGCATCTCTCCCTGCTCCTCTCTTCACTCCTCTCTCTGCTCCTTTCCTCACTCCTCTCCTTGCATCTCTCCCTGCTCCTCTCTTCACTCCTCTCTCTGCTCCTTTCCTCACTCCTCTCCTTGCATCTCTCCCTGCTCCTCTCTTCACTCCTCTCTGCTCCTCTCCTTGCATCTCTCCCTGCTCCTCTCTTCACTCCTCTCTGCTCCTTTCCTCGCTCCTCTCCCTGCTCCTCTGGACACACACAGATAATATGACCAGCAGCTAATTAATGTAGCTAACGCTACAAACTACATTTTCTGTCAACTTCCTGCTAATCTCTCTGTACTGTCGCTGCTCCGTTCGCTTTTCCCGCTTCACCGTCACTTTCTCTGCTCGATCACTTGTTGCACACTGCCATAAGGAGCTACGCTGCTCTACGTTACGCTAACGTTGCGCTACCTACGCTACTCGCTACTCTAACGTGTATACATTTGAACGTTACCTTTTACGTAGATGTCCTTTGAAGAATGAGAAGAGGGTCCGACAGGATTTGATGTGCTAGTTAATGACTCAAAAGAAATCCAACATAACGTCGTGTGTTGTTGTGTTCACACAGTGCAAAGAGTAAAAATCATTAGTGGCGCATTGATATTAATGATCTTGAGAAATTTCAGCAGCGGCGCTGCGCCGCTACTGAACGAATGTAGGGGAACCGAAACATTGAATTAGTATATAGCAACATGAGAAGAAAAACCTAATTTGAGCATTGCTACTGTCTTCTGTAACGTGTCTGTTTTCTTTTCTTCAAGTCGACCATTGAGCTGTTTGTGAACAGGCTGGATTCAGTGGAGTCTGTGCTGCCGTATGAATATACTGTGTAAGTAGCACTGTACCAATGTGTCCAGGTTAGCTCTTTTTGTCTTATTACTTCACAACCTGTATCTCTTTGCTTTAGTTTTGTCCAAAAGCATTCAGTAGTTGCTCTTGTTGCAATCTAAAACCATTTTTAGGTAAACATTCAGACAATTTATCAATTAAATACAATTAAACAGCATCCCTTCTTCAGATATTGTTTTGTATCAATACAAATAGAGCAGTTCTCTTAGTTTCCTGGTCTTGGTCTCAGCAGACTGGACGCCTCTTGGCACTTTGCTGCCACCCACATGTTGCGACTACATTGCAGGTCAAATATTCTTCTGGTCTCGGACAAGGAGGACTTGGGAGACTGGTCAAGACCACAACTGTGGGAATATATCCCCAGTTTTTGTCCCAACACAGTTTCATAATGAAGTGAAAATATTTTACAGAGGTAAGAGTAAAACAAATGACAGTGAGAGTGGGTCACAAAGCTACAGTCTGTAGTTTTAGAGCACAGAAAACTAAAGAGAGGACAAGAGAGTTCAGGTCGAAGTTTAACCATTAGACCTCAAGCCAACAACAGCAGAGTTCCAGAATACCTTTAATAACCACCAAGAATTCACCAAGCCAAAGTATTCGTAGTATTTTCTATTTGAAAATGTATGAAAGGAAATCCGGGGGATGTTTTTGTTGTGTCATAACCTTTCATATCTTTACAGTGTGTTTATGATGAAAGTGCACAAGATTGATGCATTTAACTTTAAAATCTACAACATTTGTTAGAAGCAGCAAGTCTCTAAACCCGTCGCTGCCCACCTTCTCATGCACTCCTAGAAAGTGATTCTACAATAAGATCTGACTACACATAGAGTTCATCAGTTTTTCACCAGTTTTCACTCCAGAATTTTGTGGGCGGTCCTAAAGGGTGGCTCAATGACACTCTGAGGCTCCTGTGAGTGGGCGTGACTTCAATGCATTCAGCGGACACGCCCCCACAGTCCTGGAGCTGAGAATTCTTTTTTTTTTTTCCCTAATATTTTTCTTTTGGCCTTTTTATTGGATAGAAACAGCTGAAGAGAGACAGGAATGTGGTCGGATTTGAACCCGGGCCGCTACGGAGCTTTCTTACATGGGGCGGACGCTCTACCAACTGAGATAATCGCCACCCCGAGAATTCATTTTTAGCTGATTTTGACACCTAATTTCATAAACTTGTCGTTATTTTTAATTATTCAAATTTGGCTTTGTGGTTAATAACACTTTCTTCTTTGGTCTGACAAACTCTGAACACACATTTATTCTTACTTTACACAGACTTTAAATTATTGGGTTGAGTGCAGCATCTAATGGGGAATAAAATGTTTCACAGTTTGATTCATTTTGCCCAAAAACACTATGAACAGTCACTTCCTTTTTGTACAGATTTGACTTCTGCTCAGAGAACACATTGAATCGTCCATCAGAGAATCTGGGCCAGGTTCTTTTTGGGGAGAGGATTGAGCCGTCACCATACAAGGTAGCACACTTCTAAAAAACACACACACACACACACACACACACACACACACACACACACACACATAAAGGTGCATGAGTGGCTGTGTTTACATACATGGAACAGAAACAGAGGGTGCTTCTTTGCAGATACAGTGCTATATTTAGGCCAGGTGCAGAAAAGTAAATTCAATAAAGCAGAAACCAGAACGCAGGATCTACGCACTGGATTGGAGCTCTAACTATGTTAGACTGACCCAGCAACGATTGAACGCACTGAGGTCATCATCAGGAACATTTTAACATGACATAGAGTAAAGCATACTTAAGCACACAAGGTGTCAAACAAGACTAGGTAAACACTTTTATCACACATCAACAACAACACAAAAAAGAAATAGTAGATAGATAGATAGATAGATAGATAGCTGTGTGTGTGTGTGTGTGTGTGTGTGTGTGTGTGTGTGTGTGTGTGTGTGTGTGTGTGTGTGTGTGTGTGTGTGTGTCACATGCTGTGAAAACTATACACTCATATGAAGTTGTTTACAGGCAACATAGCCTGTAACCCCTAACCCTAAAAAAATGAATTGTTGTACTTGGACCATAATCATATTATAAACTGAGGATGATATTCCCCATCATGATTATTGATAAGCATTATGATAAACAGTGTTGTTAATGTGTCATAAATGACATGCAGTCTATTTCTTGTTGGAAATAAATCATGCTGGTTTAAGAGAGAATGTTGGAGCTGGCTGAAGTCTTTGTCTTTGGAAAGTCAATGCCGTGAGGTCGCCTGGTCTGAGCTCTGACATCATTAATGCGTCTGACACTGTGATGCAGAAAGCAATATATTTTTCTTCTTTAACCCGATAAACTGTTTAGGCTGCAAGCTTAAGTGAGCTTGAGGGGGACAAGGGGACATATTAACTCCTGACTGACCCAGACAAAGAATAATAATTAGGGTGTGTTGTTCTGTTGTATTTTTTATGGGCTGGAAAAGATTTTAAATTTGACATAATTGATGCTTTAATTTTTTAAAATATCAAATACATTAGTTTGATTTATTGTAAAATGTGCACAGTGAAGAATGATGCATCATTTGTATCAATGATAAGAAACAAACAAAACCCAGCCGAAGTGCGCACACACACACACACACACACACACACACATACTAACTGTGTGTCCTGTGTGTCAGTTTGAGTTTAAGAAACCTGCCGTGTGTCAGAAAGTGTGCACCAAAACATATGACAGTAACAGCCCTGCAGACAAAGCCAAGCTGGACTTCCTCAAGAAAGGCATGCTGCTCAACTACCAGCATCACTGGTATGTACACTTCATTTCACTGACACACACACACACACACACGTACATGATGTACATGCAAAATATTTGATCCATCTACATGATGCTTTGTGTTGATTGTCTTAGCTGTAGTGTGTCTGTTGAATTGTGCTTCATGATAATGATGATGGTGTGTGTGTGTGTGTGTGTGTGTGTGTGTGTGTGTGTGTGTGTGTGTGTGTGTGTGTGTGTGTGTGTGTTTGTGTGTGTAGGATTGTAGATAACATGCCCGTCACTTGGTGCTATGATGTTGAAGATGGGCAGAAGTTCTGTAATCCTGGTTTCCCTATTGGCTGTTACGTCACTGAAGGAGGCCGACCCAAAGACGCCTGCGTGGTTAATGTGAGTGGCTCACACATGGACACAAACAAACTGAACCGAATAAGTGAATAGAATAGAATAAATACAGTGGGGAGAACAAGTATTTGATACACTGCCGATTTTGCAGGTTTTCCCACTTACAAAGCATGTAGAAGTCTGTAATTTTTATCATAGGTACTCTTCAACTGTGAGTGACGGAATCTAAAACAAAAATCCAGAAAATCACATTGTATGATTTTTAAGTAATTAATTTGCATTTTATTGCATGACATAAGTATTTGGTACATCAGAAAAACAGAACTTAATATTTTGTACAGAAACCTTTGTTTGCAATTACAGAGATCAGACGTTTCCTGTAGTTCTTGACCAGGTTTGCACACACTGCAGCAGGGATTTTGGCCCACTCCTCCATACAGATCTTCTCCAGATCCTTCAGGTTTCGGGGCTGTCGCTGGGCAATACGGACTTTCAGCTCCCTCCAAAGATTTTCTATTGGGTTCAGGTCTGGAGACTGGCTAGGCCACTCCAGGACCTTGAGATGCTTCTTACGGAGCCACTCCTTAGTTGCCCTGGCTGTGTGTTTCGGGTCGTTGTCATGCTGGAAGACCCAGCCACGACCCATCTTCAATGCTCTTACTGAGGGAAGGAGGTTGTTGGCCAAGATCTCGCGATACATGGCCCCATCCATCCTCCCCTCAATACGGTGCAGTCTTCCTGTCCTCTTTGCAGAAAAGCATCCCCAAAGAATGATGTTTCCACCTCCATGCTTCACGGTTGGGATGGTGTTCTTGGGGTTGTACTCATCCTTCTTCTTCCTCCAAACACGGCGAGTGGAGTTTAGACCAAAAAGCTCTATTTTTGTCTCATCAGACCACATGACCTTCTCCCATTCCTCCTCTGGATCATCCAGATGGTCATTGCAAACTTCAGACGGGCCTGGACATGCGCTGGCTTGCGCAGGGGGACCTTGCGTGCGCTACAGGATTTTAATCCATGACGGCGTAGTGTGTTACTAACGGTTTTCTTTGCGACTGTGGTCCCAGCTCTCTTCAGGTCATTGAC
Source organism: Sciaenops ocellatus (assembly GCA_033000465.1). Lineage (NCBI taxonomy): Eukaryota > Metazoa > Chordata > Actinopteri > Sciaenidae > Sciaenops > Sciaenops ocellatus. Next base: position 2,618,116 of record CP136872.1, on the reverse strand, counting down.
CAGGTCCTGCCATGTAGTTCTGGGCTGATCCTTCACCCTCCTCATGCTCATTGATGCCCCACGAGGTGAGATCTTGCATGGAGCCCCAGACCGAGGGAGATTGACCGTCATCTTGAACTTCTTCCATTTTCTAATAATTGCGCCAACAGTTGTTGCCTTCTCACCAAGCTGCTTGCCTATTGTCCTGTAGCCCATCCCAGCCTTGTGCAGGTCTACAATTTTGTCTCTGATGTCCTTACACAGCTCTCTGGTCTTGGCCATTGTGGAGAGGTTGGAGTCTGTTTGATTGAGTGTGTGGACAGGTGTCTTTTATACAGGTAACAAGTTCAAACAGGTGCAATTAATACAGGTAATGAGTGGAGAACAGGAAGGCTTCTTAAAGAAAAACTAACAGGTCTGTGAGAGCCGGAATTCTTACTGGTTGGTAGGTGATCAAATACTTATGTCATGCAATAAAATGCAAATTAATTATTTAAAAATCATACAGTATGATTTTCTGGATTTTTGTTTTAGATTCCGTCTCTCACAGTTGAAGTGTACCTATGATAGAAATTACAGACTTCTACATGCTTTGTAAGTGGGAAAACCTGCAAAATCGGCAGTGTATCAAATACTTGTTCTCCCCACTGTACTTTGATTTTAATGATTTCAAACTGTAATCAATCATATTCACAAAAGACTGTTATTTCACAGCATTTAATACCATCAAATAAATGATCTGTGTGTTGAAGCTTTGTTACTTGGTTTGTTTTCCAGTCTAACTTTATTGAAAAAGACGCTTTTTACATCTTTAACCACGTGGACATCACCATCCATTACCACATCGTGGAGCACGAACAACTCGGAGCACGATTGGTTGCTGCCAAGATTGAACCCAAAAGGTAACGAATCACAGTTTTAGTCAGTTTGGAGCTATCTAGTTAAAATGTACACGGCAACTCTTAGCTTAGCTGAGCACGTCGTTTACATTTGGGACGGTTGTAGAACTTTTTGTGAACACTAAAAGAGCTCTGGTGTTCCCGGGGTATGAATCCATCCGTTTCACTGATTAGTGGAATAGTGTCATATTAGTTAGTGTCATCATAGTTTCTGCCTGCATCATGCAAACTGGATATTCTTTACTTTGGTCTGAAATCTATTTTCTCTTTATCCAGCTATGAAAACCCTAATGATGACAGCCCTGATTGTTCCGGAGGACCAAAGTTCCTGAAAAACACACACACTGGAGTGTTGAAGATCCCTTACACTTACTCTGTCAGCTTTGTGGTTAGTACATCTTGGTCTTGGTGTTCAATGCTGCCTGTGTTTTGTGAGGCTCAAAGGAAAACTGAAGATGGACGACAGTTGAAATTGGGGGGGGGGGGGGGGAGTGGAAAAAACCTGACTTTTTGTTTTTGTGTGGATTCCTGAAAAGCTTTTTCCTGGGCCTTTGGAGAGCTGCTGCCTCCCAAACTACACCACCCAGTCATTATCTCTTCTAGTCACATGCTGTACCTTGGAAGTGTACACTATATTTATAATATTTTCATTTTTCCATCAGACAGCTCTTTTCATCAGGACACTCAGACAGCTCACCAGACTTCATTGACCTACCTGTGTGCCTTGTGTGTGTGTGTGTGTGTGTGTGTGTGTGTGTGTGTGTGTGTGTGTGTGTGTGTGTGTGTGTGTGTGTGTGTGTGTGTGTGTGTGTGTGTGTGTGTGTGTGTGTGTGTGTGTGTGTGTGTGTGTGTGTGTGTGTGTGTGTGTGTAGGAAGACAAGAATATTCGCTGGGCATCTAGATGGGACTACATCCTGGAGTCAATGCCTCACACCAACATCCAGTGGTTCAGGTAAGACTCAAACAGACACAAATACACACTGACATACGGTGATGTGACATTTATTTAGAAAGAAATGATGACTGTTTCATGAATACAGACCTCTGTTCAACTCTGTTTGTGTCTGTTAGCATCAAACTACTGATCCAGTATTGTTAATTTAGCTTTGCTGTTTTTCTTCTCCAGCATAATGAACTCGTTGGTGATTGTGTTGTTCCTGTCTGGAATGGTAGCCATGATCATGCTGCGGACTCTGCATAAAGACATTGCCAGATACAATCAGATGGACTCTGTGGTGAGAACCTCTCTGTGGCTGAGATGGAGCTTTGGTGGGAACAGTTCCAATAGTTTTAAGTTTGTAGTTACAGCAATACCTAACTAACTCATCTTACTATATTTATCATCACATGAAACACAATCAAAGGATTAGCCAAGTCATACTCATAATCATAATCATAGAAAGACGACCTGGACACAGACATACCTGTTTTGTTCTCCAGGAGGATGCCCAGGAGGAGTTTGGGTGGAAGTTAGTCCATGGAGATGTTTTCCGACCTCCCAGGAAGGGAATGCTGCTGTCGGTGTTCCTTGGCTCCGGAACTCAGATCTTCATTATGACCTTTGTCACACTTTGTATGTCTTCATCTTCACCATTGTTTAAAAGAATAAAAAAAAACAGTATTGATGCCAAACTAGCACCACATTATGGTGACAAGCTCAATCTGGGGACACACTTAAGCACTAAACACAGTTTCTACATAACTTTTATAATGTGAGTCAATTATGGCAAATGGCATAAAGTCAAATGATGTGAAACAAATCCCCACCTATCGTATCTCAGGGTCACAGTAAAAACCCAATATTGGCCAATATTTCATAATCAAAATTTCTACCCTTTCAAATATCAATATTGGATTCATTGCCTCTATTGCTGCCTTATTTAACCCAACTTCAAATCTGTAACATGTAATCAAATAATTTCTTTCCAGTCTTTGCCTGTCTTGGCTTCCTCTCTCCGGCTAACCGTGGGGCTCTGATGACGTGTGCTGTTGTTCTCTGGGTTCTTCTGGGAACTCCGGCTGGATATGTGGCTGCTCGACTCTACAAATGTGAGTGAACAAGAAAACAGGGAAGTGATGTATGTTGGAGCAAAAAGAAGAATGGTCTAGGTTAGGTTGTCTCATGCTCATTAAAAACACTGCAGCCTCTAAAGAGGCTGTGGACGTATACACCAAATGAAGACAAATTTAATAAGATGACAGCTTTCCAGTTTGATTTCTGAAACTTCCTTTCTTCTTGGTCTTTGTTTTTGTTCATCGTCAGCTTTTGGAGGAGAGAAATGGAAGACCAATGTTCTGCTGACAGCCTTCCTTTGTCCTGGGTAAGACTGGTTCAGGTGGCTCAAAAACACACGATAATGGAGGAATAGAAGTGTGACAAAATGAAGACGACGTATTGACTTGGTCCTGCTCTCTCTCATGCATTAACTTCTTCATCTGACATCCTGTCTGTCTCTGTTCAGTGTGGTGTTTGCAGATTTCTTTGTGATGAACTTGATCCTGTGGGGTGAAGGGTCTTCAGCAGCCATGCCTTTTGGGACCCTGGTAGCCATATTGGCGCTTTGGTTCTGTATCTCAGTGCCACTTACCTTTATAGGAGCATACTTTGGCTTCAAGAAGGCAGTAAGTGAATATAAATCCACGCTTTTTACCTGTGTATATATACCTGGAGCATTCTGTACCCCTCCTCTTCACTCTGTGCTCCAAAAAAGTTGAGCAAGCTCAGTCAGCTTCTCCTTTCCTGTTTCCTGTACTCAGAAGCATTAGCATTTTGCTAACAATAGCAACATGTGACTGTACTGTACATACATACAGCTCCTCAACATTTTTGAACTATTTTCAAAATGTAGTTGTCTTTTCAGCACTGACTCAATAAAGTCTGCAACACAGCATATCCAAGTACAGGAAGCAGTAAAGGAGAAAGTTGACAGAGGTTTGCTCAACTGTAGGACGTATGCTGTCCAACATCATCAGTTCCTACCCAAAAGAAAAAAAGAACTTCATATGAAAAATAATAAAGACTACAGTAATACTAATACTACTAAAGTGCTAAAAGTCTGTTATCGGGTCAGACATTGTCTACGTTGTCATGTTCTGTCTCATCATGATGATTCAATGTTTCCTCCTGTCTGTCTCTCTCTCTCTTGTTTTTTTCAGGGTATTGAGCACCCAGTGCGAACCAATCAGATTCCTCGTCAAATCCCAGAGCAGTCGTTCTACACAAAGCCATTCCCTGGTATTATCATGGGAGGAATTCTGCCTTTTGGATGTATATTTATTCAGCTGTTCTTCATACTAAACTCTATCTGGTGAGTGAAGAAAAAGTTTTGACTGTTATTACTCATAGAAGGTCACAATACATCTTGCAAGTTGAGAATACAATCAAGAAGTTTGTCGAGTTAAACATTTTTGTAAAATTCCAAAATGTAAAAAAACTCAATAAGGGGTTCAGTTCTTTTACAATCTACTTGTAAATTCTCTAGACTGTCAATATTGTACCAAATATGGTGGCCAATGAAACAAAACATAAAGTTCCATCATCCAGTGATGTATTAACTTTAAGGATGTGAGCATGTCTCTGTCTCAGGTCCCATCAGATGTACTACATGTTTGGCTTCCTTTTCCTTGTCTTCATTATCCTGGTCATCACCTGCTCTGAGGCCACCATCCTGCTCTGCTACTTCCACTTATGTGCTGAGGTACACGGCACCATCAATGCCTTTAACACTGTTATCTTTATGTTTCGATGATGGTATTAATAAACGTTTTTGTATTGAAGTTTTCCCTCAGTATTCTGGATCTTACACGTACTGTTACAGCTGATTTTACCACTGCAGCAGGAATGAATTGTTCCAAAGAAGTGTAGGTGAACTTCAGGGTGTCTATAGAACAGCAGAGTTTAATACTGAAGTTATACAAACTGTAAACTAGCTGGAATGTTATGAGGCAAACAATATGGAAACATAATTCATCTCAGCAAAGGATGAACCCTCTCTGTCAGATCCAGATTTACAACACTGTGTTTCATCTTTTCACAGGACTACCATTGGCAGTGGCGTTCATTCCTGACCAGCGGCTTCACTGCTGTCTATTTCCTGGTCTACGCCATTCATTACTTCTTCTCTAAACTGCAAATCACCGGACTGGCCAGCACCATCCTGTACTTTGGTTACACCATGATCATGGCTCTTATCTTTTTCTTATTCACTGGTAGGTATAAAAAAAAAATAATAATAAGGGAAGCATGATGTATTTCCCATTCTGGATCATCATGGCTCTTATCTGTCTCATGGACATGACTACAAAGTTGATGGAGGTTAAAAGTTTGCGGGAAGGTTCTCAGTTTAGAGGGGAGAAATCTTGCTGTCAGCTGGTGTTGCTGGCGTCTAACAGTCTCATTTACATTTAGTCATTTAGCAGACGCTTTTATCCAAAGTGACTTACAGAAAAGGGAACAATCAAGGTATAGTGCAATAAGAAATGTTAGTGCAGCAATAAGTGCTAGTGACAGGAGTAAGAGTAGATTTGTTGTGTAGTGCTAGGAGAGAAGGTCCTCTCTGAAGAGCTGGGTCTTCAGGAGTTTTTTAAAGGTAGAGAGGGACGCTCCTGCTCTGGTAGGAACTGGTAGTGCGTTCCACCAACAGGGAACAACAAACGAGAAGAGTTTGGATTGCCTTGAATGAACGGGTGGCAGAGCCAGGCGTCGTTCATTGGAGGAGCGCAAGGGTCGTGAGGTAATATATGCCTGTATAAGAGCGTTCAAGTAGGTAGGTGCAGTACCGGAGACAACTTTGTAGGCAAGCATTAGCGATTTGTCTCTCTCCTTATAGCTCTGGTTTGGTCTCCACAAACTCCTGAGAAAGATAGCCCACTCTTTAGTTAAGAAATGCTCCACCAACAAGTCACTAAGTGTCTGTGCAGGGTGTGTAGTTGAAGAGATCTGAGATCCAAAATGGGTGTGGTCCGAGCATGACTACTCATGTCATAATGTAAATACGATGATGAGTCCTCATGGGTCCAAAGATCGTTGATAAGCATGTGACGTGTGTGATTCCATCACAAGATGCTCTCTGGTGTTTTTAATGTGTCTGTTTAGAACATGGTGGTTTATGTACTGGTTTAATACTTATGTACAGTTGTATAATTATAGTGAGGTGGCTGATACACACATACTGTACGTGACATGTTGTTAGATATCATGGGAAAATCCTGTTCTAGCAGAGCGCTTAACAAAGCTCAGTTCCACATTTGAGATTTCTAAAACAGAGCCATGTGTAAGCACGCCTTTTATAAATCACATGAAAATAATGCATATGCTGATTTTGTGTGTACATCTAGTGTAATGAATTTACACAGTGTTATGTATCTGGCCCCAGGTCTTGCAGACTTAGTCTTAGGCTAATAAACCAAATTAGACTAGCCTTGGATCAGGTCAGTAACCTGGCCTTGATTTACACAGGGAGTTATCAACAGATGCAGATCTATAACCAATCAGAGCACTGATAGTTGTGACGTAGCACTGAGCAACACATACAAATTAGGACTGTGCTTGGTTCAAGCAGGACAAATGGCAATTTTTACAAACCTTGTCAAATTTAAATGATGCACTGTGTGTGAGCTCGGTGTGTTGTGCTTGACAAAACACTTGTGACTGTTCAAATCTGAACCGGTGATGTTCCTCTGTCAAGCACTGTTTAAAACCCAGCCCATATTAAATAAAGGACTGTGATTGGCCCATTCGGAAGCAAGGAGGGTGGCCAGACTATGTGCCAGAGAAAATGAAGCATGAGCTCGACAGATTCATCTGGTCAGATGAGTTCAAAGAAGGGCTCAAATATGACACTGACCTTAAATTGCAACAGATTGAGAGCTACAGTGCTGAAAAATATGATACACTCAGACTGAGTCATTGCTGATGACCCACATGATGTGTATACATTATATTAGTCTAAACCAATTTAATTTAGCACTAATTAAAGGTGTATTTTCTCTGTCCGCAGGTACAATCGGCTTCTTCGCCTGTTTCTGGTTTGTTACCAAGATTTACAGTGTGGTCAAAGTGGACTGAAGCATCCCAACACGACAGAGTATTTATGGCTGATGTGGCTGAAGGCTGCTTTCTCCTGTCAATCTCTGGAACATTTAGCACTGTCAGACTGGACTGAACATTACGACCTGAACCTTCACCTCTTTGTTTCCTCAACCAGAGACTCGACTCAACTCTCTGCCTCTGAGTGATGACAGTTTGCTTTGTTTCTGTGCCTAAAATATTTGTGTGTGAGCATGTGTACACTGGGTTGTAATTTTATACATACACTATCTATCTGAACTGAAAGAAACATAACTGAATAAGCCTCGTAAAAAGCCTAGTATCTTACAGTTAAATACAGTGCAGTGAGCACAGCTGGCACTGCGGACAGACTTTATCAGCTCTCGTTTTAAGGTTCTGTCATAATCCGTGCACTCTGTTTGCAGATGTAGTTAGAAAGTGTAGTTCTACAGATAAAGCTGTGAGGATCTACTCCTTAACGGTTACCACTCATCTCTCTGACCGGTTATTGACACTGTATGTGTCAAAATGGATGCTCCATTCTTAAGGCTCATCTAAGTGCAGCAGGAATTGGTCACCACCAGTGAGAGCTTTGTGGTATTTAGTTTCTTCACGTTATTATGGGACAGTTGTCATTTATTTGTGGTGCGGGTGGAGAGCTGATAACTGCAATTTGGTAAAGGGGTGCAGGTTCAGCCAACTGGCTTCCAGTTCTGTGAGAGACAAGGGCTCCAAGGAGGCACACACTGAAATAAAATACAGTTTGACAGCTTCCATAATGCAGGGCCGAAATGTATTAGAATCTAACAGAAAGGTAAGTTCTAGACGACTTTGCTAGTAGCCTCTGCTTCATCATGGGCGATGCACATTTTGATGCTTGTCCTCTTTCAAATTGTGTCCTTGCTCCAAAAAAAGCAGCATTTCTATCACATTCGCTCTCCAGAAGCACTTCTCAGCTCCTTATTTTGCCTACTGCACTTTCTGTGTGCTGTGACCAGTCTTTGTAGGTTTTAGGTCAGTCCAAGACTTCTTTAGTTAAGGCTAACAAATGTTACAAGCAAAAAGTAGTTAGATATCAATGAAGCTCATATTATGGGCAGAACAATGGCTCAGCTTTTAAAAAAACTAATGAAAAATACATAGTGAAAAAAACATGTTAGGTCAGACATAGAGACAGACTCTGGCTATCTGTAGTAGTTTCACCATCTCTCAATGACCTATATAATGGAAACAATTCCCTGGACCCGGCAGCCTTTCTGTTGTCTTGTTACAGTGTGTCACTGTTGGTTACACATACTTCTCTATGCTGAGCTCGCTTTGTCAAAACTCTTAACTGCACAGTATAACTAACTGTACCGCAACAATTAAAAGCAAGATTTCAGTACAAAAGGAATGACACCTCTTTACTGCATAGTGGTGGTTGAGTTTGAGCATAACAATAATTTGTCAAATTTAAAAAGGATTTAATTGAATACATTTTGTGTAAAAGTAAAGAAAAGTTGTTGACAGTTTAGTCCAGGATTGAGAAATGTGTGTAACCAATTGTAAGAAAAAACCAACCCTGTAAATTCTGAGCCTTTAATGAGATTCAAGAGAGACAAGAAATCGAACAGCCAGAAATCTCAACACCATCGTCACCTTACATCCCAACAGTACACACCACAAAACTTCTTCTGTTACAGTTGTTCTGTTCAGGAATAAATCCATTTTTTCTTTTTTGAAAGTGAAAGTCATTCTTGAGAGAGACTACCATGAGACGAGCTCACATCTTTATATACCAGCTGGTTATTACTTATCAGCTCATGTTGCTCTTGTTCTCAGCTTTCTCCACGAGTGCACCAAGTTTGTAAAGTGAGTCAGTGAAGCGGGCCATATATCAGAGGCTTTACCTCGACCATCTTAACGTTATGGAGTTTGAAACACTTATTGTAAATAACTTTTTCTAATGTAAAAAAATGTGGAGTGGGAAATGGAACAAATGAGAAAGATATGAATGAACTTGCTCATTACTATGGAAACATTCTTCTAATCTTGTGTTTTAAACTATGCTTTGTCAAAGTTTGTTGTGATTAATCAGGCCGGTCTAATAATTAAATTGGTTTTTGTTTTCTCTCATTTGAGTTTAATTTGAGTTCCTCAGTCTTTCCTCTCTGCTCGCTTTGTACAACTGATCTCAGATTTTCTTTAAGCTAACTCTCTAGCACTGCATTTACATTTCATTTAGTCATTTAGCTGACTCTTTTATCCAATGTAAATGGTAAATGGAGTGTACTTATAGCTCCTTTCTAGTCTTCTGGGCCCAGTATTTCAAAAGTGATCTGACAGGATTATCCTGGTCGGATTGGATTAAATCTAGATCTGATCTGAAAACTGGGTATTTCAACACAGATCCAGATAATCCTGATCCTGAAGATCAGGATTCCGCTCCGGTAATCCAATCCTCCCTTGAATCCAGCTAAAAGGCTGGATTTGGGTATTTCAAAAGTTAAGGCAGATATCTGGATCAGCTTGATACCAAAATTTCAGGATCATTTGGATCCCACCTCAGAGGTGGATTTCACTTAGATTAGAAGATTAGAAGCTCCACTTCTCCTAGATATTGTTACTCAAGATGTTCATTACACTTAATCTAAAGTATTAGTGTTTTACTTTAACAAATAATTAAAGTAGCCTTTGTAAGCATAGTAAAATATTTTTGACCACACTTTCTGAAACTGCTGTAAATAAGAGTAACAATTACACACCTATTTCTCAAATTCTAGTTTCACCAAACATTGTAACTTGCATGTACCAAAACATCAGAGAAAGACAACAGGAATGCAGGCTCCAAACAAACTTTAATTCCAACAAAACAAAGACATTTCAAATAATGTGGCCACTAACTAAAACAGGACCTAACCCAGCTCAGAGGGCAGAAGTGAGCTGTTTTTCCAATTAAATGGATAAACTATGAGATGTGTGCACTTGCATTTTTTCAGTGTCACAGTTTATATCATGCTGCACATTGAAGCACTTTCCAAGCATTTTCAAGGTATATTTTCATGCTTCTGATTAAATGAAGACAAATTTGACTTCAGTCAGAAGCTTAAAAATGCACTTTTAAAATGTTTGGAAATAGCTTGAATGTGATTTTAAAACATGCAGCAATGTATTTCAGTAAGTGTTTGTGTACAAACTGATTATTTTACTTCATCAAATCGGATGCTATTTTGCTATAAATGACTTGACACGTGACAGCCCTAGCGGCATCAGAGTGTGTCGTAACTCTGTTCTCTCTATAGCTCTGCTGGCCTCTACATGAGACTGGCAGCTGATGGTGGACCTTTGGGTGACCACTCAAGTTTCCAGAGCACCTTGTGCCAACCACTTTAAGACCTGATGTAGGAGAGGAAACTCACCAAATATAATGGTCTGATCAGAGACTGGCAGCTAAGTGGTTGGAAAACAAGATAATTGCAATAGAGGTTGGGTGCAGGGGTCTGCAGCCCGATCTCTACACGCTTTCAAATACATTCAATGCCAACTGCTCATCAGTTTTAGGAGCTAACCATTCGTGCACATTCACACACTGATGGCACAGCCTTAGGGTTCAGTGTCTTGCCCAAGGACACTTCGAAATGCAGACTGGAGGAGCTCGGGATTGAACCAGCAATCATCAATTAGTGGACGACCAACTCTACCTCCCACAGCCACCCATGGCTTACAAAAAAGGGAAACAATCAAGGTACAGTGTGACAAGGACATGTTAGTGCAGCAATAAGTACTTCACATAGAATAAAGTGACAGTTGTAGAGGGGGATAGATTTATCATGTCCAGTTGTTGGTAATTGAGAGGAGATACTCTCTGAAGAGCTGGAGGTCTTCAGGAGTTTAAAGGTAGAGAGAGACGCCCCTGATCTGGTAGGAACTGGTAAAATGTTCCACCAACAGGGAACAACAGACAAAAAAAGTTTGGATTGCCCTGAGCATACGGGTGGCAGAGCCGGAGAAGTCGTGAGGATAATCAGACCCAGAAAGGTGATGTAAATACTGTAGAGAAAGGGCCCAGCACCAAGCTCTGGGGCACCCCTGTGGTGAGATGAGGACAACTATCTAAGCCAGGATACGTTGAACACTACATGTTGTACTGGGATCTCACGTGGCTCATTTAAATGTTCATGGGAGTGATCTGGTTTTGTGTCTGGTCTTCTTGGTGTACCATGCTCTGATTTACACTAGAGTGTGGTACAGGCTCAATTCCTGATGCTGGAGGTGTACAAGCAGGGAAAATGATGGCAATATGAATTACAATATGTAAATCATTCCAAGCCAGAAGTTCTTTTTTTAGACAGAATTGTAACACATTTATGTAGTCTGTTTGTGAACTAAGATCCAGCTGAAATCCAGCGAATTTGGTCCCATATCATTTAATGTATGAACTGATTATCTATTAGGTGTGACCTTATCACATAAAGTCATAGTGACACAGCAACAGGAACATCCTGCAATCAGTCATCAAGTCATGCATTAGTAAAGTATTTCTTAATTCTGCCACCCTGATCTTGATCCAAATATTGTAATGTATATTTCCACCCACATGACATTATCCAAAGGTCTACTGACTCATTGCTTTACATTAACGCACATCTTTATGCATTGTATTATTATTATTTTTAAAGTATGTTTGTTATGCACCAAAACAACAAGACAAATTACTTGTATGTAAAAACCCACCTGATGATAAACCTGATTTTGCAGTTACTTCTTTCATGTCTCTAGATTTTTTTCTATTTTCTTGTATTACACAACAATTTAAAAATATGACCGAAATGATTTTTGAATTGATTACTTGATTTTGGATGAGTACATTATCTATCTAACAGAAATAACAGATATAATATTATATTTCTTTTTCCAATATGCAATGTGAACCTATTGCTCAAATAAATATCAAGGTGTATGATTATATAATGAGGAACAAAGGGGAGTTATATCAGTAATTAAGGAAGCAGAACAAACTATAATACAACAGTACAGGAAATGTTGGAATACATTGAATATATATAATGAATGATTTAATGTTTAAAAGAAGAGTGAAAAAAGAAAAAGAATTTAGTTTCTTTCCACATCATTTATATAGTTGTATAATTGTAATTGTATAATATAATATAATATTGAATACTTTACATTCCTGCACAAACTGTTCTAATATATCTATCTATCTATCTATCTATCTCTCTCTCTCTCTCTCTCTCTCTATATATATATATATATATATATATATATATATATATATATATATATATATATACATATTCATAATTTCGTTCTTCCTCATATTTGTACTTCATGTTGTGAAGCCAAATTTACCGAATATGAAAACCTGCTTTGAAATAAACCTGATTGTGTTTCCGGTCGCTGTCCGGTAGGTGGCGGTAAAGAGTCGGTAAGCTGGTTTGCCAACCGCCAATAAATCCACCGAAGAAGAAGACGAACTCCAACGTGTATGAGCTGAGCTGGCTGGTGAGATAACGTCCTGACACTGTACGGGAAAAGGAGCCTAACGAGAGACTGTTGTGATGGAGAATGACGTCCTGGTGTCTCTGGAGGATTTAGGGTGAGTGAAGCTGACATGGCTCAGTATGGACACTGTGTGAGCACATACAAACACACACATTCAGAGGAGCAGCTTCTGTCCTGCTGTAGCCTGCACACACTGTGGCTAACCGAGCTAATGTTAGTGTGATGGTGATGGATGTTTTAACAGCTTCATGTGTGCATCAGAGCTGCAGCTCGGCTATTTATAGACCTCCAGATGATTCTACACGCTGTGCCACAAACTGCGTCAGCACAAAGTGACCAGCAGAGCTCCAACACACACTCCTGTGTGTGTGTGTGTGTGTGTGTGTGTGTGTGTGTGTGAATCCTTTCTCGAATGCTTCAAACTGTGTAGTCATGTTCAATTATTAACACACATAACCATGACTGATGTCAGAGAAATAAACAGTGATCATCTGAACTCTAATAATAGATATGATAATAGACAAACACTCTACAGATATTAATCTACACAACAGACACATGTGATGATGTCATCACGGTAATCATGCAGATATTGACTGATTATTGATGACAGGATTATTCAGTGTCTATGAACCACTCCTGATGAGTCTTCTTCCGTCCCTTTAGTCTGTCTATCATCATTACTGCCAGTATGACCGCTTGGATCAGTCTGTCACATCTAACCTGTGACAGAATTCAGCGTTATTGAAAGTTTTATTCGTTTGTAGAATTGTTCCCAAAACTCTTGAATCTTAGGACGCTGTCAGAGAGCACAAACATCCCCTCTGCTGTGTTCTTAAGACTTGATCAATGTGTCATATTGAAACAACTGAGAATTTGAAGCAAGAAGACAAGGCGGGTAATGTGAATGTGATGAACCATGTTGGGTATTTTCATCCTGCAGAATACAATGAGCTGATGATCAGTCAAGAATTGTGAAGCACTTTGCTGTCCTACCCTGAGAGGGAGGGAAGAGATTCATGTTAATATGCTGAGGTGGAGCACACAGATACTGTGCTCACAAATTGAAGGCTGAATCATTATTTTGTGTCTGAATCTACAAATCAACAAATATTTTACCAGCGTTTGGTGGATGGTGGATGGTGTCGCTGTTTTTCTGGCTGACACCATCCACCAGTGGTCGGTGTGCGCTCAGATTCATGACAGGTGAACTCTAAGGCCAGACAAGATTCACACTTCCACCAAATATTTTGATGACATGAGAAACTAGTTGTTGAGGTTGTTCTCTTGGGGCACCCAGCACTATCGACAAATGGCTCAGTTCTAAGTACTGCTACATACTGGATCAAGTGGGACTAACACATAACTTTAAAGCACATGATTGACTCAGAGTTAAACGCAAACTTTGCTTTTTCCAGTAAATTTATGGAAACTTTCCATGGGAAGTTAAGCTGAAATCACCTGTGCAGGTAGGGGGCGTGGCCTCAACAGCCCTGCGGTAAGCAGTGTGCTATGTGCATGTGATGGAGGAACAGCAGATATTCAAGTGTACCTGCATGAAATCTGGTTGTTTTAGTCAAGATTATGCTAAAATATATTTCCCCAACTATATTTAAGTAGTTACCTTCAGTTTAGTAAATTCCCAGTTTATTCCCATTAATTCCCATAAATTCCATTTAATTCCCATGGAAAGTTTCCAACTTTGAAAATTCACGGAATATTGCAACCCTAGTTAGGAATGCAAAGATGAAAATCAGGATGTCCATCTAGCTTCACTACATGATCTTTTCCTCAGCAGCAGGTCAAAGGGAGTGGTTCTGATGGTCAGACAGCTTTCAGTGTAGCAATACTTAGTAAAACTGCACGCTTCATTGATTCACTTTTTTTTGTTTTTTGTTACTTGCTGAAACATCTCGTAGCTTCTCACAAGACATTAGAGAACACAGGCCAATTTCTGTTCAGCATGTACGATTCTCAATAAGCAAGATTTCTTTAAATAACCAGATTTTAAATGAGTTTTGTTAAATTAGGGCTGTGACGATGATTAGTCGACCAGTTGATTAAATGTTGCTATCCTCGACTTGACTCCTTAACTTGTGAAGCCTGGCTGTGTGTGCGCTTTGTGTGTTTACATTCTTGAATTAAGCTGTGTGTATTCTTACTTTTACACTAGTCTACATTTAAATCTCTGTTCGACAGAATGAATCATGTGGAACTTCCTTATACCAAATGCACTTGGCAACAAGTCTTCAGTGCCAAAGCTGGCTCTACTCACTAAACCAAACCTCAGCATTGCTCCTTATCGCTGCCATACTGCACTGATAAGGGAAGCAAAGAGCTGTGGCTCAGATCGAATGTGGTTTTCTGTTGTTTGAATGAGTTCTTTGTGTGTCACTGTAGGTACCAAGGCCCTCTGTTGGAGGAAGGAGCTCTGGATTCTGCTGTGAGCAGAGGAGCAGCTTCACCTGAGTACACAAAGCTCTGTGCATGGATTGTCTCAGAGCTTAGACTGTACTGCAAGCTGGAGGAGAATGTCCATGCCACAAACTGTAAGACACATTTCTGACTATTTAGTAAAGTAGTACCCGATGTTATATTATTGTCACGTTCATGTAGGAGACAGCTGATGTAACTGGTATAGATTGGAAATGTGAGATTTGTTTGGTGTATTTGTCCTTCTGCCAGGTCCAAGTGAGGCTGAGAGCTTTCAGCTGGAGATGAGCGGTTTGCTGTCAGAGCTCGCCTGTCCTTATTCTGTCCTCACCAGCGGAGACGTCACCCAGAGGCTCCTGAAGAGGACCGACTGTCTGCTGCTACTCAGTATGATAACAGCACTTTGCAACATCTCAATTTAAAATGCTTTTACTTAACCCCTGGATTTTTATTTCATATGTGATGATACACTACCTTCACTTCTTTTCACGTCACTTCACCTTCACGTCATTTTGGAAAACACTGACATTGTAATCCAAGAGAAAATGGGCATAGAAGCTAAACTCTGAAATATTAATATAAATGTTTTTGTTATGTTGTGTTAAATAAGTTTCTTAGCTTTGCACACTCTTGGCATTTTCTGAGCTTCATGAGGTCATCACCTGAAATGGTTTTCAGTTCACAGGTGTGCCTTGTTGAAAGTTAATTAGTAGAATTTCTTGCCTTCTCAAAGCGTATGAGACCATCGGTTGTGTTGTTGTTGTTAAGACATGAAGGTTGTTGTGGAGAAATTGCTGAAGTCAAAGGTCAATGGTGAGGTCAGGAGTGAAGAAAGTGTTCAGGAGCCTCTGATGTCTTATGTTGTAATATTTATTGACACTTGGCCAAGGAGAATTAGAGACACTCTCAAAGTACATCAGAAGTGCCTGAGTCGGTCTCACATTCTGCCCAACTCATCCTGGTGGATAGACTTTAAACCCCAAGATAACACCACAGATACTATATGCCCAGAATTAGTCAAAGAGAATGGAGGTGTTATTGTCAACATATTCTAGTCTGGAGACACAGATGTCTGTTTACGCAGATTGGAACGTCAACAGCCAGCTATCTATTATGTCTAAGAAGGCAGCAATAGGTCTCTTCGACCCTGGCCACCACAGTGTTGAGATAGACTGGCACCTCCTGTTCCCAATCAAAGCCAAACAATTAATACTGCTGAGGACCTCAAGGCCCACACGTGACCTCGTGTAACCTAAGGATAGAAAATTCCATAACAAAGGTCATTTCATCAAACACTATGATTATACTGGCTCTCATGAGAACCGTCCTAGGAAAGAAAGACCACGGGTGTGGTCGATTAGACCAAAAAATTAGCTCCTAAGTCCTTTCATAACCACTTTTCCTTGACCTCGATAGAAAACGTCACAAGGTCAAGGAAAGATGTGAAGGAGAGTTCATAAGGAGTTAGAAGACGACCGCAGTGTTCAGAGAATCCGACTGCACTTACACTTAGACTATGTCATCATGCGACAGTGAATGTTAATGATGTGATCTGTGGTAAAACTACAAAGTCCAGAAGATGGACTACAAAACGCGCATCCGAGATACTTACTAGATACTCTCCGTGCGCTCTGACCGTGTTTTTAATGCAGGAAATATAAACGTGGACAACCCGGTGAAAAATGTGACTTCATTATCAACGTCAGAATTCAAATAATAAATGAATATTGTCCACCTGTCACAGAAGTCAAATGAAGTGTTTGTTACGCTGGTATGGTCGTTCACCCTCCTGTCCACTCATATAGAAACATATAAAGATAAAGATATATGATTAATCAGCAACGGTAACTTCATGATGATCTGCAGGACGCTGGATGTCACAGTTACAAACAGTTTTTACTCTGTGTGTGAACGCAGCTCCACAGTCAACAACAGAACACACTTCATGATCAAAGTTTTTACATCATGTTCATATTCACACGCTCTCTCTGCTGCAGTCTGCATCTCACTAACAGTGTTGGCGATTTATTCAAATTTAATGGCACACTCATCAAGCATTCTGCAGTGACCTGTCATCCTGTCTGGTTTGAGCTTAGTGGGACCATCATTTGTTTCTTAACATGACAATGACCCAAAACACACCTCCAGCCTATGGAAAGGCTGACAAAGAAGGAGAGTGATGGAGCGCTGCATCAGATGACCTGGCCTCCACAATCACCTGACCTAAACCCTGTTTGGAATGAATTGGATGACAGAGTGAAGGAAAAGCAGTAAACAGGTGCTCTGCAAGTATAAAAGCTAATTTAAGACTGCTGGAGAGTCATTCCAGGTGATGATCTCGTGAATCTGATTGAGAGAATGTCAAGAGTGTGCAAAGCTGTTGTCTAATAAACAGGTGGCTACTTTGAAGAATCTTTCTTTGTTTACGTAATTTCATGTGTCTTTTCATAGTTCTGTAGAAAGTAACAAAAATAAAGGAACATTAAATGAGATTCAAATAATACATGTTGAATTACAGAGCATTTAGCATTGAAACTGATCACTGCTTCACTTTTCTGCTTACTGTAATTCAGCTGTGTTAGTAAAGTGTTTGATTTGGCCCATTAGATGTTTCTAGCAAAAAAATAAAAAAACCCTCATTTCAAGTTTTTGTGAGGTAAAAATACTTTTTGAATATATGAATCCTTAATTAGTTGTTCTGACTGTACAGATCAGTCTGCGTTTCCCTGATCAGCGCACAGGCCTGGTGGGCAGTCAGGCCAACCCAGACCTCCACCAGGCCAGAAAAGTATTTTTTATAATGCCAAAAATTTCAGAAATCAGTATGCAGCTGTTCTTAAATGCGAGTCAATCTCTGCAGTGTGATAAGAATTTACACCAAAACATTAAAAAATCCTTCAGATTTGAGTTATGCCAAGCACTGTGATCAATGATAATTTGATGATGTGGGAGGGGGATCATGTGTAAAAAGGGTCTAAAGTAGTGTTGCACATACATGCATGCTGAACACACCTCAGCACTGGTTTCGTGGGCTTGATGTACCACAGGTAGTCTGACTTTGTGAGGGATTAAGATGGGTGTATTATCATTCCTGTGGATTTCCTGTATATCTTAGTAAACACTGTTAAATCTACTGTTTCACTCAGATTTTTCTTTTTCTTTTTCTAAATTGGTCCATATTCATTTTACCCTCAGCCTTTCTGGTGTCTGAGTTGGAGGCGTCGAGGATGATCCTGGTAAATAAGCCTGAGAAGAAAGCCCAGGAGTCAGGTAGCCCTGTGTTCCAGGAACTGAAGGGCATCTGTATGGCGCTGGGCATGTCCAAGCCTCCAGCCAACATCACCATGTTCCAGTTCTTCAGTGGAATTGAGAAGAAGGTCAGTTGGTCTTTTGACACAGCAAGATCATGTTTACTCACTAAACCTGAGTTTCAGATTGGCCCATTCTCTGTCAGTTCCTGACAGGCTACAGAAAGGCACCTCACCTCAAACACACCACAGCCACAGTGGAAATGGATTGTAATGTGTCCCCTACCATCTGTGGATTATTTAAACTGCCTTCAAGAGCTGCAGACCCCACACAAATCTTTTAAAATCTTAATATTACATGTGTCGTTTGTGTGTCATGAGGTTTATTGCCAAGTAGTTTTCACGTAAAAGGGTTTTGCCTTGGTGTTTTGGCACAACAAGCATAGTAAGTCAAGACTCATACATAGAAAATAGGGCTTCAGTCTGAGAACTGTCATCTGTTGGATTGGAGCCTGGTTATGGAGGGCTTTGTAAGTGAGGAGAAGGACTTAGATCTGTTGTGGGACAGGGAGCCAGTGGAGTTTCTGGAGAACATGGGTGATGTGGTGATATTCTAGATATTACGGATTTTATTTAGGATGATGTTCCATATAAAATGCTGCTGTAACAGTCTATTCTGGACATCATAGATCAAGCTTTCAGTAGCAGAGTGTGATGGGTGTAGATGAGTTATGTTTTTAGGGGTAAAAGGCAGTTCTGGTGATTTGGTTGATGTCATGTTCAAAGCAGAGGCGGCTGTGGAAAATGACAGTGGAGTTCTCAGTGGTCAGACAGAAGTTGTGAGTGGTTTTAACGAGGGATTTGGGACCAGTGATGATTGTGTCTGAGTCAACATAGTTTAGTTTCAGGAAGTTTGCTTGTATCCATGATTTAATTTCAGGAAAGCTGCAGGTAAGGTTGCAGTGATGATGGATTTAGTGCAGATGTTGAGCCTGTTCTTGGTGGAGCAGTGGAAGTGGAGACCATGATGTGTATAATGTTACCAAGGGATGGTAAAGCATGCAGTAGACGGTCAGGGTGCTGTAGATGGCATCAATTTTAATTTGGAAAAATGAGTGTATGAGATCTGAGCAGTAGGTGGACTGGTGACAGCATCTTTGTATAACTGAAGTTCACGTCCATAGTGATTGCTAGGTGGTCCTAGATGTTGGAGTCGAGGCTTGTCGTATTGTAGTAGTAGAGCAGACCAGATCCAGGATGTGACCACATCTGTGGGTGGGAAAGTTGAAGCATTGTGGATGTTCCAGGAATGTTATGGCAGTGTCAGTGTTTGATCTATATGTTTAATAACTGTCCATTCTACACCCATCTGCTTTTTGTCCATTTCTCGTAGCTGAAAGAAGCTATAAGCAGAGTCCCACCAAATCACGTGGGAGAGCCTCTGATGAAGAAAGCCCTTGGACCTGTGCACTTGGTATGTACTCAAATGTAGAAGTCATAGAATATATGGCTGAGGAACTCTGCATGAGTGACTGACAGCATTTATGAATTTTCTCTTCTTGTTTTCCAGGAAAAAATTGAAGCTATAAACCAGTCACTTGTAAATGAGTATGACGTAAGAAGAAAAATGTTGTTGAAGCGTCTCGATGTGACAGTACAGTCTTTTGGCTGGTCTGATAGAGCAAAGGTATGTGGAGACCTGGAATCTTCATAAATATGAAAAGGGGGCACTGATGAAGCATAAATGATTAAAATGTTCATGCAGCTCTGCTCTTTGTTCGCTGGAGGTGACAGAGCTATCTTTTATTTTAGTTTGCCATGTCTGCTTGACAAACAGCTTCAAAGATGAATCCATTATCTAAATGCGATGGTGCTTGTTTTCTCCTCCCTCCCGTTTACTCCTTCCCTCTGCATATCTTATTACAGACGCATTCTGAAAAGTTGGCCAAAGTGTACCAGCCGCTGCGTTCTGCGCTGGGCACCAAAAGTAAAATATCTGTTGCCCACCTTCTTGCTGCTCGACAAGACTTCTCCAAGATCCTACGTACAAGCAGTGGCAAGATAAGAGAGAAGACTGCTTGTGCCATTAACAAGGTGAGTTAACCACAGTGCAGTAACATTTTTTTCTGTTTCCTGTTATTCATACAGTTTTTTACCATGTTTCTCTGTTTATGAGGGATGTGCAAAAGTTTATGGTGATGTGTGCTAAAACAGGATTTTAAATTAATTTTCATCATTTTAATTGAACTCTAATGGGGTTTTTTTTAAGGCTCGCAGATTATTTACTATAATAGGGGATTACTGTGGATTTAATGTGCAAGATTAGATCATAATATTTTATATGTATAAATCATTTCCAAAACTGGTAAAATATATACAACATCAGTCAGCAGGGTGTGTGTCTGTCTGCTTGGCCTTGTCTGACAAAAAGAAGAAAATAGATACAAAATAAGGCAAACAAATAAGGACTGCAACTAGTTAAACTAGTTTGGCAACAAACTCTATATTAAAAAGAACATACATTTAAAAGACAAAAACAGTGGTATTACATCCAATGCGTGGAAAAAAAAAACAATCTTATTGGGACATTTCGGTTTATGCAGCCTACCTCTGACAGTTGGAAAAGGTTTTGACACATAGCTACACTAAACACATACAAATGTCAAATGACGTGTAGACGATGCAGACCCAGAAGAATAACAATAATAAACAGCTTGTTTATGTCAGATAAGTTATGTCTACAATGATCTGTTCCACATGCATTACTCAAACAGGTAAACACTTTTTAACAATGTATTTGTACAGACACAGAAAAGTAGAAAATATATCACTAACCAAAATATAACCTAATTTAATCAGACAAATATTTGGTTTTAAATTTAGCGAAAAGAGTTCAGTATTATTATTATGCTTTGTGTCCCATCATGCTCCAGCTCAAACTCATAGAAACAACAAACGGAGGTCGTATTTTGTTGGCTCCCTGTGAACTGTTTTGTTTTAATGTGGATCCTTTTTTCAGGTTCTTATGGGCCGAGTGCCAGACAGGGGAGGTCGACCCTGTGAGATTGAGCCGCCTCCTCCAGAGATGCCCTCTTGGCAGAAGCGCCAGGATGCCCCCCAAGGTGGAGGACACTATGGTGGGAGTGGGCACGGAGGCAACAGGGGGGGCTATGATTACTACTCCCAAGGTGGCCGTGGAGGTTATGAGAGAGGAGGCGGAGGAGGACATGGAGACAGGGGAGGCAGAGGAGGAGGAGGCGGCAGAGGGGGTAAGGTGCAGGGAGGCTGGGGAGATGGAGGTGGAGGAGGGAGAGGCAGTTACAATCAGGGCCACTATCAAGATGCAGGAGGTCATCAGGGGGGAGGAGGGAGAGGTGGTTACGGAGGAGGAGGGAACAACCAAGGAGGCTTCCAGGACGCTGGCTATCATGGAGGAGGAGGAGGAGGAGGAGGAGGAGGAGGAGGAGGCACTTACCATGACAACTACCACCAAGATGGAAACTGGCATCAGGAGAGAGGTGGGGGTCGAGGAGGTCGGGGAGGCAGGGGAAGAGGAGGTCGAGGAGGAGGAGGAGGAGGAGGACAAGGAGGAGGCTGGGGAGGGAGAGGGGGCCAGAATTTTAACCAAGGAGGTCAGTTTGAACAGTTCTTTCAGCACGGCGGGCAGCACTACAACCAAGCTGGTTTTAATCAAGGCAGACACCACACCAGTTGAAGACGCAGTGTGGGGCATGGTAGCAGAGTCCATTCAGATCGACGGCTCGTCATGCCTGAACAGATTTGAAATGCCTTATCATCTTGAATTTTCAGCATGGTTAAAAGTTGACTTAAATATTAAATGAGGACATTTATACAGACACATATACTCACTACAGAAGAGCGTTCTAATAGAGTTCTTTGGTTTTTCATACTGGTGTATTAATGTTTTCTCTGCCTCCTCAAGCCAATAGCTCTGCTAGAAATGGTTAGTCGATGAGTTGGACTCTGCTGTTTTGACCTCATTTTGACACTTCATTAGCCTTATATTTGATTTTTTTTTTTGAAAGACAGGAAAAGTTCCTAAGATTTCAGTGTTGGTGCACCTTCTATGTGCACCTCATTATTAACGTAGGATTCCTGAAATCCTTCATAGTTTGATTGAATTAAATGTTTACTTGAAAGCTTTATCTTTCCAGTCGACATGTATTTTTGTTTCAGTGAATTTGACTGGAATCTCAGTTGTTATTTAAAAGATGTCATCTTGTACTGCTGATGGAAGATTTTGTGTAGACAAATGTTGGAAAGTTTGCATGGCTGTGTGAATGAGCAATAAAATCTGAAATGAGAATATTACCAATTTCTTTTTATGCTGTGTTCTGATTATTTAAGTCAGTCAGAAGAATCTATGGGATTACAGTAGTGCTGGGAAAATGAGATGAAAGGAAAAGAGACAAGCTGAATATTACACTTTTTGTGGAGGAAAGGAGCATGTCCTCATTTCAAGTCTGAAGCAAAGAGAAGTTCTCTGATCGGGGGTGGGGGGGTGGGGGGACGCCAGGGTCAAAGATGCCAGTAGGTGGCAGCGATGCGAGTCAAACAATGCCAGCTGCCACGAAAGCCCCAAACAAGAGGAAGAGGAAGAGGAAGAATTGAACTGCAATCTAGTTCAGACCTGTAGGCGGCAGCAGAGCGCTCTGAGGCGTCCACTCTGCTGGAAACCACAGAAGAGGAAGAAGCCGTAAACACTCTCACACTCTGCAGCTACATAATATATGAATAGAAGTAAACACGCCACATTGTGTGAAAATAACGCATTTCCTCTGAAGCTGCTTCCTTCACTCGGCGGTTCCACAGTTAGCATGACGCTCTGAGCCCGGACATGTACCGTCCAAATAAACCTGCACACGGGCCGCCGCCGCCGCTGTTCGGACCTCCGCCTCCCCATGGCCCTCCATTCAGACCCTGTGGTGTTCCTCCTCCGGGACACTTGCCCCCTGGGCCTTGTGGACCGTATTCGGCCTCAGCACCGGATAGCCATTTTCTCCATAACAGGCCGCCGAGGGGGCATTTCATCAGGGTACGTACAGGCGAGCTAACAGAAGCTAAGCTAAGCTAAGATGGCTCATGTATCTAACGCTCCGTGATTCATATGAGACATTGACTAGCACAATGCTAGCAGAGTTAACGTGTTATAGACAGACAGTAACTGTAAGCAGCTAGATATTGTTCATATCAATGTAGCACACTAGGCCTCATACACATGTCTGCTTGTGTGTACTTCTTGTATCAAACAAAGTTGAGTGGAAGTCTCAGGAAGTGTAGTACGACCAGGTCATGTGTTTTTATTAGTGCTTATTAAATAACAAAGACATGAAGGTTAATGATGTTTAATAGTTATGCAGGTAGATAGAATATGATGACAGCAGGAGGTGATGCTCATCAACAGCTTCCAGCAGCCCTCAGAGAATAAAGGAAGTCACAGAATGTTCTACATCCGGTTGGATCAATCTGTAGGCTGCCTGTAGTTTTTAAGATCAGACACAAGACATGTTTGTTGACAGATCAAACCTTCATTACACAGCATGAGGCTAACAGGCAACATAACAGTCAGTGGTCAAAACTTAGAATCAATCAGCTCTTTGATCAGGGGACAGCCTGGTCCTAAAAGTTGAGTCCACCTCGATCTTATGAGGTCATCATCTCCCGTGTGACATCAGATCAAGTCGGGCACAACTCGAACCAGCATGCATTGCGTGGTAAATACCAATGATCTATTTATATATTGAGTGAGCCTAATCAATCAGAAGCTGTATCGATCAATAGTAATCACAGCATCCGTTTATTGTGTAACATTATTTATTATATTATTATATTCATTAACAATTCTAAAGAACATTGAAATGCTGAGATGCATCTACCATAGTTAACAACATGATTAACAAATACAGTCATCTGTGAACTAAAAGTTTATCAAGCAGGACCTTTACTTGTGTTGCAGTATTTTTAAAGTGAGCTTGGTTTTAGTGTTTTTTTCTTAAGTAATGGACTTAAATACTATTTACACCTCTGGTTGGCTCACACACACACACACACACACACACACACGCACACAACCTACCTGCACCTGTATGTTACCAGCTTTAGGATAAGGTGGCCTTGTGAGAAACCTGTGTATGGGTGACTTTAACAACAAACCAGCCAGTAACCTGTGTATGTGGCTGGTTTGTTGTTAAAGTCACTTTAGTCATGTTACTTCAGCCATAGTGTAGATAAGCTCAGAGTACACTCTCTTCCTGAACCTCTCAGTGCTGGTCTCGTCTATCCAGAACATTCTTCCTGATCACAGCAGAGAGAAAAGGCTGTTGTCTGGGTGGTTGGGATCTTAAAGATTCTCCTAGCCTTATTTTTGCAGCGTCTGGTATGGATGTAGTTCAGGCAGGGTAGAACACCACCTATTGTATGTTCAACTGAACGAGCCACTCTTTGCAGGGCCTTGTGTTCTTGTTCTGTACTGTTTCCGTAGAAGTGATATTCTCCGTCAGAATGTCTCATTGGAGTAGAAATTCCTCAATATTTGAGCGTCAGAGGTGAAACAGTCTCCTGCCTTTCTCAGCATGGAGTCAGTATGCAGCAGCCAGGGCAGGCCCTCTGATGTGGACAAACCATATTAATTCACTGGATTTATGGTGCCATATCTAAATGTTCTGTCATGACTGATATTAAATTACTTTATATTGAAATATGAGTTTTTTGTCATATCTATGGAGGGTTGCAAAGGGGCAAACTTTCCATGGGAAGTTAAGCTCGGGAATTTTGGGAATATTCCAAATCGGAAACTCCATGGGAATTCTGGAAATTTATGGGAAATTGGGGGTAATTTAAACAAAGTGTATCATATCCAAACATAAATGTAAACATTTTGTTTTGTCATAAGCAGACATGCAAAATAAAACAATAAAAAAACATTTCAACAGATTTATTTGTAAGTAGAACTTTATCAAGTTTGAATTATTTTATTGAACAATATTATGTAGTCCACGAGCTCAAATGTGTGTCTTCAGTAGTCTCTGTGTGCTCTGGGCTCTAAAGTGTGGTCCAGGTACAGAAATCACCTGTGCAGGTAGGGGGCGTGGCCTCAATAGCCCTGCAGTAAGCAGTGTGCTATGTGCATGTGATTGAGGAATAGCAGATATTCAAGTGTACCTGCATGAAATCTGGTTGTTTAGTCAAGATTATGCTAAAATATATTTTCACCAACTATATTTAAGTTCACTGTTTAAAGACCAACCTTCAATTTTGTAAATTCACGGTTAATTCCCATGATTTCCATTTAATTCCCATGGAAAGTTTCCAACTTTGAAAATTCACAGGATTTTGCAACTCTATATCTATGTCAGCCCAATTCTAAATATGTTTGGGCGCTGCAGAGTAACAACTGCCTTCATTTACTAACCACTGCCATTTTATTTGACTCAAGCAATCCTTATTGTAGTCCTCATGCTCTATAAGAGCATTGTAGTGTCGCTGTGAGAGCCACATATCTGTAAAAAAATTAACTTTTCATGAGGTCAGAACGCTGTGGACGTGCGTACGCCTCCACGTCTCTCTTTTTCTTGGACCGCCTCTCTGATGGGAGACTACCTGCTGATTTAATTTTGCTGAGGACAGAAGGTGAGTGGTCTATAGCTGCTAACCTCTGGTTGTAGCATCGAACTGTTATTGATTATCCATAAGATACTGAATGTGATCCAGATGATTTTGTGCAGGTCTAGCATTTTGAATGTTTCTTCTAGTTCTGGTCTGAGAGCCTGCACTGACTTTTAATGAATGAACTACGAGGACAAACAAACTCATCGCGAATGTTATCCTGCATCATTAGTGCATCATCAGGACCTACACGGTGACTGGCAGAAGTTTATGCAGCGCTTAGTAATGCTCCTGATGTGTATTTATGTTATATGTTGTCGGGACGAAGCGTTTACACACCAGCGGTTTTGTTTGACAGAACCACAGTAACCGGGCAAACGTGCCAGGGTCCGTTTTTACTAAACCAATCAGGTTAATGTGCCTTCTGTTAGGAGTTATTACCGTTGTAAAATTAAGTTCTGTGTTTATTTTATGTGATCTTATTTAGTAGGAATTGTGATACTGTGATACATACTTTTATTAATCTGATATTTGGTCAACAACGTTTAACAGTGTCCTTTACGTTCCTTCCTAAATTTTGCAGTGAAAATCTAAACGAATCGTCAGAGCCAGGCGCTGCAGAAAGGTGTCTGCAGCATCCCTGTATGGCTGGGGAAAAAAGGAGGAGGAGGAAAGTACACCACTGATTTACATTCAAAGCTATGAGGTGATTTCTCTACATCCATTTGATTTGTGGCTGATAATCTATTTGACTGAAAAATGATTACAATGATACGAGTGACACACCTCAGCTGTTTTAAGATCATCTGATGAAATGCTCTTCTTTCTTAGTCAGGCAAAAAGGTGTGAACGTGCAGTTTTTCTGTTGCCCAGTCACATCAAAAAGTTGCATAATAGCATGGCAAGTTGTTAAACTACTGTAGCTGTCAACCACCAAGATGCCAGCCAGTTAGAAACATGTAACCACTAGTTGATCAAAATAGCTCTCTGTGCTTTTTACTAGGCCACGTAGCCTTCAGAATTGTACATAATGTCATTCAATAAAGAAGGAGGTTCTCTCAATCTGGGAACTACTGGCCTTACTAACTTAAACGTAATAGATTCTCCCATTTGTGGACTCTCCATTCTTTCAGGGATCAGCACTGTCAGGATGATTTGCTATTATTTGTGTCAGAGTTCACCAAAACTAAATGTTTTAAGCGCTGCTGTGACTGAGCCTGAAGGATGTCGGCCTGTCAGTCCTGCTCCAACACTGTCCACAGTGAAATGTTTGGATAGATTTGATGGAAGCACAAATTAAAAACTATGTTAAAACTATTGGTTTGTTTATTAAAAAAGGCACACATATGACTTTTTGCTGCTGTAAATAATGTTTCTAACCAACACAGTCCAAAGTAAAGCAGATCTAAGCATGTTCATGAAGTATAACGACAGATTTGCACATTCACTTTTTTATATGTGTTATATACATGGTATGCATTGTGTGTGATTTATTTCGTTAACACTTTTTGTTGTAAACTATGATAATGTCTGTTTTACAGTGTTATGACAAAATATATCAGTTTAAAAGAAACCCTGACTGCTGGTCCATTTTTTTCCTTCAGTGTACAAATATATATATATATATATATATGTGTGTGTGTGTGTCAAAAAAGAATGCCCTGATCTATTGACCGCTGATCGTTATAAAAATAAAATATGTGATCGTGATTAAAGCTTTATAGTTGCTGTCGGTGCCTCCATGTGAACACAGAATGAACAAACTAATTGTATCATATGCCGTCTGCAATATATGCCAGGAAGAATTACCTTGTGGGGGAAGCAACTTCATTTAATAAGGCACTTGAACCCATTGGTCACCTATTGGTTCTGTCCTGTACTGACATCAGACCTGACAGTGTCAGGTGCAGAACAGAGTAATGTATGACACTCATGAGATAGATTTTCTGGTTGTGTGTTGAAGGGTTACAACAGCTCAGGACCACAGTGTTGACACAGACACTTGACAGTCACGTGCAAACTGTGAAAACTGTGGTTAGACACCCTCAGCTGTTTGTATTTTCTTCAATTATCCAATGCTGGTAAAAAAAAACCTGTTGACAGTGAAGACAACATTACACAGTCTCTGCAGACAGCTCTGATGTCGTCTTTTCAATAACACACATCTAGTGCAGCCATTTCTGCTGCAAACCTTCTGCTTACTGCATTCACCACTCTCTATCCTCTGACAGTATAAATAATGGACCGCATATACATTATGTCACTTGTAAGTTGATTATAATTAAATTGCTTAGAATTAGAAATTGCCTTTTGTTTTTAAAAAATAATATAAATTGGGCTTAAAGGCCATATTTTGGTCTTTGTTGTGGCTCAAAAACTGACATCCATAGAAACATTTGGTCTCAACGTGATCCACTGCATCTGCAAAGTAATACCACACCATGTATGTTATGATCCACTAAAGTTAGACACGATACAACATAAATAAATCCCAGTTTAACCCTAACCCTGCATAGAAGAGAGCCTGCTGTACGCTCTTCCTCTGTGTAGCCGCTGTATTTGGGGAATGTTACCTGATAACGGTCAGTGGCTGGTCAATCTGGGTAAGATGCAGATGATCAACATACGACATAATGTGAAATGATTCCCTGGCAAATTGTACTCACAGATACTGTACATTGTCTGTGTTGTAACCACAGACCAAATGTCAATTAACTGTGTACACTTATTACTTATTTAAACAGCCAAACCCGTGAATGTGTACAGCAGTCCCATGTATTTATTTATCATTTGTAAATCAAATAAATATTATCTCAAATATGCCATTGCAGTTCTGTCTTGTACAGCACTATAACATGAATTCTGAATACTCTCAGCCCCACTGTA
>CP136872.1:1896994-1984494 GCA_033000465.1 Sciaenops ocellatus | reverse complement strand
ATTGAGTACTAATGTGTTTGTTTGAACTGATTGGTTGGTTGGTTGGTTGGTCATATACTGAAAAAACATTGGAAAACTGGAAAACACTTTATCTTCCATGCTTGATTGAATTGCTGCAAGGCTTCAAATGCCACTGGCTCCTTTCCAATGGATGTGTCTATTAAAATGGCTTTATGTAACTAACTGTTCAAAATCCTGTTGATGCTACACTGACTTGTAATCAGGTGAATGGTGTCTCTGTCATTCGTATGTCTGTTCTCACACTATGTAACTTTGGGCTTTGCAGCACTAAGTCACACACCACCAACTATTTGACTGATTTTGGTGGAACTGGATCATATTTTATGGAGAAAATGTTTTCTGGTTTTCCCTCTGGCTGCTGCACATCGACTGTTTACAGAGTTTTCTGATGGACAGTTAACTGCTGTGAATTATTGCCGCTATTAGCTAGCTAGCCATGCTCAGTTAGCCATACTGTGCAGACTGATTGCTCATAGCATTTGAGGAGTGTTGGTATACAGCAGCTTTGGAGCAAGTTGTGTTCTCCTCCTGTCTTTTTCATTTAGTTTTGTGTCCTGTTTTAGGGATCTGTTGTTGCCCATGTTTATGATTGGTCTTTGGTTGCAAACGCTGCCCCTTTTATTTGAGTGCGCTCATGGCTGGATACTGAGTTGAACCGCTTATAGCAAGATTGTGGTTGTCAGGGTTAGTGAAGCCAGGTAAAGAAAAGATATCCTTGCTATGATGAACTGGCTCTGTAGTACAGGCCCCAGCTGACACGTCTACCTGCTCCTGATGATGGTTGGAGTCCAACTGAAAGTTTGAAATTGCAAAATGCTTCCTATACTTACTGACCTAACAGTCAGAAAGTTTTTATATTGTATTCATCCTGTGGAAGTTGAGTTGAATGGTATATCACCACACACACACACACTAACAACTCTCTCCCAGTTTGTTTTACTCGACCCCTCCTCAGTAGACCTGGTACCTTGGTGCTCTGATGCCAGGTGGATCAAATCACTGACTGTTGTCTCGCGGGTGTGTTTTAGGATGTGACCTCTGACTCCCGGAAGGGGTGGGGCCTTTGACTTGTAGGTGATGTCAGAGAGTAGCGAACATGAATGTCCAATCACATTGCTCAGCTTCTCCCACTGCTCTTTGTCCTTACGGAACACACACACACACACACACGCACACGCACACACACACACACACACACACACACACACACACACACACACACACAGACACACAAAATGATCATACATATTCATATAAACACATATGTGTGTGGCATAGTGAACCTCATATACACTTAAACAAGAGTACAGACTCAGTTTGACTTGTAATTATGTAATTAATTAATTAATTAATTAAGAGTCATAAAGTATGTTGTATGCAGTTAGATGTGATGATGAATAAGTCACAAGGAAACCAGGGGTGGTCACACCTGTCACCATGGTAATGGATGTCCTGAAACAAACTTTTCACATGTCAGCCTGTCAACACATGACCTCAATGTTTCAGCTGTCAAACATGGGGTTCAGCTGGTATTACAACAGAACAGCTGAAACATGGCTTTCTCTTCAAAGTTCTGTCAGACGATAATCAAGTGAATCTATGAGCAGAAGAAGTTTTGTAATGACTTTGCAATAACTGTATAGACTTTGATTACATTCAAATATTCAAGCCTAGGTTTACATATACAGTAGTGGCCAGAATTATTATTATATTTAAGAAGTTTCAGTTGTTTTTGTTAAATTTGCCATTAAAATACCCATAAAATGAATTGAAGTAATCATTATGGTATAAAACAGTACAAAAACAATATTGTCTATATACATGAACCTGGACATGTTGTTGAAATAATGATAATCTTGAACTTACCTCTCTCCTGAATGGATCGATTAGGGCAACCACTGCTGGGTATTTGCTGATAAGCGTTTGGTACAAATCCACTAATTCATCAGGAGTCTTCAAAACTCCTGTTGCAACTTCATACTTTCCTTTAGACTGAGATGAAGAGGAGAAGAAAATAAATTCACTTCACTGATTGTTCTCTATCAGCTGTGCCATTACTATTTTCTTCCTCTTGTACGCAGAAAGCCAGTGACTACAACTTACATAGTCCATTAGCTCAGAGGCAGCACAGTTTACTGCTAAATGGATCTCTGTTCCCAGTGCAAGTCCAATGTTAGTGCAGGCTTCTGTGATCAGATCCAGAGGCTGCTCGGGTCGCTCATAGCTCACAGATGGCGCTCCGCTGTTACACAGAATTGCTTGGGTGGCCTTGGAGCAAAGACACAACATCTATGTACTGTGCTTGTACACGTGCAACTATAATAAATACATTATCCTACAGTATTCTTTAAATCCCTCCTCTTTGCATAATTCTGTTAAAAAAAACAGAGAAGCTGAAGCTCCAGCCATGTATATATTCATATAGGTCTGAATAAGACTGTTGTCATTGCAAGATTATTAGAAGACGAGTGTGTTCCACTTACTCACTTCACTCTTCACATTATGAATGTAAGTGCTGTGGGTCATTGAACAATGCAGGACATACCTATATGTATACAAATACTGAATGAATTTAAAGAGGAGATGTATTGAATGCTTTAATAGGCATTTCAACATATCTCCAAGTCTGCACACCTGAGTTAATTTGAAGATGAGACCATGAAAATCAAATCAAAATCACCTTTTTTTGTATGTACAGTATGTTTTGGGAAAAAGCCTCGAATCCTGCCTCCACCTTTTACATTCTGTGCTCTCATAAAGCCTGTGTGAACTCAATTCCTATTCTTACAGTGAATAAATAGCTGCGTCCCTCACCCCAGTTTTTGTTGAAGTGTTTATTATTCTCATCATCTCCTTCTGTAATTCAAGGGTCATTGTGATGATCTGTTGAAGAAGTTCACAGTTCAGTGTGTTTAATAAACGCTATAATGAAAACTGAATATAGAAGAACTGAGGTACCATACCAATAATGTACCACATCGTAGCAACGACAAAGGAAGGAACTTGCACAATGAACACTAACTTTATACAGTGAACAGGTCTGTACCAACAGCCAACTGTGAGAAGAAATGGACTGAAGACAGACAGAACATGTAACAACCAGAGATGTGTCCGAAGGGTGGTGAGTACTTGTCTGATTTGTTGTCCTGCTTTGGGAATCAGGATGACTTCTTCCAGTAAACTTAAGTTTCCAGGAGAATTCTTTCCACAGCTTAGCAAAGTTACCAAGGACACGGGGATGTGAAACTGTGTTGGAGCCTGAATTAAATTGTTTAAGACATCATTACAAGTTGCTCTCTCACTTATGTTTGAATATATGTGCGTATGCCTGTGTGGTCAAACCTCTTTGTTCTTGAGAGCTGCGATGTATTTGTAGAGAGGGACATCCTGTATTTGTGCTCCGGTTTTGGCCACCGCCAGAGACACTGAGCCAATGGCCAAGCTGCCACGCAGAACTGGCTCTGGTGGCTCTGCTGGGGGTAATGACTTCTCTGCAGTGTTGCTCTTTTTGCCTGTGATGTAAACAAAAAAAGAGCTTTACAAACTATGACACACATGTTCAGGAGGCTAGAGGAGTTTGGATACACATTTGGGGCTTTCAGGTGATGCCCTTTTACAGAGCAACTTGAAATCAGCAAAAGATTAAAATGAGAATAAGATAAGACTTCTTGATCGCATGCAGGGAAACAAATGTCACTGGAGCAGAAGAAAGTATAGGAACAGATGCAAAGTATAAATCCATCTATCCATCCATTAACTATACCAACTTACCCTTAAGAGGGTTGTATGGGGGCTGGAGCTGATCCCAGCTGACACTGGGTGAGAGTGTACATCCTTGACGGATTGTTTGTAGAGACTATTTTGTGACTGACTGCCAGATGCAGGCGAGGGGCCAAGATTTTGGCACCAGAGTTGTTCCGGTTTCTGTCTGCGGTCCGCGTAGTATCAATTGATCAATCGATCAATTAATGACAGCTGAGCTTTTCATGAACTCTCTTGGTGTGCTGAAGTTCTCTGCCATCATCAGATATCGGTTATAGAGATGATCAGAAAAACCAGAAGCCCAGAAACTTTGGCCATTTCCCCCAGAGGCTAAATTGTCATCAGGTGATAGCTGATAGGTTCAGAGATTGGTCACTGGGCTGGACCATAGACAGACAACCATTCATGCTCACGGTCATTTATATTATATATATTATATTATATTATATATATTTTATATTGTATTATATTATATTATATTATATTATATTATATTATATTATATTATATGGAAACCGGAGGTAACACACCTTTCTACTTGTGTGTGTACCACTTATATATATCTTGTTCCACTCCATATTTTTTCCATGGTCATCTACACCCAGCATGCAGTGGCTCTATGAGGCCAAAGTCTGTGCATTAATAGCAAACAATTTGTACTTGAGGTTACATGCTTGTTCAGTCTATTGTCAGTCTATATGCTTGCGTACACCTCATTTACATTAACAAAATTGGCAGAGATTCTCTAAACATCGTTGAAACTGAAACATCATTTGAGCTCAAATCTCCAGAATAGAGATGCTGGGCTCTACTGAAAAATACTTAAGAACAGTGAAAATATACATTTAAACCATTTCTGATCTCTGCAAAGCCACTATTCTCACTTAAACTTGACTTGGCGATGAGGGGTTGGTATTTGGTATGGCAGAAAGCTCATCGCCGTATGAAACCCAAGAGTTATAATGTAACTGACTTCTGATGTGATAAAGCAGCATGAAAAAACCTATGAATATATGTACTTCATTTTCTCCATTGGACAGAAAAACACACTTTTGTTCAGTATCTGTCTGATTTTTGGACTGGACTGTGAGATTGATACCAAACATTAAGCACTACTGCATGACTATTCACTATCCTACCTTTATCAACACTCTTCTTGTCTTTAGTCTTTGCAGATGGTGGAGAAGGAAGCACCGCCTCAGACTTGCTGGATAAACAACTCTCCTCCTCCTTCTTGTTCAGGATGTCCTTCTCCTCCAAGTAGCGGGCCATGAAGAAATTGCTGCACAATTACAGCACAGTTTGGGTCACGAAAACAACAAGCTGTAAAGAAGACTGTCTTATTGTCTTATTTCATTTCATGTGGTGAAATGAAATAAGACACCAAATGAATGTGTGTAAATGTGTAGGTTCTGAGCTCCAAAATATCTGTGGCACTTCATACATGTCAACTAAGAGTTTTTAAGTCTATTGGTCTATTAGGTCTATCCACCAAAAGTCTGACACTGAACGCAACTACTCTGCCTGGTGCAGGTTTTGTGCAGAGGGTGGTGGACATTGTCCAGTATGGACAGCAGTTTGTCCATGGTAAAAATACAAGCATGCATTTACATACAACCATGGATACATTTGAAAATGCCATAAAGGCAGGGCATCCCCTACTGAGGAATTTGCATTTGCCATCACCCTCTGCCTTCTTCCAGCCATGTAGCTATGTACCCAGGCTAAAAGTCTAGGGCACAGCTCAATGTTGTCCAGATGTTGGAGCAGCTGGGCAAGGCCTTGGACATCAGCCAGCAGCACCCTCACCACTGTTTGCTTTTTTACATCTGTATCTACTAGCCAGGAATATGTGGGTTTGAAAAGGGTGATTATAGAAGAATGAATAGAACAGAAGAGAATAGAAGCCTTTATTGTTATTGTACAGCATACAACGAAATTAGGAGTGCAGCTCCTGATCAGTACGATTAAAAAAACATACCAAATAACAATCAGCTAAGATTCCCACCTACTTGAGGTACAATCTGCAGTGGAAAACAAAATCTGGGGTTTGGAGCTTTGGGTGTGAAGCACACATTTGAAGTCTTCCATCGACATAGGAAATGTTCACAATAAGAGTAGGGCCAGACCTTCAGTACCAGTGATGATAAGCCTTCATGAGGTCAACAACATCTGTACTTGGTTCATTATTATTTACAATCTACATAAACAACATTATCTCTGAATAATGTAAAACTTGAGCAAAAAAATGATAGGGCAAAACTCTCTCTTTTACTCTCAGAACCATAATTAGGGCCCCACTGATGAGCAGGTGGCACCTTGTATGGCAGCCAATGCCATCAGTGTATGAATGTGTGTAAATGGGTGAATGAGATATGTAGTGTAAAAGAGCTTTGAGTAGTCAGAAGACTAGAAAGGCGCTTGTTTTGTTGTGTATCTTATCTCCGTCCTATTTCTTCTGCTATCTATCTAAACTAATGTACTACTACACTGCTTGTAGTTTCAAACTTGAATACATTGTAAGACAGTGCAATAAATATAGCATTGTCTGCCTCAAGCCCCACGCCAAACTGATGCATAATAACTCATTAAGCCTTTCTAGTCGGTCATGAGACATAATGCAAAAGCATCCAATAACAGGAGCTCATGCCTCATGATGATATGATATGCTGTGACAATAGGCGAACAAGTGCAAAGCATTAACCCTTGCATGACCCCATTCTGGGAGGTCACACAGTAAACTACATGTGACCCCATTGGATCCCAATGGACAAAAGTGGCACTATTTATTTATTTATGTTGGTTTGTTTGCTGTATACTTTGTAATTTAGATTATTGACTTCCAGAGTAATGTGCATAACTATCAGTTCAGGTTGCTGAGTGTTTCGTCAGTTTCTGAATTCCACATTTCTCATGTACATTTATAAACCAGTGGCAAAGTATTTCAAACTGGATTCTTACTGATGTGACATCAGAAGTTTCTTTCTGCAGTCCTAGAACCAGGGAAGCGCTGCATACTTCACACAGATCCTTAGAACATGAAATTGTATTTGTAAAAAGTATTTGGTGTCTTCCAGAATGTATTCTGTCAGGATGTAAAAGCTTCTGCAGCACATTTACAACAAAAGACATCAAGAAGTTCCACTAAAACATTAGGATATTTAGGACCAGTCAATTTTGCAGACGATAACACAATGTAAGGAAACATACATACTGCCCTAGATAAAAATCTGATCTGTGGAGACTGTGGAGACAGAGGAGCAATCAAAGGTCTCAAAGCTTTTTTTATTTATTTCTGTAGCCCTCCATAGTAAGAAACCCTCCATAGTAACTTGAAAAACATTTGAACGCTACCTGAGTATCTGGTCCACTTCTGATTGGTCACAGGGGTTTTGGGCTTTTAGCATGTTGTTCAAAGGGTCACTGATCCACTGGACAGCAGTCATCACATGGTCAGCCCTCTCCTGACTCTGAACTTTCCAGTCCAGTGAAATCTCCTTAGACCCACAGTGGCTGGATATGGCAGCTGAGGACATGCTCTGAACACCAAGAGAGTGAAAAAGGTTTTTAAAAGGTTAACATCAAACTATGATTGACATGGATGACAAGCAGCAGGCGCCCAGTTCTCAACATCCTCTCAGCCTCTACACAAACATTGTATGTGCACTTGTGCTCCAGTTTTTAACTAAGTGCATGTCTGTGCTGAAGCATATTAGAATTGCCAAGATAAACCTGGGGCTCACTTCCACCTGACCTGCAGCAGTGTGGTTGGAGGGAGGAGGACATGACTTAATCCCTCACCCCCCTCACACACCCTCAGCAGTGTACTTGAAAAGGAATTATCTAAACAGCACCTCTGATGTGTTCCAGGAATTGTTATATTAATATTATTACTATTATTATTGTAAAAGTCTACATTACAATACAATAATTAGTAAGGCAATGTTGCTCTTATTTTGTCATATAAAAATTCATCATTTTTAATCATTTCTGTGCTTTTATTTTATTTTGCTATAAATATAATTATTATTTATTGTCTGTACTGAGGCGCTGGCCTCCTCCTCCTGACAAAGACCACTTACTTATAGCACTAACTAATACTATTGAGTAAAAGCGTTGATGCATGCCTATTGGCTAGGCTCTAGGTGTATGCCCCCAGTGACCTCACTGTGACCTCAGTTTATGGTGTCACATCTCATCTTTCTGGCTTCTGTGATACTGTAAAAACTGAAATGGCAAGGGTCAAGGGTCATGGTCTGATTGCTACCTTCTTTGCTCGCTCCTTGCCTCCAGCTGCCTCTTCACATCAGAGTCTACTGCATGTCTGAAGAGGCCCCTCACTGTCATTTCAAACCATTGGCACATCACTAATGAATCACATCTTCTTCGTTAAACCTTTATTTGTTCAATCTTTACGCTTAATGCATACCATGAACTGAATATCCAGAATCTGTCACATGAACAATTGTGAGCCATAGTCCAAGCAGTTAAGAGTGAGAGTTGTGTTCATAGTCAAGACAAAAAAAGTCATGAATTTTACCTTTTCCTTGTTGCACACGATGCAGAAGACCTCTGTCTCGACGGAACGTTTTCCTCCTGAATCATAAATCTCCCTCCCCTTCAGTCTGCTGATCCGTGGAGGTGCAGAGAGAGTTGTAAAGTAATTTGCCTATAGTGAGTTAATGGTTAAAAAAATTAGGTATAGAGCGTTTGAATATTGGATTTGAAGTGATCATTAAAGGCTGGTTTCAGAACTCGTGCTCTATATTAACAAACACCAACAATAGTAATGTGTGGAGTAATTTAGATCTATGACAAGAAGATGTTTTTAAAACTGCTACACGTAAAAAACTATGTAGGAGATTCAACTCAAATACTTCACGATTATGTTCAGGAACATCATATAAGATGTTTAATTCCTCATTTACCAAGAATGTTAATATGTACTTCTATAGTGTTAACTCTGTTTTCCAAGACCTATCATAACCACATTTTGAACTTCAGCAAGTGACCATGTCCAAATATTCACAAATTCTGCCACTGTGCTGCTTTTTGGTACGTCTTACTCTTAACCATTAAAAGCAACTTTTGTATGCAAAACAGAATGTGTGGCAAAATTAGAAAATGGTAAGTGGCTGTATGTATACAGTGCTTATATCCAAAGCACTTTACAATCTGCCTCTCATTCATGCCCACACTCACACTGATGGCAGCGAGCTAGCAGGTGGTGGCCTGATCATCGGGAGCAATCTGGGGTTCAGTGTCTTGCCTAGGACAATGATCAGTAGACAACCTGCTCCACCTCCTGAGTCACAACTGCCCCAAAATTAGTGCAGTGGTTGCAACACAAAATCCACCATAGTTCCTCCCTCAAGCCTTAAAGTGGAGGGTGAGGCAAATCCAAAACTATTAATATACAGTATGTCATACCGCCTGAAAATATTTTACCCAAAATGTTTACTACAAAGCTTCAGAACTCCAGACACTTAATGAAATGACTAGAAGTCATTTACGTGATCTTGGGGCCAATATGCGTATAGGCTTTGCTATCAGGCATCCTCAATCCATCCACATCCACATTCATCATTATACTGATTAGCAACAAGCCATGACTCACTTGTAACAATCACATTTAACATATCTGATAAAAAATTGCAAAAACAGAGGCTCAGTAAATTTACAGCTTACATTTCCTCAGATTACTCATATCTCTTCAACAACGGGTTTCAGTGTGTTCTCTACTGACACAGTTTTAGGTTTTTGTCATAACTTAATTGCATTAAACTTCTGTCATTGCTATTGGGCAAAAAAAATGTTAGACCAACTTCTTCTCTGTATGTCTTTTTCATGACATGACATGACATGCCATTAACACAGGCTGATTCATTAAAATAGTAGTTTGTTCTGCTAGCATCAGTCAACATGTCTGCTGTGAGAGAGAACTATGGGACATGGACTATCGCTGCTCTCTTCTCTTCTTCACTTTCCTGCCTTCATCTGCTCACTTCTTCACAGCTAGCCTCTCTATAATGGACAGGTGTGATAGGATAGATGAAAGGAGGTTCCAGGTTGAGCTAGGTTGGGAACTATAGTCTGCAACTATTCATAATATTTGATCTGCATAATAATAAACAGGGACATTCTTAAAGCACATTACAGCAAGAAGCCAGCTAGCTGTCCTCACTGAACGTTACTGTCGGTACAGGAGGAACGTAGCTAGCATTAGCATAGCTCTTACCAGGTAACCGTAAACGTCTCCGGGCTTGTGGAAGAAGAGCTCGTTCAGAGCTCTCTCCAACTCCTGAGGAACTCTGTTAACCCTGAACAACTCGGCAGCTGCTTTTTTAATGGCGTAGAAGTCCTGCTCCTCTGTAGAGAGACGCTTTGGAAATCCTTGGTAAGACATTGTCCAGGTGTCATCTCTCCCCGTCGTCTTTGTGTTGTCTGTTACCATGGAAACAATCCGTTCAAGTGACAGCGGGAGCTCAGGAAATCAGAGTGGCGTCGCCGTCGCGCTGCTTCCTTCTTTCATTTATTCCGTGTATGTGATAAAAAAAAAACAGAATATGTAGGCCGGATACTGCCTCCATACGTCCCATTTATTTATTGACCATGACAGATAAGTTGTGGAATGTTCGCAGTGTGTGACCCACTGCTTGGTACAGCACTGCACAGCGTCTGCGTTCAGCTGTGAAATGTTTGGCAGACATACATCTGTAGTGAATAGTTGTTGCACTAACAACTATTCAACATGTGATAAGTGCAAACATGTCCAAATATTAAAAGTTGCTTTGGAATTCCATCAGCTTTGATGTAGTCATAAAAAAACTGCTTTATCCATAGAGTAAGAAAGGGAAAATGAAAATAATGATGCTAATCATAATAAGAAATTGAACACAGAGTATATTGAAATCAGTTTATTTAACACTCAGCCATGCATGGAATAACACAGGGAATTAACAGGGATCATTTGAACCCACGCTGTACATTAGAAGGCGCATCAGAGGGTTAAAGGAGTACTTCACTGCTTTTTACACACTGGCTGTCATCTGTACCGATATAAGTATTGGACATCCAAATCGATTGATTGTAGGCCTACATGAACACACACACATACACACACACACACACACACAGCCACAGCCACACACACGCACATAGAGGCTGCATTATGTGGAAGGCCTTAACCCCCGCGCGTTTGATTATGCTCAGTGTCAAATTATTGCCAGGCTGTGAATTGGACTTACAAACATTCAATCTCACTACTGATATCAACAAGGCCGCATGGACCCGGCTGAATTCCTAACTTTATAGGTATCTGGCAACAAAAATAAACAAGAGGAAATGAAAAAAAAAAAACATATACACAATGACACGAGAAAGTTCTGATAATCTTTGCCGTTTTCTTCCTTTTGTAATTCAAGGCGTTTTTACTGCAGAGCGCTCAAGTTTTATTTTGAAAGGACAGGATAATAATAATTATCCGCAGCAGAAGGTTGTCAAGACAAGACACAGAAAAAAAACAGTGAGACCAAAAACATGAAAATTTATCATTTAGATTTCTAACAAATATACAGTCATTACTCCACCCCCAAACCGTCTGTTCCACATTTACCAACACTTGAACTGTTTGTGACCTTAATTACCCAGAGAGGCCGTTACACACACACACACACACACACACACACAATAAAAAACTGTCAAATCCTGTTGAAGAGATAATAAATAATTAAATTTGTTTTCTTTCTTTCTTTCTTTCTTTCTTTCTTTCTTTCTTTCCGTGTAGAAACGGACAGAGGTGAAGTGAGATTACCGGCGTCTTGCACGCGGAGCAGCGCGGATCAGTTCTCCACACGGAACGGAGGATCAGTGAGTCAAGGGCTCCTTCATGTAGACACAAGAAGGTTTACGGCTCAACTGTAAAGGCTGTAAACGTAAAAACACGTCTGTCTGTCCCTCTGTGTGTTTGTGCTCAGCTTCAGATCTGATTTTATCCTCCACATGTTGCCCCTTTGACAAATGAGCAGTCTGACGAGTGCTGCCGTGTTCCACAGTATGATCCTAAAATGATCCTGTATATGAAGATATGTTGTTATGTGTTACTCAT
Source organism: Sciaenops ocellatus (assembly GCA_033000465.1). Taxonomy (NCBI): domain Eukaryota; kingdom Metazoa; phylum Chordata; class Actinopteri; family Sciaenidae; genus Sciaenops; species Sciaenops ocellatus. The sequence goes on along the minus strand of CP136872.1, from coordinate 1,972,604 downwards.
CTCATTAAGACAATCACGGGATTGTGAAAAAAAACTTCAAATGGAGCGCTGAATGACAACAACAACAACAACAACAACAATAATAATAATAACAATAATAATAAATTCATTTGAAATAGAATAATAACAACAGGAATAAATAAACAAATAAATGTTGCCATTTCATTTCATTTTTCGGTTCTTTCCACATGACATCATTCAGGCCATGCTAGTTTAAAAGCCCCTGGTGGCTCAGGAGGCTCCTCCAGGGTCGAGCCGGGGTCAGCTGGCGGGTTCCGTCAGGAAGACTTCAGCGCGCACTGACACAAATGGTGTCTCTCTTACAGTGAAATGAACGTTATGGAGAGAGCGTGTTTGTCCTCATGGCTGCAGAGCTTCACGTGCGTGTGGCATGTCAGCACACACTGTTACTCTCCATCCTCAGGACCTCTTTGAGGACAAAATGAATGAAAGCTGTAGTCTTGTATGGAGAGTTACATAACATCAATGATGACAGAAAAAAATAAACTCTTATATTCTGTCATCATATCCTTTAAATATCAGTGTTTGAACTTGTAATTGTGTGTTTCCATTATTTCCATTATTTGACCATGACCATCGGTTAGGTCAAGTCAAACTCTGAAAGTTACTGCCGCCACGCATGGATACAGAGGAGAAGAACTGCTCCTTTATGGTGTGGATCTCTGTCTGTTGGCTCAGTCCAGCACAGGTTCACCTCCAGAAACTCAGAAAATACAATAGTTGGAAAAACTACACTCCCATGAATCCTAAGGAGAGGTACAGGTTTTATCTAGCAGAGCAGGAGTAGCAGGCCTGAGCAGCAGTTTGAGCTGATGCCTTCAGCAGCATTTTAAAAGATAGTAAGACCTGTTCAGGCCTGTCAAAAAAGGGACACATTTTAAGATGATAAATCCTAAAAAGGTGCAGCTTTCAGCCAATGAAGCCAAGCCCCAGCCTCCTCCTGGACACTCTCCTCTCACATCTGAGGCTATAATAGGGCCATCATTCCTTTCTTTTTTCTTTTTTCCCTCCGGAGGATGGTAGGTTACAACAGCAGGGTGCCTACAGGCTTTTAAAAAAACTGCAGCAGCTGCCAAGAAAATGATTTGTGTGTGATGGCCAGTTTGGTCTAAGTGACACAAATGGCATATGAAATTGGGCTGTATGAAAAGTGTTTATAGCTAATTTGTCACAGGAAGAAGAACTCTGAATGTCTTTTTAAAGCACTGGTGCCCATTGTGGGGGTTCACTAGGAGTCCTTGAAGGGGGGTCTCAAAGGGGCTTCGTGGGGTCCCCCAGCAAAATAAAAAAAAAGTTCAGTTTGACAGTTATATTTTTTCCCAGAAAGTTTGGACAGAGAATGTTCAAATGTCATTAATGTCCATACAGTGAACTGTGTATTTTAAAGATGAAAAATAATACCCTAATAATGTTGAATAATAATAATGTAATACATTAATAATGTTAAATTAATGTTAAATACACAGGACTGTACTGCTGTGCAATCCTGTACGAAGGTGTATGTAATGTGATAAGCATGGCTTACTGAATAAGGACTACACATGGACTAGTGTTTAAAGGAACATGGTTGCACCGTGGTTCTCACCAACCCATCCTGTGCCGGTCACCTGTTGCTGTTTTTCATTCACACAGGCCATTCAAAGCTCATAGACAACTCATCCCTCTGCGGTGAATGTAATAGTGTCTGTTTATGTCAACATGCACAGCTCATTCAAATGAATTCACGTTTTAATTGTAAGAGCGGCAGCGTTAAACAGCTTGCGCGGGGTCTCCACAGGTCACATGAATAAAAGTAGCCTCGGGCCTAATTAGCGCATCTTTTTTTCTCCAGTCTAAAAAGCAGGGGCCGCAGCCAGCGCTCCGCATGGTTGCCATTTCTAATTGCGTCTAATTAAAAACCCCTAGTCATGTTTTCAAACTTGACCAGGTGTGGTTTGAATGGGAGCATTGGTTGGCTTTAAAAGTCTGGTTTCAGTCTGGTATCTGGAGAAGAATCGCTCATGATGGTGATACAGAGAGCTGAGGTTTTGCGAGAGATGAGGGTGTTGCTGATGATGTGTGTGTGGTCTGGTTCGTGCTTCTGGAGCCGCGCTATGATACAGACTGATGTATCAAAAAAAGAGGTACCTCTGAATCAGTCAACATATTTGTAAAAACGGAGAATAAAAAGCTAAAAAGCGGAATATTTAGTGATGATGTTGATTGCTCAAAGATGTTCTCATCTGTATGATGCTACGTCCTGGTGTGTGTGCTTTGAATTTGCATACTATTTCTGTCCTGTGAAAGCCATGTACATTTTCATCTGTAAATCAGCCCTGTCAGCCTTGACGATGTATTTTCCAGAAACAGGTTTTAAAATAGTTTCTCAGAACGTAGACGCATTTAGTCCTTCATTTCCCTAAAACAAACTGAAAAGGTTTTGATCAGACATTTTGTAAAAAAAAAAAAAAAAAAAAAAAAAAAGATCTAATATATGTTTATATTATTTAATTATGCAGCGTCTGAATACCTTGATGAATAATATTTATTACACTGCAGTCTCAACATCAGTTCCTTGTTAACCGAACTAGTGCTAAAAATAACAATGATTCTACAGGTTAGTAGTATTTATATTAAATGTCCAGACGGATATTTAAAAAACATTCTCTGTCATACTACATGAAAAAATACGACAAAAATGCCATAAACACTAAACTATGGGCCAGTATAAAATTACTGCATGCTGTACTGCTGCAGTACTGATCAATGACAGAGTGAATATTAACAATAACCAAGCAGTACCACCTAAATGAATTTGTAATATATAGTCCATGTCCATTATAAATGTGTATCTATTTAATACAGGTCAGTATTCGTGTGTTTTAGCAGATCAGTGTGCCTTTGGTTTGTTTCATGTGCATGAGCTTCAACAAAATCACCCAAATGGAGGATTTTGAATTTTTTTGAAAGCAGTTGTCTAAATCTGTAACACACATCTGGGTGAAACTGCTCAGTAAGCTGAGGATGGTAAACTGGAGTCATTAAGATGAAATCAAATGACATTATGATGAGTGAATTCTGTTCTTTCTGGATTCTGAATTCTGGAGAAAAAGACTTGTGCTGTTGGGCAGATCAGATAATCAGCACAGATGTTCAGGTCGCTCAGCTCTGTTTTGAGTCATGCTCAGCTCTTTGTTTAAAGCTAAGAAGTAGCCAACCTGTCAGTGAACCCATTCCCAGCATGCTTAGAGGGAAGATGGTTGGAACTTGTCGAGTTTACAAAACCACAGACCTTCTCTTTCATACAGTGTCACATTCAAATTCATAATCCTGAACAAACTGTAAATGAAATGTGTCTGTTTGTGTCACATGAAATATTCCATGTTAATGACTTCATAAGTAAATATTGTTACATTGCATTAACAAATGTACCTTTGTTTCTTGGGAAATCTGAAAAAATGAGTAGCTTAACATAAAGTAATACACAGATATCATTATATTTGCATTTTACTGCAACCAATTTCACAGAAGAAACATAAATGTAATTTCTAATATGCAGCAATGCAGCAGTGTCCACATATATTCTGTGTATATACATTTATTTCAACTTATTTCAGCAAATGGCCCATGAGATTAAACTTTAATGTCAGACTATAAACAGACTATGCTGACTGAAAATAAACACAACATAATTCATGTTTATAAACAAATAAAATATTTAATTCTAATTCATATCATCCATGCGTTGAATTAGCAGAACATGCAGGCCCCACAATTAAATCTATGAACATATTCTATTGCAGAAGAAGATAAACCTCAGTATTGAACACTTAACAGTAGAGGGGCAGTATATATATGCAGATTGCAGTCCTGTCTGTGTGAATGTGACTAATTTCAATGTTTCTGTTTTATTAGTAACTTAAACAGTAAACCAGGCAGCTAATTCAGCCTGTCGGGATCTCTTTGTCCAAACTGCAATTTAAAATGCTTCCATGGTGGAAACCTGCAGTCTGCCTCCAGTTTCTACCTTCTACTACCCTCTAGTGATGTATACTGAGTACTGCAGCTTCATTTCATAACATACTGAGTATAGCAGATGATTAAGAAGAATTGAGCTCTCTTTATAATGTTTAGTAAAAAAATGTAACAAAGAAACAAAAGGTAAAGACATGAAACAGAATTAAAACAATGACACAAGTTAAAAGAAGAAAATCAAAGCAGCAGAGGCCGGTACGCTGACTGTTAGTCTATTTTAGTCCATAGGTCAACACTGGATCCTGAATAACCCTGCTCACATATCAAGGTTATTTTGACTGGACATATGTATAAAGTGTTGGAGGAGTAATTTAAATGAGACACATTCATGACTTTCACAAGTGTAAAATCATTTCTGCCTCTATTTTCAACTGAACCTTAAAGGAGCTTTCATCAAGCCACCAAAGTCACGTGTAATGAGAGCAGTGTACACAAACAACAGTTAATACTTTTACTAATATGTAGAGACTGAAAATATCTGAACTCAAACCATGTACCATGTATATTGTTGGTGTAGTTCACCAAGAATGAGTCCTCATAAGTTTTCTTATTTTATTGCATATTTTAAGAAATTCTCTATCATCTTGTTCCAGACAGAACCTGGATAAAACCTGTATAATAAACATCTGAATCAAGTACATTGAAAACAAATCTCAATAATCAAATCAAATAATGCTTGAGTGTATTATTGTATATTGGTACTGTATCTATCCATGCAGATAGTTTTGGTTTTATGTGCCAAGGTGCAATATCTGTTTGTGAAACTTTTGTCATGGCCCCTAAAACATGCTAATATTAAAAAATCTGCTTACAAATTTATTTCAACAGCATATTAGTTGCAATTCAATAATGAACTGTTTTCTGATGTTGCACCACTGTGGTTAAGGTTTGGTTTGGTTTAGACACAAAAACATCTTGGTTTGTGTGTGTTCATGAACGCTGCCACATACAGTATACTATAGGTAATCTGTTAAACATCTACAGACAGAGAAAAACAGCTGTTACAAGAACTATATCAACTCTGTATCTTGTAGGTGTAGGTATACAAATTAAGTTTACCAGAAAATGACACTGAAAAGTTTTAATAGCCTTAGTTATAAGAGTAGAGTAGTAGTTTTAAGACCTTACTGTGGAAACTTTTCAGTGGAACTATTTCCTTGATGAAACTAGAGCCAATAGCAACTCTGCATTCTCAATGATAACTAAAATGAAGCAGCTTTTTATAATAGAAGAGTTTCCCCTAGTAAGTCCACCTATCTACCACATTTGTATACATTGATGATGGGCTGTAGTAGGAAGGCCAAATAGAGTGACCACTAGATGGAGTAAGATGCTGATTGATGTAAAAACACTCCATAAAAGTACTAGTGTGTCAGTGTGACATATATTAGATCAGGGGTGTCCAAACTTCTTTTAAAGAGACAAATGTGAAGATGCCCGGGGGCCAAACTAACATTTTAAAAATGAAAAAATCACCAATAAAAGTTACATGCAAATACACTGTTCTGTAAAAATTTTGTTTTCACTGTCACAATTAAAACAGTTAAAAATGACAATGTAATCAAATCTAAGCCAATAGGCGTGAACAAATCTAAAAACCAGTTCTTCTTTTCTTTCACATCTGGAGTCAGATAACAAAGAATAAATTTTAAGGAATACATTAAACTTGCATGTAATATTCTGTATCACATCCACAGATATATAACACCAGCAGTTATGTCCTTAAAGGTTCAAATGCTTCATTATGTCAACCAAAGAAGCCAAATCTTCCAGACATACAGTATCTGACAATTCTAGCAGGTCATAAATAATATATTATAAAATGAAGCTTCGGGCCGCATAAAATCTGACCACGGGCCGTGATTGGCATCCGGGCCATACTTTGGACATCCCTGTATTAGATCATCAGATTATTAATGTTGATACATTAATGTACTGCACTTAATGTAGGTTGATTTGAATTAATTTACATACTATCAGGTGGTTTAATCTATAACTTCATAACTCATACAGAATCAACACTGAAAGGTTTGATGAGTTTGAAAACGATGTGAATCAGATGCTATGATCTTTACAGTCACCAGATCTCAACCCAACTGAACCATGGGAGATTTTAGACCATCATCAAATGAGGGGAATATGATTTGAAGGACAGCTGTTCATCCCTCCAGTTGAGTTGGATAATCTATGATGGAGAACTGAAGCTGATGGCATCTTACTAACATGTTATTTAAGGTTTACTTTTATTTATTTACCTACGTTTTGCATGTAAAATATTTATGTGAGAGGAACTATAAGTAACTGTCAAATAAATGTAGTTAAAAATGGCCTGTAGTAAATATATGCAATGTAATATATAATATAATAAAATATAATAAATATAAGTACAAATCCAAAGTAGCAAAAAAACAGAAAGTAAAAAAGAAATTGAATATATGTACTGCGTTATATTCCTGCACTGTCTACTTTATTCTGTCCTGTTTGATATTCTAACATAGAAGATTAACCTGCTGGGTGGCCCCTTGGAAAAACAATTAGCTGCTGAGTCCCCCCATTTATCACACCCGGTGCAATATTTTTTAAGCCTCAGGTTTGATTAAACACAAATTAATTTAGAAATATGCAACATATATATATTTTTTTATTAATAATTCATTTGACACCAGTTTTGTCTTCAAAACAGGGTCTTAACATCAATTCATAAAAGAAGACCCACCTTTAGATCTTTGATAATGTGCTTTTGTGGTGCATATTTTCAAACATATTTTCAATCAAATTACTGCAGCACAAGCCAGTTCAGACACACTAAGACTGGGGCTTGCTGGTTCCCTGGAATTTTGGTTGATAATCAAGCCTTTGCCCTAACATTCACACTAACATTAATAGAAATTTCCTGAATCAAGGGAAATTGGACGGGTATTATCAGTGGTCACTCGTAGTGGAGTATGGCTGTGCTCCATCTTGGTCCCTCCGTGTCTTCAGATAGGCGTAGAGACTGATCCTGGACCCGATTATTCTTGTGAAGTGTGGACAGGTGAAAGTGGTGGTGGTAGTGGTGGGTTTGAGCTGGCCCTGTTTGGTGGATGCTCTCTCCTTGTTCCTGTGTTCTGCAGCGTGGTGGAGGTCATCATTAAAGAGTGCAGAACCCTCATGGACAAGGTTTCTCCATGTCGCCTTATTTTTTTCTATGTCCTTTTGTCCTTCGCTAAGTCTTAAGGTCTATGTTGAACCTTTTGATGTTTGTTTTAATGTTATCCTTATACCTTTTCTTTTGTGGGACGTTTTCCTTCAACAAGTTGGGAGTAGAAGTCTTGTTTTGGATGGTGAAAATCAGACATGCTGATAACGTGACCAGTCAATCTGAGCTGGTGTTGAGCGATGGTGGCAGTGATGGTGGGGATGCCAGCCTCCTCCTGGACGCTCGTATTGGTGTGTTGATCCTCCCAAATGATCCTGAGGAATTGCTGGAGGCATCTCTGATGATATGCCTCTAGTTCTTTTAAGTGCCTACTGTACGTGGTCCAGGCCTCTGAGCCATACAGAACAGTGGTGTTACGGCCAGCCATTTCTGACTGTGTCAAAAGCTGCTGTATTTGCAGATGAATCTGTGTTGACGCACTGTAGTGTCTTTCCCTCTGTCCGCCTTGAGTATGTCCCCCATTGGAAAAGGCTCAAAGGCTCCAGGGAATAGCCCAACTAGAAGGTTGTTACATAGCCCTGCAACTTCTAACACCCGTGAATGTTTTTATTGCCATGAAAAAGGCCATCTTATCGCTGTTTGCCCTGCTCTCCAGCAGAAAGAGGAGAATCAGAGCAGCCAAAAAGTGTTGGTTTTGTCCAGTCTGCCCCTTTCCAGGTCAGCTCAGATGGACCTATGAAAGACAAATTTGATGAGTCCTACAAACCATTCATTTTAAAGGGCTCTGTCTCTCTGACTGGAGATGATGATGACCTGATGGTGATCACCATCCTGCGTGACACAGGTGCCAAGTAGTCCCTCATATTGCAAGTTGTCTTGCCATTTTCTGATAAATCCATTTATGGTTTTGATGCTCTTGTGTGGGTTGTGGGGATGCGCACGTTGAGAGGTCCAATGCATATTGTGTTCCTGTGCTACTCTCTTGTCTTGGGTCCAGTGAAAATCGGCATACGTCCATGTTTGCCGCTGAAAGGTGTGGCCCTCATTCTTGGTAAGGATCTGGCCAGTGAGAAAGTGTTTCCAACTCCCGAAGTGGTTGGATAAACCTGTGCCGGTCTCTAACCTGACTGTTCCTAAGGTATTTAGTCTGTCGCCTGTGATCCCTGAATGTGCCGTTACCTGTGCGCAGGCAGGTAAATCTGTTGATGTTGCCTCTCTGCCTGTTCCACCTGCACTGGTGGCCACAGTCACCGCTGTGCTGCCTGCTGTATACTCTCCTGAAGGAGATAGTATCTGTGTTAAATGTCCTCCTTGTGCTCGGATGCTAAATTGTGAGGCTGTGTCAATTTCACCAACTCACCCGCACCAATTGTATGGAAAACCTGTAAAGCTCCCTTTTGCAGTTCCTCCATTCTGGCAGTTCCTCCATCCTGGCAGCTCCAGATCTGCACCGATGCTGTCTCATACCTCTGTTAAAAACACTGTTTGGTTTTGTGTAGGTCATCGCCAGGGTAGGTGTTAATTTTTTGGGAAGGTCGGGGTGTTACGGTGAGCCATTTCTGCTTAACATGTCTGTTCTTTTTGACTCGGAGTGATTTCCTGTTTTGTCTGAGGATCTTTGGGGCTGACTAAACCAAGCTGCTGTCAATCAGCTGATTGTGAGGCCTATATAAAATCCTGCTTGTGCCAGAGACTGCGAGAACTTGGCTGAGAATGCAGCGTCCGCCCCCATTTGCACTTGAAAAGTTTTTCCTTGTTGGTTTATCTAGATATTGAGATTTTGCTTGTTTGTTGTCCCTTTGTGTTTCACTGTTTAAACAGACGCAGTAGGAGTGAACTACCTTTTCTTTTGATATATTTTTCTCCTGTTTTTGGTTAGTTTAGCGGTTAGGATTAGCAATTTCCTTTTTGTTTTTTTGTTTTTGGTGTAGGGTTTAGGTAGCTCCCCTTAAAAGCTAGTTTGTTTTGTTTGTTACTTTGGCCTAAGTTCACTCTGAAGAGAAGCACTATTCTTTAGTTTGTGACAGGGACGTAACAAGTGGGCATTACATTACATTAGCATTACAGCTTTGTAGACCAGGTCACGGTTCTCAAAGACTCTTTTCCTTAGCCTTGAAAAAGTCCCACTAGCACAACTGAGGCGGTAGTGTATTTCATTGTCAGTGTTGGCTTTTGATGATGGAAGGCTGCTCAGATATTGGAAGTGGTCCACATTTTCCAACACCTGACATGAAAGACATGAAATTTCTATTACTGACACCAAAATGTTTTCAGTGGAGATGTTTGGGGGCGGAACAGGAGTACTATTTGTTGGTGAATGATGGAGGATTTGAGGTTTTTTCATGCTGATGGCTAGACCAAGCTGTTTGTATGCTTTTGGGAAGCCAACCAGAGGACACTGTAGGTCCTCTTCTGAGTGGGCTTCAAGGGCACATACTGCAGTTCCATGATGATATGGTAGTGGTTTCAACCTTTAGCCCAGAATTGGTTGATGTTAAAAAGCTGTCCATCAGTTCTGCACATAATTTTGACTCCCTGGGGCAGATGTTTACCCTTGAGATCGAAGATAGCAGCAATGAAATGGAAAACAGTGTTGGAGCAATGACACATCCCTTTTTGACTCCTGTGTCTACCCCCAAGGGTTCTGTTTCATCTCCACTCAGCTGACTTCAGCTGACATATTGTCATGCAGCAGTCTCAGTACCCGGATGTATTTTTCTGGGCAGCCAATCTTTGCCAGAACCAGCCAGGCTTTAGTGAGGTCTATGAAGGCCATATATAATGGTAGATTTTGGTCCCAGCATTTTTCTTGAGGTTGGCGAGCAATGAAAATCATGTCTGTGGTGCTTCTGTTTGGGCGGAAACCACTCTGAGACTCTGAAGAATGCTTTCTGACGGGTGAGTCTGTTGGCCAAGACCACAAGATTTTCTCTTGTTCCCGTATTTTGAGAAGCAGGGCATGGATGTGTTTAAAAAGATCAGGTCTTCCTTCCTTCTTTGGTTATCTTCCTTCAAGACTTCTGCTGGGATGCCATCAGGGCCAGCAACCTTGTTGTTCTTCATCTTCCTAATAGCATCCTGCACTACTTCCAGGCTGGGTGGTTCCCCCATGTTCTCAATTATGGGCTGTTGAGGAAGTTTTTCAGTGGCCTCCATCTCAGGAGTGGTGTCCCTGTTTAGAAGATCCTTGTGATGTTCTTTGCACCTGTTTGCTATTGCTTCTTTATCTTCCTCAGTGTGAGCCCATCTTTAGATCGAAGCAGGTTTAGGCAACGGATGTTGGGGCCATATACCACTTTTGTGGTGGTGGTACTGAAGAATCCTCTGGTATCTCCAGTGTCAGCAAGCTGCTGGATCTCCAGAATCTTTGTCCACCACTGGTTCTTCAGTTTCCTAACATTAGATTGGATGGCAGATAATTAAAGTCTGTCTATGATAGACTGATGTTTATGAGCTGTTGAATATATCCTACTCTGAGATGTTTACACTTTTTGTGACTGAGGATGCTTTTGCTGGAGTTTATGATGGTAGAAGAAAGCCTGCCCCAATGTTTTCAGCATCATTTGGATACTGCTTGGGCAGGTCTGCACTGAGAGCCGCGTGTTGTCGGTAGGTGGTATCACCCAGCCACTTGATGTTAAGATTCGGCCTGCTCTGTCTTTTCTGCACTCTTCTTTTGCGCATTAAGCAGATAGACATGATGGAGCAAATGAGGCAGTGGTCAGTCCAGCAGTCGTCTTCACAGGTCATTGTTCTGGTGTTAAGCACATCACGGTGGCCTTTGGTGCAGATAATGACATAGTCAATGAGGTGCCAGAGTTTAGAGCGAGGATGCATCCATGATGTTTTGAATGTGTTCTTTTGGTGAAAAAGTTTGTTGATGATGACCAGGTTGTGTTCTGAGCACTTTGTCAGCAGTCGTGTGCCATTGGAGTTTGTCTTTCCAAACCCTTCTTTCCCCATCTGAAAGTAGGATTATCTTGTCCTCTTTGGTGACTTTCGAAAGAGTTTTGTCAAGGTCAGTGTACAAGGTTTTCTTTACTTCGTCCTGTGCATCAAGCGTTGGGGTATAAGCACTAATAATGGTGGCCATTTGACTGCTTGCAAGCATCAGACGTATGGTTATTAGGCGTTCACTGATGCCCACAGGGAGTTTATAGAGGTGCTTGATGAGGCTGTTCGTAATAACAAAACCCACACCATGGATACATGGCTCATTTGCAGGCTTTCCTTTCCAGAAAAAGTATATCCACCTTTTTCCTCCTTCAGCTGCCCATTATCAGCCAGTTGGGTATCGGAGAGCGCTGCAATGTCGATCTGGAATCTCTTTAGTTCTCTTGAAATAATGGCGGTTTGCCTTTTGGGTTGATCACTGGCTTTGTTGTCCACGAGGGTCCGCACGTTCCAGGCTCCAATATATAATCGTTTCCATTGTTTCTGACCGCGTGGTGGTGATCCCTCTGGATGTGTTAGTCCAGAGAGGAGTTTTCGAGGCAGGATATTTTTAGGGTACATTTTCTAATGAGCAGAGTGGATCCTAAATAGCGCTGCTGTGATTTAGGTGATATTAATTTAAAATTTTAGTATGTTCTAAATTTGTTCTTTAACAACACAATTTTAATTTCATGCTTTAGTATTTTGTTTCACATTAATTCATTTTTTAAAATCCAGTCATATTCTATTTATAACAACAGTGCTTGAAATTTCATATCATTCAATTATTTTCACAATGTCTATCACTATTAAACCAGATTTAGAAGCATATTTGGCATATAAACCAACCAAAAAATCTAAGCAGGTTAACAAAGTCTCTATCTATATACACTACTCACAAAATTAGGGATATGACTTTTGGGTGAAATTTATGGAAAATGTGAAAAGTTTATCCTACAGTGATATTATATCATATAGTGGGGCATATAAGTAGAAGCATGCAATGGTAATTTCTTCATCTCAAACAATTTATTGACACAAAAGCTAACAACAGTGGTGAGTATACCATAACAAAACATGTCAATGTCTCAGTAACTTGTCATGTGACCTTGACCATTGATTACTGCTCGACTAGTTGCTCATGCTGTTCACAAGTCGACTTATTGCAACCTGCTGATGACACTCTGTGACATTGAGCGCACAGTGGTAACTTCCCTCTGAGTACTTCCTGTTTGAAGCCTCACACTGACCAGGTACTGTTGATGGATTGTTAGGTGTCGTCTTGGTGTCATGATGTCACAATGTGAAAAGCAAAATGAAGAGGACTGTTTAAACACAAACTGTCATTGAAGCAGAACATTTATAGTCGACTCATGGATGATTTTTAATCACCTTGTTAGAGAACAGCATGTTATGCAATAAGTACTAAAACATTGAACAGTTGGACATGTGCATTCAAAAGTTTAGAGAAGGTCAAATGAAGTTCACCTGTAAAGGTTAAAGTGCATTTTAGGTGCACTCTAAGCTGAATATCCCTAACTTTTTGTGAGTAGTGTATATATATATATATATATATATATATATATATATATATATATATAAAACATATATATAACATAATCTTTGTTTTGATCACATTTAAGTTCAAACCATCTTTTTAATTTTCTCATGTGATGTGATCATCTACTGTAAATTCTTCACGAACAAGAAAAAAGTATCATCTGCAAGAAAAACAGATTTTTTATACTCTATGCATGTGATACTTGATGTATGTATAATTTATCTACAGAGCAAACAATTTCAGCCCTAATATTGAATATTGTACTCCATAAGTACTAAAATAAGATAAGATAAACTGTTGCCCCTTTCTTAAGTAACTTCTCAGCTAGTTCGGTTAATTTGAATCTCTTGTTTGATTTCTACTGGCTGTGCCGAGCACACTCCAAATGTCTTTCATTTTTCCTTTCTGTCTCTTTGGCTCTATGTCTTATGATGTCTTTATATAAAGTATTTTTCCTTTTACAGGCATTTTCTAATCCATGCTCTATCTGTATATTTTTGTCTACTTGTATATTATGTATTATTATGTTTAAGAATGTCAGTGTCAGTGTTCTTCGTATATAATTGCCCAATCTTGTGATAATAAATATTTTTTAAATGCATTCATAGATTCTTCTACTCATTTGTATCTGACTGTATTGACATTATTACCCTCTTTATAGTTACTGTCAAGAATTACAGAAACTGGTAAATGTCACTGATATAATTTATTATTGGTCACCACTGACCTAAATTCATTATTAATCATCCTAGTATGAACACACTGTTACACCAAATATATCAAATGTTTTATTTAAATAGAAAACAGAAAATGACTCTCAATTAATAAACTCTAGAGTAGAAAGTGTCATTTTTAAAATTGAATCTACAACATTTTAAACTCAGACTTAACAGTTTCATGTAGCTTACAGCTAGGGTAGGCCATTTCCAAGACAAGCTAAAACTAGATTCCCGCAACTCTCCTTGGCTATGTTTTTAGGCTTTAGAAGATCTGGTCTTTAATCGTATACTTTGGCCAATACAGGTCATTTTTAGAGAGAATGCATTCTTAATACATTCTTATTATCTTATACCTCATATACTTACAAAATAAGTGAACACATCCCAGCTCCACATGGAGCTTCCGGCTAATTATGTTCAATTCCATGGTGCTTGTATCGACAAGTGGCAAAGAGGCATGATGACAATACAGAATAACTTTTGAGGATGGGGAGTGGTGTTTGTGAGTTAGTGTGTGTGGTGTATTAGCTGTGCAGCTGTTGCTGATACAAAGCTGAGCATGTCTTTTCTGCGTTATGGATAATGTCCCCGTTCTTGACAACTGTACTCAGGGTGAATTTTTAAAGAATGCACTTGTTCAAATTATATTATGGCTTAAAGTTATGTAGAGTGTAACTGCTTTGGTAAGTGTTGTCACAGGCTTCATTCAGTCCACCTCGGCTCCATCCATGTTCGCTCATTTTTGGATTAGCTAAGTGGTGGCAGATGCAGGACTGCCAAGATGGCAATGACCAGAGCCGCCACACTGAGCTTCACAACGAGTCTTCAGAAACCTATGGTCTTTGGTGTTTTTGTCGCAGAATCACCAACTCCTTCTACTGCTGTTTGGCTGGAGGGCTTTAGTGGGGTAATACGAAGTGTTCTGGAATTTTCTATCCTTGGGTTACACAGGGTAGTAGTTGTTTGGCTTTGCTTGAGAACAGCAGGTTCCAGCCTATCCCAACACTGTGGTGACCAGAGTCAAAGAAACTGAATGTTATCTTCCTAGACATAATAGATAGCTTGCTGTTGACGTTTCTTTAACATGAACAGACAACAGTGGCTCCAGACTAGAATGTGCTGACAGTAACACTAACATGGGTAAAAACATTCTCTTTGACTATTTCAGGGCATATAGTATTTGTGGTGTTATCTGTAGGGTTTAAAGTCTGACCACCAGCATGAGTTGGGCAGAATGTGAGACCGACTCAGGCACTATGATGTACTTTGAGAGTGTCTCTATTTCTCCTTGGCCAAGCTTCAATAAATACTACAGCATAAGACATCAGAGGCTCCTGAACACTGTCTTCCCTCCTGACCTCACCATTGACCTTTGACTTCAGCAATTTCTCCACAACACGAAGCAGTACCTACTGCAGTTTGAACCATGTCATGTGATCTACCAACAAAAATGACTGAGAACACTTTGCAGAGTTCCCAGGTGTCTTAATGACATGTTTGTGAAATCCTTTGGTCAAAATTCCTCACAGATCAAGCACTGCAGCCCTCTCTGTACCCTGTTTTTAGCACTCTGTGCTCTGACGGTCGGTTTTAGTGTCTGTCCCTTTAAATGCAAATAAGCTGCTGCGACTGCTGTTCATTCCGCCCCCCTCTTCCGCCCTGCTTCCAGCGACCTTGCTGATCTGAGTTCAGCATCAGGCTGCCATGACAACAGATGAGCACAAGTACTGGGCATGGCTGCCAGTAAACACATACCATTGCAACCTTATATGTTTGAGCCAGAGTCAGACCCTGAAAATGAAGAGGCCCCAGAACACATCAGAGAACCGAGGAGAGAAAAAGAAATTTCTGAATGATAAGTTTATGTAATGTTTTTTATATCTTTTTATATGTTTGAACGCTGGCTAACTAGCTAGCGCTAGGCTGATGGTACTGCCCTGTAGTGTGTTTATGTATTGGCTATTGGAAAGCTACGTATATAAATGTAATTAATTACAAGTAATGTACATAACATTACTCAGCTATTCCCCTTACACCAGTAACATACAAGCTCAGCCAGCATGTTTTCTCCACAACCGTACAGGTGGGAAATTAATTATGAGCCTTTATGTCTAAGGGGAATAGAGCAGTAAGTTATTGTATGCATACAAGTAGTCTGTTACTATTGTAATATAAATGAGTAAGGATTAAAGTACAATAAAATACTGTTCCCTCTATCTTACATTTCTTACTGTTAATCTGTCATGTTTGTTACTTGTTATGTTACATATCAAACACTGAAAGCACACAAAACAGTTCATACAGATTTAACCTTTATTGTCATGATTCCTTCAAACATCACGCAACTTTTGAAAACAAACTTATTCAATATACTACCTAGAACAGCAGTCTGAAAAAGTTTTAGTCATTTTGGTTTCACAGAATTTCAGAAGAAAATGATGGACACCTGTTATAAAAGCATGTCACTGTGTAGTTTGTGTACACTTTCTTTTAGATGTTACAGATACTAGGCCTACAGGAGCTCTGTAAGCTGGTGTTGGAGATTTCTCGGCCAGAGAATCAGGGTGGTACTGCTCAGCTGTGTGGTGCGACGGATATGGAGTCCCCAGACACTCAAGGAAAGCTGCGCGGGGTCAGACCGGTCCTTGATTGAACCTCAACATGTAGCCGGCTACAACCTCTTACTTCCCTGGTCTTCCAAACTGGTCTGCGAGATCCTCAGGGATGGGGATCTTCAGCACCTCATCCACGTATGGGCCAGAATCTAGGAAAACCTTCTCGAAGATGAGGTCCAACATAACTTATAAGACAATATAGGAGGGAAAAAATTGGTATACTTTGTGAAATTATCCAACTTACATAAGTTAAGAGCTCTGTTTTATGTTATTTATGTTTCACTTGTATAATAGATATTTGCACATTCTTTGACCTATTGCCATTTTTAATAAAAAGGCTGTGTAACTTGCTGTTGCTGTTGTTGGGAAGTTCAATCTGAATAGCGGCTCACCAGCTGATGTTGTAGCTTAGGGATGCCCAGCACTTTCATTGAAGTGGAGGGCTGCCAGTGTAACAGAGTTAAAGTGAGGATGATTCCACTTGCCATAAAAACTCATACACATACAATTAATTGTCCTATGGACCTTGAAGGCAGCACCCCTGTGGGTTAGGGTCGTGCATCCCGGGGGAGAGCAGCAGTCGAACCTTGATGTCTCCCTGGTAGGTGCATGAGTTGTGAGCTCCGCTATTGTTTTATATTAATTACACGTGGTTAGCTAACCTGCACTTTCTTTTCGTTTTACATTACAGATGTATGTGTGTGTGTGAGGAAAAACGGGACTGACTGTGTGTGTTGATCCTTCTGCCAGGTATATTACATTTGGTTTGCTATGTATGTTCAGTTTAATACTAAATGAGCAGTTGGACCTTGCTGTCTCCCTGATGTATGTGTGTGTGTGAGGAAAAACGGGACTGACTGTGTGTGTTGATCCTTCTGCCAGATGTTCGAAATAAACGGCAAGTTTGCCAACGGTGACGGTCTTCTTCTGTGAGGTACACAACGCAACGAGAGAGTACAAAGCCGCTACACCAGGTAGAGTCTAGGGAAGAAAAAAAATAACAGAAATATGAGAAATATGATTTAGAGCACAAGCATAAATATACATTGTACTCATTCACTTAGTATCAGAATCACCTTTATTTGCCAGGTGTGTGTACACACACACACAAACTGTCCATACATATACATACATTGAGAGCAACATGTAAACAGAGTCAAATTCCTTGTGTGTACACACACCTGGCCAATAAAGTGATTCTGAAAGGTACCACTTGTTAATTCTTTCAGGGAGAGGTGTGGAGAGGGCTCAGGAGAGCACAGTGAGACTGGAAGACACACACACAGCAGATGCAGCGAGACGGAGAAGAGGCCTGTAAACGGCTGTATTGTGTGTGAAGTTTGTGGTGTGTCGCCCTAACAAATAAAGATTCCTGATAAACGGGCATCAGTCTGAGAGTATTTGTGCTGAGGGAACCCCAGTGGCAGTAAGTCTGTCACAGTTGTATAAACAATATTAATTGCCACTAGATGTTGCACTTGAGCACCAGCACCTCAAACCAAAATAAATGGGTGCTATGGCCCACCATTGACAAAAACTGTTATTTTACCTCTCAGACCATTTGGTTATTCAGTCTGCACAAAACAGTTTGTGTTTGTATTAACACTGTATAACACTCAAAATAAAACTTCAGTTCAATGAATAAGATGTGAAAATATTCTGGCTCTATGCCTCAGCTGGCAACTGCAATGGCTGCACTGCAAATGCGCCAATCAAAGTACAGTATGTCTACTTGGCTAAAAATGCTTGTTTTACAGCTGACAGGCTCAGATTGCTGTTTTAAGTATCTGATGATATTATGCTCCCTACAGAGAGTTAGGAGTAAGATTGTTTCTGCTCAACTAAAAACAGCTATTATTGCTCACCTTTAGACTGCTGCAAAAACCAAGCGCAGCACAGCTCGCAGTATGTCACTCACCAACTGCATCGTCGTCTAAATGTAGTCAATTCTGGATCTGAAAACCTAAGATGACAACATCCATAATGCTGAACTGAAGACTTCAAAACGGTTGTTCATAAACCAGTGGGTGACGGCCAGACTGGTTATGTAAACGAAGCACTGAGAATCTTGGATTACAACACACATACTGAGGGAGTGTGACTTCCTTCTTTGCTCAGGACACTGTTACTCCACTATATCTTTAATAAAAATTCTTTACTTCTATATTAATGTTCAAAATCTCCTTAAAGATTTTATAAATGAAATTTTGAACATTCAGGAATTCACATTACAGACACAACCACTGACTATCTGAGTAAGTTTGACCACAGTTTAGCACATTGACCATATACTAGGTTTTGACTTAGTCTTGTTGTAGTAGAAGACATCAAACCAGCAGGATGCACAAAGTAACACCTTTCTGTGACTGACTCCTGCCACAAAGTCTCTAATTAAATTAACTAGAAACTGTAAATTCAAGCAGCATGTCAGCAGGCAGGCTGAAGCAGCCACAACAAAAGAACCAGTAATCTAGTTCAGATGACCTGAACTGTTCCATATAAACCAACTGCAACTATTGAAGCCTTTGAAAAAGATTTTTTCTTTAACAAGGCTTATGATTTTCAGTTTTTGTTGACACTGTCAGAAAGTTAATAATTCTATCTGATGTTTGTTATAGAGGTTGTAGTTTGCTGTGGTGATGGACTTGATTATACTGAGAGATGTTCCTAATATTTCGACAACCCAATTTACATACACAAGAGAGCCATAATATAAGAAATACCTTTCAAAATAATGCACTCAAGTGCAACACAACTATGGCCTCAATAGCAAACATGAAGTAGAATTATTACATTTCAGCTTCATAAATACAGAGTTCATGGCAGAGCTGTTGTAGTGGATCACAATAGATACAAGTGTACCTACTGAAGTGGCCAGTGAGTTTGCAGAAATAAATTATCCCTATTTTCAGAACCTTTAGTGAATTTTCCACTACTGGAGTTCTGGGCTGGAGTACTGGAGACTGGTTTGTGTTAGAGAGAATTATTTTAAATGACCCTGCCTGGTGTCATTTGTCATTAGAAAAACTGTGTGCAGTGTTATTAACATAACATGACATAATGTTTTTTACAGTAGTGTAATTTAAAAAACAAACAAACAAACAAACAAAAAAAAAAGCACACACAAAGACCTTACCAAAGTCGTAAAATTCTTGAAACTCAATCTGTGTCAGGATCTGGATCTGAATATCAAAATACATATTTTTTTTTCTTTTTTACCTAAATATCAGCACCTGGATCCTTGGCCCATCAGCTTTCACAAAAGGTTTACAGTTACATGTTTTAGATATGTAATATGCACAGAGAATGTACACAGGCATCTCTGTCCCCATATGATTCTTTGGAGGTCATTAATTGCTTCCTGTTTCCCCCACACAAACTGTAAATGAGGTAGGATTTGCTGCTGAGTCACTGCTGCAACTGAAGCAACCAGAAATGTATGCTGGTTCACTATGAACTTTCAGACTGTCTGCACTGATGTGGTACTTTAGAAAGAGCTGCTACATATTTCAGCAACCATTATGGTGCATGTAGGATTTTAACTAGAGCCATTCAACAACTGTTGTTTAATAGTGCACATTGCCAGAGTTTCAATGAGTTAATATAAACCAGCTGACACAGAAAGATTGGAGATTTCAGAGAGTTGAGCAGTTGGGAAATCCAAATGGGACTCAAATCCCTGTCCATCACTGACCCATTTGAGACACCACAGACATACAGGAGCAATGATACACTTGGCCCAGTGGGTTCCTGCTGGATCCATATTTCACGTTTTCAAAATTGTGATATTTGTCATATTTCAGCACCCTGTCGTGTCCTGCATGGCTTTATATTCATGTTTTAGTTTATTAACAGTAATGAGGTTAATTATCAAAGAAACAAGCAAAATGTTGTGAATGAGGTTAATAAGTACTAAAAGAGTGGTGTTAGATGTCAGTTGAAACACATTATCTGATGTCTTTTCTTTGGAAATCCATTTCTCCATAAAGTTTCCTCCTCAAACCTCCATGATATCTGGACTCTCTCATGTTTGTGTGGAGTGCACAGCATCCCTACCGGCTGTCCTGAGCAGAGCTGCAGCAGCATTCCTGACCAGGACAGCAGTGAATGTGATTGGGAGGGGCGGGCAGAGCAGCAGCAGCAGTCTGGGGTCCTACATCCTCTCTGCTGAGGCTCACTGCCCCCCTTTACTTCAAAGACCTCCGGACCCTAAATCTTGTCCATGTGCTTTTAACGGCCTTTTCACACACCGGGAAGCAGCAGAGGAGAGTGAGACTGAGAGGAACACCGAGTCAGCAGCGTGCTGTCTGTTTTTGTTGATATTTTTCTCTTTTGGCCCGGTATTCTTAGTAAAGCAGGAAAATTGCTTGGTGTAGCTGCATCGGAGAGAAGGCTCGGGAGGAGGTGAAACTACGGGACATCATGACGGAGAAAGAAACGGTGGCAGAGAAGATCATATCAGGTGAGTCAGACAATGCCGTAACCTCCAAACACTTTCGTACTTTGCAGCTCTGCTCATCTCTGATAGCAATTAATGCGCGCGCACGTACGCAGCTTCGGTGTGGTCGTCTGCGTTCGCGTGTACTCGAGTGAGATTTCAACGTTTTTGACGCGGGATAACGTTGCGTTACAGTGTTATTCAATCTTCCAAAAGTCTTTTTAACAGCTCAGCTGCAGTGCAGGGAGGCTGTGAGAGCCACGGAACTGTGTCTTGGCTTTCCAAGGACAGTCGCAGTGTTCAGGACCTCGCCTATCAGTCCGCACAGAGCTGCACTGCACTCAAACATGGCGATTTTTACAAGTTTATCACTGCGGTGTGTGTTTGCAGACTCCGATGCTGAGCTCGGTGTGTCAGGTTGTTCGCAATTAGCTGGAGAACAGATACGGCCCAGTTCGGTCCTCCATAACGGTGCAGAGTTAGGTCACATGGTCCGTCCCACCGGAGTTGAGTCAATGCAGCAAAAAAAGTCTGCACCATGTCCTCAGGTAACGCAGTGTTCATCACCGCCCTGACGCTGTCTGCTCACGGTGGAACGTTCACACTCACAGCAGCTCGCTGTCAGGATCCCACTGTTATCATTATGTTTTTATCTGTTTGATGGATGACATATGTTTGTCATAGAACATACCGTACTGTAATGATAGTCTGCCGGACCCCTTTAGATTTTCTCTGATTTTATTGTTTTCCGCTTGTCAGAAATCACAAACGCACAGAAACTCTTCGTCATCACACGAAATTCATTTCTAATTCTTATGCTGTACAATTCGGCATACACTAAATACAGAAATCAACCTTTATTTTAACAATGTTTCAACTTTTCTCCACCATGATTGCGCACCATAATCCACTGTGGAGGGAGCAGTGTGCGCCATTCCCCGGAGTGAGACAATTAAAATGCTAATAGGTGAACCTGTCTGTACGGATCATTTCAGCAGCAGCAGTCTGTGTTACAACAAGCTCGAAACTGGGCATAATTTGAAATGGGTTCAGGTTGGTCAGAAGTTATTCCTCGGATACTGGGACTAACCTCTAGGGAGCTTAGCAACACTTGAGCGTTATGTAATGTAGCTGATTGAGACTGCACCCTGATGATGTCCTGCAGGGAGGAGAGCTAAATACCAGACTGTGTGACTTCAGATCCTAAAGCTGAAAAGGACTTCTTGTGTTGTTATGGTCCTACTGGAAAGACATCAGCTGTGAATGCTGTGGTTGGCCTGTCACTGATACCTGGATGTTATCAGGTTTGAAGGGAGAGTTTTATATATTTTCAGTCTGCACAGGTGTCGTGTGTATCTGTGAATGTGTGTGATAAAAGTTGTTTATTACACACTGTATTGTCTTCAGATGATTGTTTGGGTCTCTCGAGGACATGGAGGAAGCACCAGTGTTGTTTTGAGGTTTGGTTGTACCTCTGTTCTTTACACATCTTCTTGTAGCAAAGAAAGCCAGGATTAAGAAAAAAGAGGCTACGGCTTTAAACAGTTCAAACTCTTGATGCAGTTTCTTTGAGTGATTGTGATTATTCCTATGCCACTTGAATGCAGCCTCATTGTGCTGATGCCCACCTGTCTTCTTGGCAGTGAAACCGAACTGCATGAACTTGCAGCAGGATGTTGCACAGTCATAGTAAAACACTCATATGGCAGTTGGTGTGATGCTGAGCTCGGCAGACCTCAGGTCTGACGATGTGTGTCATGTTTTAGATTTTTTTAAAAGGATTTCTCTTTAAATTTAATATGGCTGAGTCACTGTGTCTAATATTATTTACTTCAGCAGCTTCATTTTTGTTTGTCTTGTATTTTCACAGCAGCGCGTCCAGCATAAAAGAAGCCCTTTGTTCGTGATTTGTCCATGCTGATACGCTGACTGACCCCTCTGTGGGTTGTGTCAGACTTAAGCAAACATGCAAAGGGTTAAATACAAGTGTTTTTCAAAAAAATATATCAGTAAGCAGCACTCGCCTGTCTCAGATCAGGGCAACCAGTGCTTTAAAGGAACACTTTGACCTTTATGTGACACTGTTTTGGTCCACCAACCAGCTCGTGCCTGCCCCCCAAGTTCTCTGGATTCAGTGCTATTTCCTTCATTTTATTCTGTCCAACAGCTTACTTCAACTACCCTCTTAAGTTTTTTGTTGAACACAAGAGTAATACTTTGATGACACAGTACAGTTGCTCTTTCTATTGCATTTTAGTGACATTAAGTAAAAGTCATTGAAGAACCTGGTGCCAAGACTTGATGGAGGTTCAGGAAGAACCATGTTATGGATTGTTGAACCACCTACAGTGGAGAGGGCAATAAGTGACACTGTAATAAAGATATGAGCCACACATATTCATTTATGCGCTGTACCCTGCACACTCGCACTGATCTAATGGCTTACATCTCATGTCATGTTAAAGCTGGGTGAGGTATGTTTGAGATCACTGTATGCCATGTCACAAATTTCTATGATGACACGGTAGAAGCAGAATTAGACCCAACAGCTGATCTCTTGAAGAGCTAACTCCTGATAATAACAGGATGGAAATGTGCAGCTTTCTTGAAACATTTTCAGCTGGATAAAATGCTGCAGTCCATACATTTCATATGTTCCATGTAGAATTAAGAAATGTGAGTGATGCCAGGGACAGTGCTTGTTACCATGGAAATACAACTGTCACACCTTTCTTTGACGCTCTGTCATGACTGGAATATATCATCACTTTTATCCAAAGATATTATACATGTTGATTTTCCATCCACTCTGATGAATCGTGTCTTTTGACTGACTGCAGTGAAAGCAGAGTCAAAATGCACCATCATCTTTTTAGAGAATTGCCCAGAGTGCTCAGTGAGTGGGCATACGTTTTGTTTTAGGTAATAGCCATCCAAATCAGGGTGAGCTCTTAATGTCATCAGTTTCCAGAGGTCATCTTATTTCATCACTGGCCTCAGTACAGTGGAAGGTGTGGCTCTGAGCTGAGTAAGCATTTTCCCCTCAGTCACCAGTCCTTCTCACATTATTGATGTTTTTTCTGCTCCTTGTGGGGACTGCAGTGTAGAGCAAAGCATGTTGGGAGTTTCCACGACAAACTGACACCATTTAGCTCATTACCTCGACCATGAAGACTGTTTCTCAGCAAGTAATTATTGGCTAATCAGGTGTTTTATTGAGGGTGCTGGTCCAGAGTGTAAAAACATAAAAAAATGGATCTACACACACCCAGCGACAGCCCTGCCCAATCTACAGACTGTCCAAACTGTGGATACTTAAATTCTCCTCAGAAATATCTCAAGTTCAGAATCAAGGCAGAATGTTGGAGTGTGTGCGGAAGATGGTAGGTAGCTTTCAGGGCAACAGTGAACCAAGGTGCGTTTACCACGTTAGGCCGTATTCAGACCAAATCAGATGGAGATTAGCTGCATGACTGTGCTGCAGTGTGTGGAAGGGGTGCTGGGGGTGTGTGTCTATTTGTAATGAAGTAAACTGCTGTGAAACAATCATCTGATTCACAAGCTCCCTCTGGTTTGCTCCCTCTCTCTCTCATTCACTGTCTACGTCGCTCGTGTCAAATTAACCAAGTGAGGACAAAACTGGGAGAGTATCATGTTTGGTCCATGAACTCCACCTTCACTGACGTTTGTCTGTTTGTTTGTTTGTGATATGAAGTATGTGTCTCTCTAGAAATTGATTCTGTTTCAGCTTCTCTGCTGCACGCTGCTGCAGGCATCCAAACATTCAGCATGGAAAAACCTGCTCTAATTTGGCCCTTACAATTGAATCCTGGGTTCAGTTTTACATCACATTTTCAGAATCACTTTAATTGGCCAGGTATGTGTACACACAGGAGTATAAACAAGGATAACATTTTTACACTGAAATAGGAACATGTAATGAAATTGTGCAATAGAGCAGAGTGCAGGGATGATAACATAAATATGGTCTGCACAGCAGGTTGTCTTATAGACATGAGGTAGATATTTCAGTATATCCAGTATGCACAGTATATAAGTGAAGATATTTACATTTTTTTAAATAACAAAAATGAAATGTAAGCAATGAGAATAAATCATTTATAATTTATAGTTCTTGTACAGGTAATGTTTGGTGGTGTGTTTGGATGGTTTTAGCTGTTGATCACAGTGACCGCCTTATGTCTTGTTGTTTTGACGTACATTTTTTATTTCATGATAAAAAGTTTTTTAAACTAATAATAATACATTTTGGATTAACTTCACCTTATTTACAAGAGCCCCACTAGGTCAAGTTGATATTCTGGAGGCAACATTGAACCTTTGCCTCTAGTTTTTTCAGTAATGTCAGATAGCCATTAGTGATTGAAAACAGACTGAAGGGATTCTTCTGCCTGGCACAAAAGGGGAATGTTTTTTCCTGGAAAGCTCTGTACATACTTGATTGGCTGTTTGCATACTTGGACACATACTTGAGCTCTGGGTTTCACTGGAGCAGATTATCGTCATGCATTCATGTTTTAATGCTTTATTTTAATCAGTCCACTTGATGGATTACAGGCTGATATAATTATAGAACGTTATGTTTTTACATATTTTGTCCAGTAGTATCAGTCAAACTTTCTTCTGTTCAGCTGCAGATTTGCGGCTTGCAGTCTGAGTGAGTTGAATAGAAAAACAAAAGGTATCTCATTTACATAATTGTGTTCAGTAATGAAGTTCTTCTGCATGTTGTTGACGTGTGTCTGTGAACGTTGTGGGGGAAGGAGCAGGGTGTCAGACAGGGCTTTGGTTGGTGGTGGGTGTCGAGGGGGTTGGGTGATTTAACACCTTGGCCATTAGCTTCTCTCAGATCAGTCTAACTACTTTCACTCACTTTCAGTGTGTCTGGATTTGAAATGAGACAATGCATGGAAATGTCAACTTGTTCAAGTGTGTTTCAATCCACATCTGATGAACTGTGTAAAGAGGCAAACAATTCATTACTTGATGATTTGAATAATTGAAAAGGTAGGTGACAATATGTTAATATCAGATCTGAAAGTAGAGATGTCATTTTTACCTTTAGAGAAACAACACAAGGCATATTTGGACTCAGAGGCAGTGTTGAGGTAGTCAAATGACTTGTTTAGCTTTAATATCTTGTGTGCATGCTTCATGACAGGTTGTTTACCTGCAGACTGGTGAATCTCCAGACAACTGTTATATATTATATGGAGTTGAAGATTATTCACTTTAATGATAAATAACATAATTCCCTGCTGATCTACACCTATAATCTATTTCTTGCCTGTTTTTCACGGTGAAACGTGTTATTATCAACTCTATTAAATAATAGTAGCTTGAAATGGAAACAAGACAGTAACACAGCTATGATGAGTTATGAAACACTGGCCTCCCTCTAAATAAAAAAAACAAAACAGTTCTTAACAAATAATTGGGTTCAGAATGGAGGTCTTCACATACTTTTTTTGTCTCTTTAAAGAGTGGTGTGTAGGATCTAGTGGCATCTAGTGGTGCAGATTCTGATTGTATCCCCCTGAAGTCACCCTCAACTTCCTCCCATAAAGGAAGAACAGCCAGTTTGTCTGGGCTACTGTAGAAACCTGGTGGTTCAACATGGCAGACTCTGGAAGAGGACCCGCGGTGTCCGTAGATATAAAAAGCTCATTCTAAGGTAAACAGAGCCCCCAGAATGTGACACACTGGGCCACATTTGTATCCATCTGCCATGTGATTAAAAAAAGAGTTGAGCTAGGAGAGGATTTTGGTAACTGATCGAGAATGTCAGCTTAGCCTTACAAATATTTACCTCAAAATAACTGTTTTTTACTATCACTGCCCTTTCTGTGGTTTTATATAAAGACAAAAGAGTATGAGCTAATCATGACCAAACAATTATTACGTCATGGCTGAGAATGTTATGGGGAAACTGGGAGTGGTCATTCAGCATTGTGTCATGTCTCAGACATGAACCATGTGGAAGAAGAGGAGGAGGAGGAGGAGGAGGAGATCTGTGGAGAAGTGGGAGCTACAGGATGGGG
Organism: Sciaenops ocellatus; assembly: GCA_033000465.1. Classification (NCBI taxonomy): domain Eukaryota; kingdom Metazoa; phylum Chordata; class Actinopteri; family Sciaenidae; genus Sciaenops; species Sciaenops ocellatus. The sequence goes on along the minus strand of CP136872.1, from coordinate 1,946,102 downwards.
GAGGTGCTATTCACAGGCCATCAGATAGGAGGGAGGGAGGAAATGGCTCTCATTTGGAAAACGCAAACATGGTTAGAAAGTTCAGTGTGACAGTGTTTGAATGCTTTCTTTCTCCAAACATTTTCATCTTAAATTCATACCATCAGCATAAAGAATTCAAAATCACTGTGCTGATCTTTAGTGAGACAGTTTGACATGTTGCTGTGCCATGTCAAGTATGTTTTTAGCCAAGGGGTGCATCCCATTTTCTGCTGCTGTCAAGCTTGTACACATGCCACTGATCTTGAACTTACAGTACACAGTGAACAATGGTGTGAACTAAATGTTGCTCTAAAGAGCAAAAACAATCTAGATCCAGTATTTTCACAGATCACCTCAGTCAGCCAGAGAGGAGAAGAAAGGGAAAGCAAGTTCCTACAGATCAGACTAAATATTGGCATTTTCTAGTTTCTCTAATGAGGGACGATACATGTATCATGAGGGTGACAAAAATGGACATGGTTGACTGATAAATGGACATAATAGGCCAGTATTAGTAGTATATTGGTATCAGCATGTAGGTCAGCTGAAAAATTGCAGGTGTGTTTGTGTTGTTTAGAAACAGCGTGGCTGTTCTGGGTGAAACGGTCTTGATATACGGTGACAGTGAGTTGTTAGTGAATATGAGACAGAATGAAATGCTTTTGGAGTTGACTGCAGGTCAGCTTGCACGAATATGTATCCTTAAAATGGAAGCTGCACTGCTGAGCTGTGACTACATCTTCACTGTTAAATAATTGAGAGGCTTTTTAAATATGCACACACCCTGATAAAAAAAAAACAAAACTGCTGCACAACTGCAGAGTCAGATCTGAAATGTGAATGTATTTGACATTATGAGAAAACACACATTATTACGTGTGGACTGATCTATACTGATGTGAGGTAACAGAACAGTCTTTAGTAGTCAGGAACTGCTTTTGCTGTGATCATTTTTCCAGTACAGACAGACAGGAAGGAAAGCCATTGTTCAGCACAGAGTTTTAAAGCATTTCCTTTGAGTGTGACCAGAATACTCTGCCCTCTTGTTTCTGTCACACACCTCTGTTCATTGTTTTATATCAAAGTCTTTGTTGTCATGAACAATGCACCATTTGGCTTTAAACAGCCGTTTCACTGTGTCTGGCTACTTTAATGTGGAAATGTGAAGCAAACTTGAAGCTAGTTGGCACGAGGAAATTAATAATTTAGAAGTCTAGTAGACAGTCATGAATGAGTCTGTCTGAGAAGGTGGCACTGAGTTCTGTACGTTAGTCTGAAATATGAAGATATCAGACGCATGCTATGGAATTCCTTATCTTGCCTAACGTCATGCTTTAGGGTAATAAAAATAATTTGAATCTACGTAGTAAAATAACACTCGTCTTGATTGTATTAGCAGCTCATCCTTTAAACATGTGTGCACAGTTACCAACCAGCTCCAGACTGTTCCTGTTCCTGGAACTGAATGTCAGCTCTGTTCAGGGACTCATGCTAATACTGTTTTACAATTGGTCACACACATTTCTCAATACTGAGTTCACTTTTTTTTCAACATGGACTAAACAGCTTCGTTGCTTTGATACATCTTTGAAAGTTCTTCTCCCTTAATCTAAGCCACCACCGAAACCCAGTTTACTCATTTACATTAGGGCAGGGCCATATGTCTTATGGACAGAAGTTATATTTATATGTTTTGTCTGAATGACCTATTCAGTCAATTTGCAGTGTTGATGTATGTTAATGTTGATCGTTGTTTATATCCATTTTCCTTCTTAAATGGATACATGATGAAATACAGTGTTCATAGAAAATCTTACAGTATGAAAATAATTGTTGATGTTATTCTTTATTTGTCTCTTCAACTACACATTTTTATGACATTACACATTTTCTTTTTTCAAGTTCATGAACTTCAGAAGTGTTTCTCAAACTTTTTACATGTACCACCTCTGAAAATATTCTCTCCAAGGCAGAGCTCATTTGATGATAAAGAAGTTCTCTTCCTAATATTTCCTGTTTTTTAATTATTTCCACGATTGCAGTGTTTTGAACCATTTGACCTCTGCTTACTGTCTCACATCACATTTTAACTACTTATGTACGTGCGCACCACGTGAATGAATGTGTCTACGCATTAGGCTGATATTGAAACAAGATATTTCAGGAAATATGTAACTTACATTACACGAGCGACCCCCTCGTTTAATGTCCTTATTTGGTAGTGACTCAGTAATTCAGTAACTCAATAATCATCTTACAGATATCTAATTTAAGTTTTATATACACTGAACAAAAATATAAATGCAACACTTTTGTTTTTGCTCCCATTTTTCATTAGCTGAACTCAAAGATCTAAAACATTTTCTATATACACAAAATAACCATTTCTCTCAAATATTGTTCACAAATCTGTGTAAATCTGTGATAGTGAGCACTTCTCTTTTGTCGAGATAATCCATCCCACCTCACAGGTGTGGCATATCAAGATGCTGATTAGACAGCATGAATATTGCACAGGTGTGCCTTAGACTGGCCACAATAAAAGGCCACTCTGAAACGTGCAGTTTTGTTTTATTGGGGAGGTCTGGGGGGGGGGGGGGGGGGGTCAGAAAACCAGTCAGTATCTGGTGTGACCACCATTTGCCTCACGCAGTGCAACACATCTCCTTCGCATAGAGTTGATCAGGTTGTTGATTGTGGCCTGTGGAATGTTGGTCCACTCCTCTTCAATGGCTGTGCGAAGTTGCTGGATATTGGCAGGAACTGGAACACGCTGTCGTATACGCCGATCCAGAGCATCCCAAACATGCTCAATGGGTGACATGTCCGGTGAGTATGCTGGCCATGCAAGAACTGGGATGTTTTCAGCTTCCAGGAATCGTGTACAGATCCTTGCAACATGGGGCTGTGCATTATCATGCTGCAACATGAGGTGATGGTCGTGGATGAATGGCACAACAATGGGCCTCAGGATCTCGTCACAGTATCTCTGTGCATTCACAGTGCCATCAATAAAATGCACCTGTGTTCGTCATCCATAACATATGCCTGCCCATACCATAACCCCACCGCCACCATGGGCCACTCGATCCACAACATTGACATCAGAAAACCGCTCCCCCACACAACGCCACACACGCTGTCTGCCATCTGCCCGGGAAAACCGGGATTCATCCGTGAAGAGAACACCTCTCCAACGTGCCAGACGCCATCGAATGTGAGCATTTGCCCACTCAAGTCGGTTACGACAACAAACTGGAGTCAGGTCGAGGCCCCGGTGAGGACGACAAGCATGCACATGAGCTTCCCTGAGACGGTTTCTGACAGTTTGTGCAGAAATTCTTTGGTTATGCAAACCGATTGTTGCAGCAGCTGTCCCAGTGGCTGGTCTCAGACGATCTTGGAGGTGAACATGCTGGATGTGGAGGTCCTGGGCTGGTGTGGTTACACGTGGTCTGCGGTTGTGAGGCCAGTTGGATGTACTGCCAAATTCTCTGAAACGCCTTTGGAGACGGCTTATGGTAGAGAAATGAACATTCATTTCACGGGCAACAGCTCTGGTGGACATTCCTGCTGTCAGCATGCCAACTGCACGCTCCCTCAAAACTTGCGACATCTGTGGCATTGTGCTGTGTGATAAAACTGAACATTTTAGAGTGGCCTTTTATTGTGGCCAGCCTAAGGCACACCTGTGCAATAATCATGCTGTCTAATCAGCATCTTGATATGCCACACCTGTGAGGTGGGATGGATTATCTCGGCAAAGGAGAAGTGCTCACTATCACAGATTTAGACAGATTTGTGAACAATATTTGAGAGAAATGGTTATTTTGTGTATATAGAAAATGTTTTAGATCTTTGAGTTCATCTCATGAAAAATGGGAGCAAAAACAAAAGTGTTGCATTCATATTTTTGTTCAGTGTAGTTCGATTACATTATTGTGTTCGCAGAACCCCGCAATGATGCTTGAATTTCCTTCAGGATCAATAAAGTATCTATCTATCTATCTATCTATCTATCTATCTATCTATCTATCTATCTATCTATCTATCTATCTATCTATCTGTCTGTCTGTCTGTCTGTCTAGTAAGTCTAATGTCCACAATTCCCACTGTGAGCAAGTACTGGATGACAGTGGCAAGGAAAGGGGTTGATCAGGATGCCTCCTTGATGTCCACCTCAGGTTTATTCGGGTCAAATCCAGGTGGCAGGAGACACCCAGGCAGACCCAGAGTACACTGGTTAGAATTAATTGTGACTGAGAGTGGCTGTGGGTTCTCCAGGAGTGGTTGTAGGGCATGTGGAGCCTGCTGTCACTCAGTACGTTTACATGCAGCAAAAAATTCGAATTTCTGATCGTATCAGAAATAGTTCAGACTTTTAAAATGCATGTAAACACCTTAAACCGACCTACTTTGGACCATAACGGACATCTCAAAATCGGATAAGAACACGTAGATAATTCGTTCATAGTCGGCTTTTTAACGCCATGTATACTCAGCAATCGGATCTAAATCGGATTTTGCATTCTGCGCATGCTCGAGAATTTCCGCCCGGGCTTTCACCCGGAAGTGAAAGGAGACGTCGTATTAAATAGCGGTGTTGTTGCTTTTATATGCATTATTAGGAGGAAAATAATAAACGAAATGTACGCTACTGTAGCATCGTCCATCTCCTCGTACTCAATCTTTGTTTGAATGCCGTCAGATAGTTTGTTGTTGCTGATAAGTAGAGGTCAACCGGACGTGGCTCTTTGTTGAGAGGGCTACAGCGCCACATAGCGTAACGGAGTCAGCCATGCTCCGGCCATTTATCCGATTCTCTGAACGGCATGTATACTCAGACAAGTGATCCGGTCCTATGCATGTCTTTATCTGATACGATCAGAAATTCAAATTTTTTGCTGCATGTAAACATACTGACTGTGTTCCAGATAAGCGTTAGAAAATGAAAAAGTGTTTCACCAGTCAGCTGTTCTTGTTTCTGGTTGCTAGTCCTATCTGAGCTCCACTGAGGCTGGATTTTCTTGCTCTAGTAACTTCCAGGATGTTCAGGAGTGTAAAACTTCGAAGCAGGTCAATCCACTGAGTCACTGTCTAAGTGGGCGTTCAGACAGGAACAGGTAAACCGGACGCCAGCGATGTTTTTCCAATTCATTTCAGTGGAGGTATTGTGTTTCCACACTGGCAGCCCGCAACACAGGGGTTGCCGCAAAAAAGAGAGAAGTTGAGCCAGATCCAACTTTTGGGAAACCAGAGTCCCACGTCACGCTCCGCAAACCAATCAGACACTCAGATCGGTCAAACCTCCACAGACAGCCTGAATGTCTCTGAAGCAGAGACTATCCAGGTGGATTCACGGACTACACTCTGATAATCTACCTGTGTGTGTGTTCTGACTTTGTTTATTTCATGTACCAGCTTCTAAATCTGAGTCCGACCCGCAATTTACGCCGCAAAATAATGACATGAAGAAGTTTAATTTGATTTGTGTCCGATGATTAGAGACAGAGAGAGAGAGAGAGACAGAGAGAGAGCGCTTTGGTAGAGAGACATAGAGTTACAACAACAGAGAGCGAGCACCGGCCTCGATGTTGTTGCTGTCGCTGTTATTAATCAGCAAAATAAAAAGTTATTTCCTGATTGTTTCACAGCGGTTACATTCAGCAGGTACAGACACGCCCACGGCAACCCACCTCAGCTCCCCTGACTCCCCCACCACCGGTTGCCGGTTTGCCTGATCCTGTCTGAATGAGCGCTAATGTGGATTGCCCTTCATGAGTATTATTCAGTCACAGTCAGACTTTAGAACACTATTCTGTATTACAGTGTGCACATCCACACTCGATATCGTATCTTTTTAAGCTGACTGATCTCCTGTGACCATGGAGCAGTCCAGAGAGGCCTGCACACACTGCAGTTATGATCAAAGGTCACTGGGTAGCCTGAGTGAGTGGGCCGGAGAATTTAATTTCATCTAGGTCATTATTCTAATCATTTTCAATCATAATTTATCAATAAAGTCTTACTTTCACACTTTATGATGGTGTTCTGCCTGACAAACATGGTTTATCTCTGAGCAGTCTGTTTCAGTGTATTGATCTGCCTCTGGCTGGCTGTTCACGTTCTTCATTCTGTAGGTCAGAAAATGTCAAAGCCGCCTGCATAGTTCAGTGATAAAAACTCAGGATCACACAGTGGTACTTGCTGTGCATTCAAACATTCAAAAGAGGAAGAACACATATACTATAAAAATGATTATAGCACAACTGTATGTGATGGGAGATACTGTATAATACAATAGATCAGGGATGGGAGATATGGACCAAAGGAATATCACACAGATGGGTGTGATGTATTCAAACAAAAATGACAAAGAGTTGAACTTCTTTTCATCCATTCCAGTGTGTTTCTATTTCATGAAAAAGAATGAACGTTTTAGAAGAAGAAATGATCATTTGACCTCTGGGGAAGCCTGAATGAAATTCCGAATAACAGAATAACAAAAAAATAACATATAACATTCTTATCATATGTTCATATGAAATATAGAAAATAATGTTAAATAGATTTTTTCTTGAACCCCGGAATGTAACCCAATATGTTCAGATTGGACTATTTAACACAGCATTCTGGGAAAAACACTCCAACAGACTGCGTATGTAAAAGCTTTGCTTTAAAAAATGTGTGTGTACAGTGTCATTAACAGAGAATAGCAATACTTCACAGCAATGATTACTGTGTGTCTGACAGTTAGATCATAGAGCATTACGTATGAAAGATGCTTATCTCAATTCAATTTATGAATAAAAAAATGCATTTAGCAGCAGTGTGTACATTTTGTTGCATCTACTGGTCTAGTCGCTGATTGTGACCCCCTTGCCTCACCCTCTTTTCTAGTGTGAAAGAGAAAGTATGGTGGCCACAGTGCATGAAAGAGGCCCTGTCTAAAGCAAGTTTGTCCATTCCATTGTGGAAGCATAGCACTTCAGCATGGCAGATTCTGGAAGAGGACCCGTGGTGTCTGTAGATAGAAACGGCTCATTCTGAGGTAACAAAAACATGTTCCCACAGAGCCCATAAATGTTACACACTGGACAGATAGAACTCATGGCTCTTTGTAGAGAGAGTTGTCTGAGCGGTCTTTTATACAGCTTATAGACTGTATGAAGATGCAAGACTGAGCCAAGGGAAAACTTAAAGAAGCAATGCGGCTTACAATGAGGTGTACTACTTTAGCACCATGGTCAGCAACTTGGATTTATTATCAAGTATCAGCCATGGTCGTTGCCATGGTTACCAATTATGTGCTCAAATCTCAGTCAGATAAAAGACAAAGGAGTAAGGCCAGCCAACGGGGCAAGAAACCAAGGATAGATGTTGGATGCCCAAACAGCCAAACAGCCATATACCTACACAATCAAGCCACATACAGTTTTTCTCAGTCGCTTTGGTGCATTTCTCACATAACTATTAACATTCGCACAACAGTTAGTCATGTAGTCATTTGTGCACATCACAGTAGCAGTTTCTCATTCCTTCCAACAAATTGCAAATGCTTTTGGACATGCATCAATTGCTTTCATACAACTCTCTGCTGTTTTATGACATTATCATTTGCGTATGTCATGTCAGTCAAAATTAACTATACTTGTGAATGCTGAATAGTCATTCCATATAAAACTAATAGTCCTCATTTCATTGCTTGAATCATTACATACAAAAATGTTTAACTAGTTGTCAAAATCTGTCAAGCAAATGTTATACATTTTTTTAAATCTTTTTTTTCCCTGAAAATGTCTCCTAAATTGAACAGTTTCTCTCAGGTGAACCTCAGCTTTCACTGATGAGAAGGGGTGTGTGAAGCATTAGTTGCAACCAATGATAAGCCACTTCTCTACAATCACTCAGAGCTGAATCCCATAAACCCCCACTTTACAAGCATATATGAACCAAGCAGGACATAGTGTGTACCATTTCTACAATACTGTGACACAGACATGGAAGGTCAGCCTCGTGGAAGAGGGGTGAGGGTGCGGGGAGGAAGGGGAAGGGGACAAAGCAGGGGAAGAGGAAGAAGAGGCCAAGTACATAGGCGGATTCCTGATGAAATCAGGGCTTCAGTTGTGGATCATGTTGTCAATCACGGCCTCACAATGGCTGAGGCTGGTTGAAGGGTGCAGCCAAATGTTGGGAGAACCACTGTAAATTCAATTATTCAAACATTTCGTCGGGAGAACAGGTGTGTATAAATGGACAGTAATTCAGCACTAAACAATCTGCACTGCACTACTGTCATTGTGTCATACATGAAGCTTGCAGTGGGAGAAGAACTTGTCACTTTTTACATTTTACATTTAGACTTACAGCTTTACTGCATCACAGATTTAGTGTATTGTAGTGTACAGTAGTGTTACAGTAAGGATTTGCCATATTTACTGTAATTTTACTCTGCACCACATAGGATTGCAAGACAACCTTGCAGAGGTGGAAGAGGACCCCTTTTTACTCCACAACAAGAGGAAGCCATTTGTGCAATGGTGATTGCAAACAATGCCATAAGGTTGAGAGAGATACAAAGTGCTGTTATAGAGGATGACAACATCTTTGGGAATATTGAATCTATTTCAATTGCTACAATTGACAGAGTGCTCAGGAGAAATGAAATGCGCATGAAACAATTGTACAATGTGCCATTTGAACGGAACAGCGACAGAGTGAAGGAGATCCGTCACCAGTAGGTACAGGTAAAACATGTATGTGTTCTATGCATACTGTAATGTTCAGTGCTGTAAACTGTTTACTTTGTGTAGTGCCATGCACTACAATTACATGACAGTTCTGTGTATGTGTATTCACAGTGCATACTGTACAATATGTTGTCCAAAATGCATTATGTTACACAGGAAAAGTTATAGTTTTTCTCGCTCCCTCTTCTGTAATAAAGCGTGTACTGGAGCTGGAGGCCAGGGAACCGCTGCACACATTCATATACCTTGGGTGCGGTCCAATAGTCAAATTTGCTTAGGAACCTTCCTCACTGAGTGAAATGACCCGGAAGTATTTACGTAGCCGCCATGATAAGAGCTGTTCGAATTCTCTAACTGTTAAGGAAAGGAGCTTCAATGCTTCCTTTATTATCTCCTTTAGCATAGGATACACCGGACCATCCTTTACGAAAGGAAAGGAAAGGAGGATGCTGTCCTACAATTCCTTGCGGCAGCGACAAAAGAATCGGCGCACCGTTCAGTCATTCACAACCAGAAAATATTAATGTATTTAAACAGTGAGATGCAGACTGCAGCAGAGAGAGCGTGTGAATATGAACATGATGTAAAAACTTTGATCATGAAGTGTGTTCTGTTGTTGACTGTGGAGCTGCGTTCACACACAGAGTAAAAACTGTTTGTAACTGTGACATCCAGCGTCCTGCAGATCATCATGAAGTTACCGTTGCTGATTAATCATATATCTTTATCTTTATATGTTTCTATATGAGTGGACAGGAGGGTGAGCGACCATACCAGCCTAACAAACACTTCATTTGACTTCTGTGACAGGTGGACAATATTCATTTATTATTTGAATTCTGACGTTGATAATGAAGTCACATTTTTCACCGGGTTGTCCACGTTTATATTTCCTCCATTGAAAAAACAGTAAGAACATACATATCTCAGATGCGCCTTTTGTAGTCCATCTTCTGGACTTTGTAGTTTTACCACAGATCACGTCAATAACATTCGCCGTCGCATGATGACTTAATCTAAGTGTTAGTGCAGTCGGATTCTCTGAACACTGCAGTCTTCTCCTATATCCTTATGAACTCTCCTTCACATCTTTCCTTGACCTCGTGACGTTTTCTATTGAGGTCAAGGAAAAGTGGTTAGAAAAGGACTTAGGAGCTAATTTTTTGGACTATTCGACCGTAATAAGGGTGTATTTTTTCTTTTGCACAATGCTGTGAACAAATTAGAATTGCAAAGAGCATATGCAGTAAAAATGTGAAACATACATATTCAGTGTCTTGTACTCAGTTACCTCACTAAATACAATAATGTGTAACTTTACTGTAGTTTTCAAATGGCTGTGCAAATAGTATATAGTGCTGTCCAAGATCTGACTTTTTTGCATCGGAAAACATTTACAGAGTGAACTGTCATAATGAAAACATGACAAAGCCATTTGACTATCTTGTTCATAAACAATGATGTCAGGACTTTTCATCTTGATGACACTGACACTTTCATTGACATGAATACTTGCTTTTGAGGAATGAGCTATCCATTTTGAGCAAGTGACACACTTTTGCAGGTTATCAACTAGGTTTTGCAGTTTGTACTGATTGTTTTGAGAAATGCATTAACTGTTGTGTAAATGTAAATAGTGATGTGAGAAATGCACCAAAGCGACTGAGAAAAACTGTAATCAACACACACAAGACCAAACACTGTAAGTGTGTAAGCAGTGTGTCATCACAACTGCTTTCCTGCATACTGACAACAGCTTCCTCACTGATATTTTCACTTGGCTAGTGGAGAAGCTAGCAGCAGGTCACTCTCCAGACCTGAATGGTTGACTTGTTGACTCTTTGGACTTTTTTTAGATTTTGCGAGAGAAACAGAAATACAACAGACACGTTCCAAGCTTTCAAAACTCCTGGCAGCCAAATAGACTCAGGGTGATGCAAACAATGCAAACAAGCCACAGTGCAACCACTGGTATTGACTACTGCGTAAGACGAGAACCCCTTGACGGGTGGGGACTAATCTTTATTCAGAATACGTATCTATGTGTCTGAATTTTTTAAGACACTAAACTTTATTCAAAATATTTAACTTTATTACCACTCACCCCCACAAGTCAGACTAATTTGACAGAGGATGAGAACAAGAACGCTTTGGATCTGAACATCCGGCCATAAAAGAGTGAGAACACCCTGACTGAAATACAGACCTTAAATTATTGAATTTGTGTTTCGCTGAAGTATCACATACATTCCACTAGCTGTAGTATGATGATGTCAGCCTTCATCAGTGTCATCCACCTCTGATACAATAATTCTTTTAGGTGTCTTGCTTGGGTAATCCTTCTTGGACATAAAACCTACCTGGAAGTGTTTCATTAGTGTAGCACACATCCCAGAGTGTTTCAGAGGCTTTATCCACCATGACAAGCACTAAGAATGAAAAATGATTGGATATAGAAAGGTATCTGAAAAATATTAGTAGCTTAATTTCAAAAATATGTTGGCGTTCATCCTTGAAACCCCAAATGACTGTATTATATAGTCTGTCTGTCCAGATCTGCGTGAGACACATTGTGTGTGGTTTTGTATGTGTGTGTAGCGGCTACAGCTGTTGTCAGGCTGTTTCTCTGCACTGTGTGTCTGGGCTCATGGCCAAGTGGATGCAGTGAACCGGGGAGAGAGGAGTGTGTGTGTGTGTGTGTGTGTGTGGAGGGGTGTATGGGGGGGATGAATGAATGGGACCTCAGATGGGAAGAAGAAACAGCACATTCTCTCCCCAAACTCATTTTGCCGTCGCCTTTATGAATGTGGCTCTTTGATAATTGTCTATTTTTTGTGTTTGTGCCTCTTGGTTTGCTGCAGTGAATTTAATGAGGCTCCTCTTCTGCTGCTGTAGGTTTGATTGGTGCCTTGCTTTGTATCTCTCTGTGTCTCAGACAGCACCGTCTTCTGAAACAGGCTGCTATTGTCTATCAAGATCTCCCAGGATTCTCTGTGTTTAGTTTATTAACACGTTACATTATAAATATTTAAACTAGTTAAGGTTTATAGATTGAAGTAGAGCATAGCTGCGTTTTGTAGCTGTAAGGGAAAAATTGTAAACAGGTAAGCTGTGAGAGGAAGATCACTCAATACGATGGACATTTGTCTGCAACAATGCAATATGTGTATGTGTAGAAGAAGAATTGATAAAAATATCCTAATTGTGAGTCGTGTGTTCAAGTTAGATTGTTAGCATGACTGGCTGGAAGCCCAGGCTGCCTGCCAAGCTTTAGTCAAGGAATCAAAGACCACTGTCATCTGATGGACAAGCAAGGATAAGCGTTTTAAAGAACAGTAGTTATTTTGTGAGTTTCTCTTTTCATTTGTACTTAACCTTCAACAGATCCAGGTGCTGCCAGAAAAAAGAAACATATCAGCATGTTGGATTTTGGAAACTCGTGTATATTTAAGACATTTTCCAGCCACCTGCTTTGCACTTTCAATTTGCACATACAAAACCTGAGTGGAAGCACCAGAAATGTTTGCAAGACAGTGTAAAAATGTTGTTACGCTTGGCAGAGGTGGATGAGTTGGCATTCACAGTTATAGGCCTCTGCTCCAGGTTTGGATAGCAGGCCCCCAAGCCATCAACTAACCTAGACACAAAGTGTCCTGCTGTGCTCAGCATCATATGGGATGGATGGCACAGATGATCATGGTTCATGTCATCAGACAAGTCAAGACTGTTGCATGATTTCATGATTGATCATGTGAGTTAAAAATACTGTGGATATTATTATTATTAAGAGCATGGTAGACTGTAAACTATGCTGGAAACAGTGAAGAACAGAGCAAGGCAACCCGGTTCTGTTGGTCACTCTGACGCTTTCAGCTCAGGATGTCAGCTGATGTACCTTTAATTCAGGAACTGGTACTTGCTGTGTTTGTCTGACAGCACTGTCAGCAGGAGAGATGCTCCATGCTGCACTAGGATTTGAACTATGAACAGTACACACTTTAACTTTCTCTCACTGTGTGGAAACTATGAATTTAAACTAGAATCTAGAAAGTAAGACATGAGACTCATGAAGCTGTTGTAGCGGTGAAAAAACAAAAAAGTATCTCTAGAAGAGAAAAGCAGGAAAGCACATGGCAGATTACTGAGATGTAGCAGGATGCTTTTATTGTGAAACAGTCATGGAAATGTTATACATTTATTACAGAGATTAGCTTAGCTTTATTAGCCACAGGGTCGCTGCAGTTTGTCTAATCCAACATTCCTCCTACATGTCACACATAAACAAATGGAGTTGACAGAAACACAGAGAACAGATGGACAGAGTTGTATAGTTGACCAAAGCTGTGAACCGGTCTGGATATTCAAAGATGGATATTTCTTTATGGGTGCTGTGACGGCTGCTGTCTGGGTGACTGGAGAGATGCTGGTGACGCTCTCCCCTGTGTGCAGGTTAAAAGCATGTATTGTATTAGCTTCTCTGTGAAAGCGACCTTAGCCCTGCAGATCAGTGTCACTAGAAAAAACAACACTTCCCTTCTTTATTGATTTAAGCCTTTTAAACTCCACTGAACCTGTTTTCAGTCATACCTAGACTGATCATTAGTAGCAGAGGTGCCTGATCATTTTACTAACATGTTCTGTGCGGTGGCTCAGGCCTCTGAGTAACGTAAAGTCATTAAGGGGGGAAAGATGGAATGCAAGGCTGACAGGAAGTCACTGCTCCTACTGAGAGGAGAGACAAAAAAAGAGTAACCACTTCCTTTTCAGCTGCACAGTCAGTGCTGAAATGTCAACATACGTTCAGCAGACATTTCAAAAGGAATACAACATTTCCTGTTTAATTTGATTCATCCTTCTCCACTGTTTGGAACAACAGCAACCTATGTCATTGAAACTAAGTCATTTTGTCATGTGCTAGGATTGTAAAAGGAAAACCACTTCATAAATGACTTGAATTATTCTTCCTGATAGGCAAAAGGTTTGCACACTAGTTTGTAAACATGAAAAAAATCATTGAAAAGCTTACAACAGCAGGAAAGAAAGAGTACACACAGGTTAATACAGAACAGGACATGAACCACTATGCTGTACAAAATGTCTTCAGATCATGAGTAATACACAGCCTCAGATGTTGTGATGATGTCTGTCATCAGAGATCACACAGTAACATTTATGATCTTTTATATAAACACTTAATATGTACTTTAATATATAACTCTTAGCTTACGGTGGAACACTGAACCCACGGTGCAGACCGCAGACAGGAATTGCTTTGAAGGTTTAATTTACAAGATGCGACACGAATAGACACTACAGGTGAAGTCCAGGGGGAAATCTTCAGGGCAGGATCGTGAAGACAGGTGAGCAGACAAAGGTAGGCTGAGCGTGCCAGGGCTGGAGGACAAAGCAGACAAACAGGCGTAAAAAACAGGCAACCAAAAATAAACGACAAAAGATCTTCAACAAATAGTTTCTCAGAGCTGGTAAGTATGAAGTTACTACAAAAGGTACAACAAGGAACTGGCGGGAGGGAGGGTGAAAATACTGCAGGAGCTGATGAGATGATGAGATGCAGGTGTGAGAGCAGAGCAGGTGAGGATCGACGGGGAGTGGTCGGAGAATGATGACAGCCACGCCCAGACGGGGTCTAGACAGAACAGACACAGAACACAAAGGGCAGGGAAACACCAGGAAAACACAGGGAAACAGACAAATCAGGCAAATCCTAACAATATCACAAACATGACACCATCACAGACTCTCTTCATGTTTATTTTGTGCTAAAGCACAAGTGACACATTTACACTGCTGCATCTGTGATTAGAAGTTATTCTTATTAGAAGTTTTCTTTTGGAAATGAAAACAAAATGAGTCATCAAATTTAAATGAAGCAGTTTGCTGCTGTCTGCTACGTTCAGCTCAATACAGAGATATCAGTTTAGGCATTTATGTTTGGAGTGAGTAACACGATCTTGCAGTAGAGAATTTTAAAGATATCTAAAGATATTTTTGAAGGCAGTCGGTCACTGAAATACTTTTCTCTGACAGATGGATGAATCCTACTGCCTTCTTACCCAGTGAAATGTCTCAACAGCAGCTGGGTGAACATTGGCATGCTCGTCATGTGCCTCTCAGTATGAGATGTATTCACTGCTTTGATCCTCTAACTTTTCATGTTGCCTGTTCTTGTGTCAGGGGCCTTAACTCACCTAAAAAGCTGAGCTGGCACTCTGTGTCACTCTGCATGTTTAGAATACTTCAGCTTGAGTCTTTTTTCCTGAAGAACAGCAGGTTGTTGATTGTAGATGAGACATGAACATCTGATATCAATGCTGATGAGAAAAAAAACACTTTTAATGGTTCATTTTGTAGCTTTCCTGCAAAATTATGAGTTATTACTTTGTAACAATTAACTGTAAATGGCCTGCTCTCTAATGCCATGCTGTATTAGTGTGTGGAGTGAAACTGGAATTGACACTAATGCTGATGGTTTCAATGGATGCCATTCTGTAACCAAGCAACAACCTCTGTGTTTTATGTTTTATACTGTCTATGGAAGAAACCAAAGAATTAGGGTTAGGTTAACCAAATTCATTCTAATATAGTTTTGTGGCTAAACACACAGCTTCAAGCAAGTGACTGACGGGGCAGTATATAACATACAGTAACACTGTGCATCATGCTGACATTACCGGCCTTAGTTCATCTCATGTTACTTTCTGTATTGAATTAATAAAGTTACGCATAAACAGCTGCCAGTCTCAGAACCCACCTGCCTGTTTAGAAACTCTAATGAAATGTCTTATTACATGGTGGTAAACAAACTATGCTAGCACAATGTCAAAGAATGGCTGAGCCAAACCTCAGTAATACATCACTTGAGATATTATTGACCACAAGAGCAATCACTTTATTTCTCTAATCGTGATTTGATTTTTATGGCCATTGTTGGGAATAAAAACTCAAGGTTGTAAAGGTGATTTGGGGAGTGGGCTGCCGGGCTGCTGAGAGACAGGCTGGATAGTGGCTAGATGGAGTCTAGCCACAGGTGGTCTGTAATTCTGTGCCGTAATTGCCTGGCAAAGTGTATTATGGGTCTTCAGACCACTCATCCACTCTGTAGGGGTGGACAAGAGAAAAGGGTGAGCGTAGCAGAAAAATAGGATGGATAACACGATGTCCCGTCGTGAGACAATTCTGCCAGACACTTACAATACGTCGAGGGAGTATTATTATTGTGTGCGTTCAAAGAGCGCTTTCTGTGAAGGCTATTAAGCCAGACTAATGAAAATGATGGGAGTAAATGGGGAGACTATCTCCAATTCAATTGAAATGTCATTGTGTTTTGAAGGCAGGTGCAACAGACGTTTTCTGCTGATTGAATGGAGGAGATGTTGACGGTCTGCAGCTCTGCACCAGGAAAGAAGCCATCTTTTCACTTCTCTGTCATTTACAGCCTGAGACTTCATAGAGTTCAGGGTCAGCAGCCTGACAGTCTATAGAGCCATTTGGTGTTCATTTTCTGCTTCTGGCTGCACCTCACAGTAGTGGACTAAACTGAGGACAGTTTACTTTGTGAGTCTGTGACTGTTTGATCATAAAATGGCTCATTAGAAACTCCTCCTGTTAGCTGTTAGGATCAAACAAAAAGATTTTTAGCCCCCTGACCAATCAGCCATGATACCAGCTTGTTTCATTCATGTGTCTCCACAGTGTGTAGCTGTGTGCTTGGTAAAGTGGAGCTGATTTCAGCTGCTGTTAAGCTACATTCTCTCTGCTAAGATGGAAATAATTCCATTTGAATGAAACTGCTGCTCTGGTAGGACTGAAGGTTCAGGTGTTGATCGGTGTTTGGATTGATGGTCGGTCAGAGAGGGAGTTTAAAGATGATGATATTGGACATTATAAATATTTTCATTATTTACTGCCCTTTCATTGGCAAAACTATGAATCAAGATTGGCAGATTCATGGTTAATCGCAGCTCTTCTGTTGGCTCTTTGTTAGGCTCTTTGGGGCGGCTGTGGCTCGGAGGTAGAGCGGGTCGTCCACTAATCAGAAGATCGGCGGTTCGACCCCCAGTTCGATCCCCTCCAGTCTGCATGTCGGAGTATCTTTGGGCAAGATACTGAACCCCAAATTGCTCCAGAAGGCTGTGCCATCGGTGTGTGAATGTGTATGAATGGTTAGCTCCTAAAACTGATGAGCAGTTGGCACCTTGCATGGCAGTCAATGCCATCAGTGTATGAATGAGATATGTAGTGTAAAAGTGCTTTGAGTGGTCGGAAGACTAGAAAGGCGCTATATAAGTACAAGTCCATCCATTTACCACTACAGTTTGTTTTCACTCCCTGTACCATGACAGCAGGCTGGAACTAGCCTGAGGCCTTTGTGTTCATCAGTGGATGGAGTTTGCTTGTGTTCTGAACATATAATTCATTCATTCAGTCAGTTCATCCAGTCATCAAATATCACAAGTAAAGTCCAAGTCAAATCTCTTCTAATGAGTTTCTAATGAGCATTCAGAACACTGCTGTAATGAATTCAAAGCATGTGCTGTATTATCATCACTCCTTTATCTGTTAGCAGTTTGGTATATGATCACTTTAAACAGATTATTACGGTGCAGTATAAAAAGGAATGCTTCATTTAAAGTTGATTCAGTAGTTTCACCCATTCACACACATTCACACACTGATGGGATTAGATGCCAACTGCTCATCAGTTTTAGGAGCTAACCATTCATACACATTCACACATTTGGTTTCAGTGTCTTGGCCAAGGACACTTTGACCTGCAGACTGGAGGAGCCAATCATCTGATTAGTGGACGACTCGCTCTACCTCTGAGCCACAGATTATTAATTAATTATTAATTTTATCATCATGGTAACAAGTGTGTCAAGCAAACAAGCACACACTCATCTTTTAAAGCTAATCCGGTTGACCTCCTTTAGCTACAAAGCTAGTAGCAAGCTAAAGTTAGATAGCTGATGCTGAGCTGAACATGTGACTTTCTTTCTTCTACAGATGCAATGGCTAATCCTTCTCCAGCAAAGAGCATGGGCGACCCTGGAATCACCCCACTGTCTCCTTCACACACTCAGGTGAGCGCACCTGTCTCTGTAGATAAGCCACAGCACATGTATAGTGTGCTTACACACTGGCTCTCCTGGCAGCATGTAGTTGACTTATATCTGTCTTTGGAGGATTAGATTTCACCTCGAGCAGCAGTTTACTTTCTTTCTAAAATTGGTGTGTTGTGTGGTCTGCCTGCTCTGCGTCCTTTTCTCTCACTGTTCTCGGTTTCCTCTTCCTCCTTACTCATGTGTCTTACATAACAGTGTTAGAGGACCACCGCAGGAGGATCAGATTGGGTCACTGCAGCAGCAAACACATCACTCCTCCACCAGCTCTCTTTTTAGAACAAATCAACAAACTCAATCATATTAAGCTTGATTATTTGAAGAGCACAGTTATCCATCATTGAATAACTGTAAGTGCTGCTGTGTGTTCATGTTTTTATTAGCTAGCTGGGTGGAAGTTGTGGGTGTGTGAATGAATGTGTGTAACAGATTCAATTAAACTGTACGTTCTCTCTGTACAGCAGAATGACACAGACCAGGTACCGTCAGGGCCGTCCTTCGTGGTGGTCGTTGCCATTGACTTTGGCACCACATCCAGTGGTTATGCTTACGCCTTCACTAAGGAGCCAGAGTGCATTCACACCATGAGGTAGGCCAGCACTGCAATGCAGACTCTCAGTAATGTGAAGTGAGGGGGTGGACTAAACACATTAATATAATGTTATCTTGCTGATAGTGGCAGTAAAAATGTGCAGAATCGAATGATCCTCGAGTCATTCTAACGATTCAAGATCACCAAACAAGTACAGGTTACCTTCTTATGACATGAACACTTTATTTTCGTGGTTTCCAGGGATCTTTGAAATCCTTGTTGTGTGTTTTGATATTTTTTGTTACATGACATCACATCACTGTAACACAAAAAAACCCTCACTGTTGTACCAGTAAGTAAGTATGCCATGATGGGTACTATTCTTCTCTCTGGTTTGAAGTGAGAAAGTCTTGAATGGGAAAAAAATTGATGTCAAGTACATCAGCTGTAAATGTTTAAAATGCATGTTTTTCTGCAGTTGTAGCCTTCGAGCTGTCCTGGCATGGCCCACAATCATTGGACAAATACAAGTAAATTATTATTCTGTCAGCTCATACCTTTGACTAATAGAAATATTTCTTATTGTATTCAGTTCATAACACGTTCATAACAGAACAAGACATCCTGTGCAGACCATCTTAAAAACAGAAAAAAGGGAAGCTATTTAACTACTTAGCATATTTCCTCATGGCTGAAGGACGTAACCCAAGAAAAATTTGAGCAAGTGAACAAAGTCTAGCAAAATAAAAAAAAGTAAAATGGAACAAGGCAACATCACAATCTCATCTCATCTCAATTATGATAATGATCAAACCTCACAAACCCTCCCTTGTGTATAGGTGGCATTCATCAAGTTTAAACAAGCAAGTCATGACAAGGTAGTGCAGTTAAGATGAAGTTTGGTGCACTTGTATGAAGAAGAAAGAAGTAAGCCGTTTAAAGCCTTAAAGCATGAGGCAGATTGAGCTATTGTTCCTTCACTGTGCCTGTTATTCAGCCAGCATAGCTACAGAGCAAATCAACCCCAGTGAAAGTCAGCTGTGAGGTAAAATGATCCATATTGTAGTCCATATATTAATAAATGCAATCCCAAACCAGTCTGAACAAATGTATTGTAAGACATTGTTTACATGAGTAGAATGCGTATGATGATGAGTAAACCACATAGCTGGGTAACTGTTGTGGGAAAGTTGTGTATTATGGTGCATGTCCTCACTCAGTGATACATGAGGATGAATGTGGGTGGATGTAAGAAGTGTGCTTACCAAGTGCAGTGTCAAACAGTGTAGGTTTTTATTAGTCTTTACATAACTTCAGGTATATTAAATTGTAATGAAATTAAAACAATGAGTTTCCATCAAGATCTCTTATCCATCCCTCTGTCGAGTGCTGACACAGTGTGTTGCAAAGAGTGAATGAAGTTTGACTCCCATGACCCCCCAGGTCAGCTCTGCTGCCCTCAGTGCCAGGCACCACATGGGGTAACAGCTTCCATCCTGCTATAGGCTGACAGGTGTTTAGTTGACCAGTTCATGTGTGATTCTTCACATTCTTGGCATTTCTATCTCGAGCTGCAGAACTAAACTGCCCTCTGTGCCCCATACTCCTGTTTCTGCACGATGTCAAGTCATACACACACACACACACACACACACACACACACACACACACACACACACACACACTATTTCACTGATTTTTTGTCAAACCGGATCACATTTTATGGAAAAAATGTTTTTCATCAGTTGTGATGTATCAGTTTTCTGATGGACAATAGAGCAAACTGCTGTGACCTGTAACCGCTTTTAGCTGTTGTTAGCTTAGTTTATTAGTTTGGCTGCCCGGACTGTGAAGGGAGTGTTAGTGTTTGTACTACAGGCGTGTTTTTAACTGGGCTCAGCAACCTCTATGGACATAATTGCAGAGGAGAAGAGACCTCTTATCTCTTCTGAAACTGTACCAGACTATGTACCCAACTCTTGTGCAGCTCTGCCAACCCAACTCGTAGGCTAGACGACACATTCCAGGTTTGCAGAGTGCAAACCATCAGGACTACACGCTCTAGGTGAGACATCTCTAGAATGTCCATTATGCAGAAGAAAGATCTATGCTATCTGTTCTCTGCTCTTCACTGAACCCTCTCTGGACCAGTCATCAATGGACACTGTATTTGCAAAACAAAAAACATTCTTTCATTTTAATCTGTGTGTTTACTTGTACTAAAAGATCAACTGCACACTCCCCCATTTTAACATAAGAAAATACATGCTGAGACAAATTGTATTACGTAACTTGCATCTTATCCCTGGTCTACAATTCCATTCAGCCACGGTTTTCATTTGTCACTTAAGACTGGACCAGAATAAATTCATAGCGTAATTAAGTTGCGGTGCATAGAATTTACTAAATTTAAAAAAGGGAAATTACTGTGAAGTCGTTGACTTGCTGCAGTAATTTGATTGGGTAGACTTCAAGTATGAGAAATGTTGGTGTGACTGTGGTCGGGTAGTAGAGGAGCAAAAATGGGACAGCCAGACTTCTGCTGGAGAAACCTGATTTTTCAGCCATGTTTCAAACATGCATGTGCATTGCAAAACCTTTAGACAGTGGAAATATTACAGTGACAGCAGCATCGTGAGCTGAAGTTCATATACACATAGTTTTAGATCCTCATATTCAAAATCATTTAAAGTCCAGCTAAAGGTAGCCACATAAGTATAAACACATTGTTGTCTTGTACCCTCCTTCTAAGAAAATGAAAAAAACTCTCTGGAGGCAGCGTCTCTGATAACAATCTTGTCTACATTAAAAAAAAAAAAGATCCTCTTGAATAAGTCAAAAGAGAAAAAAATTCAAACACAGGTTTTGGGGTTTGCCTTAGCTCTTCTCTCCTCACACAGGTCATTTACTCAAACAATCATGTGAAATTGAATGAGATATTTTTACTTGTACTAGATTTTCAGTGAAAACAGCTTCAGATCCCCCTGATTATTTAGTTTTGCTGAGATCCTTACCCAAACAGAGGCTGCCTGTGTTGTGTCAGCGAGAAGGTTTTTAGTTTCGAGGAAGGAATCCCTGAAAAGCTGCATCAGAAGGACAGGGAGTGTCTGCTGTGATAGGCTGAGACATTCCTCGCCCTATAGACTGAACATTAGCATTCACCACCTATCCTCACTTGTTGTGAAGGGAAGGAAACAAATGGAGCCTTTATGTAGATAAATCCCATGAAAAGGCCAGAACCAACATGTCCATCTCACAGTACAGTCATACATGTCTCTTTGTAAAGCCACGACATTTAGTTTGTATTTATTAACTAGTAAGTATTCAGTCACTGAATATTTACATTTTTGTCATTTGTAATATAATCCACTGGATTTCAAAATAAATGTAATTTAATCTGAATACTTTTCACGACTTGAGAATCAAACATTCATGTTATTTCATAACTTTATAACTTCAATAACTTCATGAGTAGAATGTCGCCACAAACCACGGCAACAAGTGTGTCCCAGCCATGTTCATCACTTTTTAATGTCCTCTGGAAACTGTTCCTAAATGCTGCGTGTTGATAAAAGTGTTTTTCAAATTGACTTGTGTTTTGTCTATTTGTATGTATTCTCTTGAAATTGGAGTGCATTGAGCTCTGCCACATGTATTAATCTGACTTTATTTGATGTTTCAGAAAGAAATTCTACTGTACTTGTCTCTCTTAGCCAAAGTTACATAATCTTGCGTTCTTAGGTACAATAAATGTTTTATCCTGCCATATAGCACAAAATGACAGTTTTGTCATGTACGTTCTTCATGACACAGAACAGCAAACACCTTTTACATGTACTGTTTATGTGTTTACTGAACAGAAACACACAGTGCACCAACAGAAAACTGAAGGCAGAATCTATCAATCAAACACAGAATTTCTGGATTACTCTCACAAAGAACACATCTGTAGCGACAACAGCAGCATAAGACATGCAGTCATTGGAGATTAAAATGCAAGAGATATCCCGCCAACCCCATGTTTCTCATTAGCTAAAAGCTGTTCCATCCAGTTTTCCCCAGATCTCCCAAATTAGTTCCTCTTCACATCAGGTGCCCTTAGTGAGATGGCCTTCATAATCCCATCATACACTTCTCCTGAGGAACAGAGATAACACTAATAGCTGACCTCCATTTGTCCAAAAATACTACAGTAGCTTAATTAGCCTAAAAGTTAAGTTCATATGGCTTTTCTTTGTTGAACCCTGCACTGTGTCAGAGAACACATGAACTGACTATTGACAATAGGTATGTCTGGGTAATATTAGACCAGGGGGCCAAAACAAACAAATTGCACTAATGGGGAAACAGATAGCAACAAGGCAAAACTATTTGGTAGTAGTATAGTAACATTTTGGTAAGAATATAGCTGCTGACAATAAAATGATTCTATCAGTGCGGCCTGGGTTCAATTCCAACCTATGGCGCTTTCCTGTCTATCTTTGGCTGTATAAAGGCATAAAGCCCCCAAAATACATAAATAATATGGTAATATGGAATGGATGTATACCTACATGTGCAATTTATGTGTATGTATGTATGTATGTGTGTATATATATATATATATATATATATATATATATATATATATATATATATATATATATATATATAGTCTTTCTAAGTATAAAAAGTGGAGCTTCAATGGGGGAAATGATTATCCTGCTGACATTTTCAAGGCACCAATAGTTCCAAAAGTTCATATTTGTTGAATTGTAAAGCAGAAATACAGATTTATGGACATGTATTGATAACTGAGTTGTCTCCTTTCAGGCGTTGGGAAGGTGGGGACCCTGGTGTGTCCAATCAGAAGACTCCAACGACAATCTTGCTGACTCCAGACAGGAAGTTCCACAGTTTTGGCTATGCAGCACGTGACTTCTACCATGACCTGGACCCCAGCGAGTCTAAACACTGGCTCTACCTGGAAAAATTCAAAATGAAGCTCCACACCACTGCAGTAAGGATACAAACGCATTGTGTGCACACAGTGGATACATGCGTAGATCTTCTTAGGCTCAATTCTCTTGAAAGCAGCTTTGGGGAGCCTGAACTGAGACTGCATCAAACTGCCCAGAATTGTGTGCAGGCGGTATTATCTGGATGATGCTGTTACCACCAGCAGTATTCTGTGGTATTAATCAGGCACATGTTTTCAGAGCAGTATTAGAGTCAGTCATGTTAGCCTGTTTCTACTGTTTCTAATATTTTGAAAAAAAAGATTGCTCCATCCAGTAGAAAATCATTGAGTATTAATGACTTATCATCTAAAGCTCTTCATCTGTGTTCAAAACTTGCTTTGTCTACCCCTACTGACCTACCTACGCTTACACATTGTATTCCTCGGAGCAGCATGGATGTTCTCAGCATATTTCTTGACAATCTTGGCAATGAAAGGTTAAGACTGAAAATTCCAACGAGTATCATGTGTGCACCCAGAGCCTGATATATCTCATTCCCACCATGTTTCTTCATTACCGTACACACACACACACACACACTCAGATTATGAAAATTACTGAGTAGCCTGGAGCTGATGGCCACAGACGTCAGAAATGTGCTGGGATTTGAAAAATAGAAAGCTTGATGATAGACTGTCATCTGGTGACTATGAACATTTTATGGCAGTCCAGCTGTTACAGATACGTTTTTTTTTGTTGTTTTTTTTGTGGTGGGTCAGTTATTCAATTGATAATCACCTGATCAAAATCAACATCTTTCAGCCCTGCCACTAGAAAATACTGATCAGTGCCATACATCAGCAGGATGTCAGATCCACACAGAATTGTAATTGTAGACCTCATATCCTCTCTTCATATCATCAGTAGGTCTATGTCCTCTTCTTCTAAAATGTTTTGATGACTTTCACATCTTTTCCTGCAACCAGAATCTGTCCATCGACACAGACCTCCATGCAGCCAATGGGAAGCGAGTCAAAGCTCTGGATATTTTTGCATATGCATTGGCCTTTTTCAAGGAGCAGGCACTAAAGGTAACAGACCTCTGTGAACACTTTGTACTTTTTCTTGTTTTATACACACAGAGCACTTTTATCTACATTCTGGAGCATGTAGATAAAAGTGCAGGTGATACTTTCTGACCTAATGAAGGGAACATGTAACTCATCAAAAGTACAAGCATAAGCAATACACCAGCTCCAGTAATTCTCATTCAGGAGTTTTAGAACACTGATCTGAGCCCACAGCATTACACTAACCCTGTCCATGAGTTTTCTAACCTGTTGGTTGTGTTTGACTGTTCCTCCTGTAGGAGCTCAGTGATCAGACAGGCGGCGAGTTTGACAACAACGATGTGAGATGGGTGATCACTGTTCCTGCCATCTGGAAAATGCCTGCAAAGCAGTTCATGAGGGAAGCTGCCTATAAGGTAGGTCGAGAATCAGCCATTTTTGCAAACGACAGATTCAAAATGATTTCTAACATCGTAACCAGATACTAAGAATGGCCGGCTGAAAGTATGCTCAGGGCTGCTGCAGTGCCACATTATAATCAAGACCTGCAGTCATACGTGACTGCCATACACACACATACCACTGTATATCCAGAGACTGTGCTAGAGGACACGGGGAGAGAGTCAGAGAGTTATCAATAGAGACAGAGAGAAAAGAAAGAAGGCAGAAGAACTATCGAGAGTGAAAGACAAATTACGAAAGGTCATTTGATTCTCTAGTTATCTGGTTATGTTTCTTATACGCAGGGAGGTTAGATCAGTGTCCATGGAAACGCCCAGATGCATTGTTCGCGCTGAAATGAGCTGAGATTTTGTCGTAAAATGTTGGCAGTGGCTCTTTTTGCTCATTTTGACCAATCACCAGGATCTCTGTTTTGTTCTGATTCATCATTTTATGTCAGACATGCAGATTTAAGCTCAGCTCGGGTATGAAAGGGACATCAATCGACCCATCAGCACATGAACAGTACCCATCACAAGTCTGGACACACCTTCTCATTCAGTGTTTTTTTTTTTTGGTTTATTTGGATTATTTTTGACATTGTAGATGAACACTGAATACATCAAAACTATAAAGGGACATATATGGAATTATGTGGTGAACAAAAAAAATCTAAACAAAGCAAAATATGTTCTATATTTCAGATTCTTCAAAATAAGACAAAGCAAAAAAAAAAAAAAAAAAAAAGCTACTTTGAAGAATCTAAAATATGAAACAGATTTTGCATTTCTGTGCATTTCTGTGACCACTTTGTTCTTTTATATATATAGTATATACAACACATATATGTACATTTTGAAGCACACGTGTAGTTCATTGCAGAATCTCCTAAAATAATAGCAACATTGTTTGTTATGTTACATTCATCGTAGTGTTGTCAGTGTTATCAGTTATCAGTGTGTGTGGTCACCTGGGTGTGGCTGGCTGCAGTAAAGAAAGGCATGAGGGTGGAGGAGAACAGAGGAGAGACAGCGTGGTGGGTGGGGGAGCCAGGGGGCTGTGTGCGTGTCATTGTGTGCGTATGATTGTGTGTTAAATTTTGAACCTGATTAGCTGACTAGCCCTTTCAGTATTTTGTTTCCTCTTTACGCATACATGAGATTCATATGATGCATTGAGTCATATTAGATTCAGCATCCTGTCCTTGTTGAGTAGTATTGACTAGTCATGTTTGAGTGGGCTTTGGTGGGATGGCTTGGCCGAAATGCAATCTTGGAACCCATCAGGTTTTGTCTGATGGTGTATTTGTTTATAGAGATCAGCAGAAATGCATCTTTCTCGTCTTTCTCGTGTATCAAGTTGCTAATTGGACTACAGAGGATATTTTGGCCTGGATATCCGTTTGTCTGGCTATATCGGCCAGTCGTGAAAGGCTAAATCATCAAATCATCGTTAGATGATAGCTGAATGGTTTTGAGATTGAACAGTGCCAAGGAATGTCAAAAAACATCAGTGCTTGTCATCATAAAAATATATATATATTTTTTATAATATTTTTTACATACACATGGAGGTCGACCAAAGGCTTTTGCCAGTTGGAATGACCGACATGCAATTCACATATCTAGCTACCTTTGCATTTCTGCACTTGGGACTTGAGTGTCTCCTCATTTAACCACTGTGCTGTGTGGTTCAAAGATGTGAGTGCATCATTTATTAACTCTGCCACAAATGGCTTGAAGGAAAGCCTAGCAGACGATGTAGAATGTACTTAAATGGCCCTCGAAAATGTAAATTGTTGCCAGACCTCATTCCCATTTAGGTGAGAGACTAAAAGGCAGTAATAATGCAGTAATAATGCAGATGCCAAGGCTCCAACAGCTGATTTTAAAATAATTTTGAATTGTACTGATTGGGGCCTTAAAACAGACTTACTGTTGCTTATCAAATAATGCTTGGCTGTGCCTTTCCTTGACACAAATATGTGCTGCTTTCTTTCTGACTTGTCTGTCTTGTGTCAAATGACAAATTGTAGTTTACATGGTCCAACTGTTTTTTGACAAACAACAGTTATCCAGTACTTCTGTGTAGTGTCTCCAGTTATAGTTTGGGTTGTCTTATATGTATGATTCACCACAGTGTGGGTGGATGGTCTCCTGTAGCTGGTGATGTCCTGCAGGTTTCTCCACGCTGACACTGCATTGTTTTCTGAAAAGCCATTTTGTATTTTTTCAGAGTAGCCCCTCTGCCTGGTGCAAACACAAGTGAGGACTGAAAGAAGCTCATTGAGAAACAGTGATCCAGGCCAGCTGTTCCAATATAATGCTATGCTAGGCTAAAGATGTCCTAACTGTTTTGTACTGTTTGGTGCAGCTAGTGCAGTGTGGAAACTAAGCAAATAAGCCATTTCCCAAATGGTGAATTTTCATATCTTGATTCCAGTTGTAGAAATGATTTCAGTACAGTGAGAAGGGGGACGTAGAGAAACTGCAGCCTGGCTGGAGAAATGAGCTGACGGAGAGAAAGCAGGGCGTGGGAAGTGACTCAGCACTGAGGATCTGACCTGCTTTGATCATCTGTTCATGGAGGACAGAGGGAGGGTAAATGAGTGAATAGCCTACTGTAACCACTGCTCCTTTTGTCCTCTGATCACGTCATCAATAAAGAATGAAAGAAAGAATGTCTAACCCTTTCATACTGATACTGGTGGAGTGTCATTTATAACAGCTGATTTTCTGATTCCTCACCAGCAGAGTGCTAACTTATGGCTGCTTTATATAACAGCTGATGTTTTGCATGGTCAGACTGCTGAACCCACAATGCAGACACCAGGCGAGAATACAGAAGGTTTATTATAAAAAGTACACAGCTGGGAAGGGGGAGAGTGACGGTGAGGTCCAGGGACCAAATCCAGGTCGTCTGGGTTATGAACGGAGAACAAACAGTAGGGCAGGCTGAGCATGGCAGGCGGAACAGCTGAGCGTGGCTGGGCTGGAGGGAAAAAACTAAAGGTGGACATGAGTACTTTCTGAGCTGGTAAGTTGTCTAGTTACCGCAAAGGTTACAACCGGGAGAGAGTGGAGGATGAAGCCAGGTATATATACTGCAGCGGGAGGAGGTGGTAATCAGGTGAATTAGGAGCCGATGTAGATTAATGGAAGAGTGGCAGGATAAAGTAGGTCAGTCATGCCCAGCCTGCACAGACAGGGGAGACAAGACACACAAACAAAGTACATGAAGGGCAGGGGAATACACGGGAAAAGCAAATCCTAAATGATTGCTAACTAGCATTTGTCAAAATGTTGCTCTGATGTCACAGCTGTTCATACTGTGCCTGAACACATCCTGTGTGCACACAGGAGGAGTGCTAAATCTGCTGCTGCTCTTCTAATGTGCTTTGGTTACTGCGTAAAACTCAACATGGCTTGTCAGTCACCCTGACAAACTCTTATTTATGTCATTATGGTAAATGGACTGTACTTTGACCTTTAATTTTTCACTTTATGAATGAAGTTATAATAGCAATTTGATGAGCTTTTTGAACAGCACCTTCTCTAACTAATGGAAATGTGTGTCTCACACAAATTTTACAGTTAACTCTGTGTAGTCCTATCAATGACCCTATCAATCACAGGCTTAACTTTCAAATGTATCAAAGTCATCTCTAGGTGCTCCAAGTGTAACCACACACGGTCTCTTCTGTAGTTTTCTCCTCTATCCCAATGCTTTGAATTGCAGATGTCCATAAATCTTGGTTTGGTACTTTTATTCTATTCATGCAGTTTTGTACACTTGTGGCACAGTGCTTGACACAGTTTAGTAAAACTAGCTACCTTGGCAGTCAGAACTTCAGATGGTATTTACATGTACATTTTATATACCTCACCACTCTGACTAATATGTGTTATAATACAAGTTTAAAGTGTATTTCCTCTTGTCCTGTATTCTGTCCTTATGTAGTCCGCTTTGGTGTCCCGTGAAAACCCAGAGCAGCTGATCATCGCCTTAGAACCAGAGGCAGCATCAATCTACTGCCGCAAGCTCCGCCTCCACCAGATGGTGGATCTGGGCACCCAGACCACCCAGAACGGCTTCAGCCCCACTGAAAACGTGGGGAGTGGGATGACCCAAGGTACATTCTATCAACACTCACATCAAGTTCTGATTCCATGTTGATGCTTTAATGTGATTTATGACTCCTGCGCTGCTCTGCTGAGTGGATTTTTCTGAATGCTCGTGTGTTTTCTGAATGTGGAGCATTAGTGTGGACACTGTAACATACGTTTTTTCCTCTTGTTGAATGTTTTTCCCTCCATAGTTTCTCCTGGTCATGGTAAACATGCTTTCTTTTAATTTCAGACACGAAGTGCATGATGGTTCAACAGCTTTACTTTTTCCTTTTTTTTCACATTTCAGCTTGCCTTTGCTTCACGTCTGTTCACAAAAAGCATATTTTGATTCATAATGAGAACTTCAGTAATAAATGATTCATATCCCTGGTTTGCTCTAAGACCCAAATTTCCTCCTCTCACAGTTCTGGTGATACAAAAACATATACTGTAGATGTAAATGTTCTGACAGATGTCATTTACCAGCATGTGAAGCAGCAACAGCAAAGACCCACCTCTCCTTCCTTTTTTCCACAAGTATGTGAAAGATTTTGTTCATCACCACTTTCAAAAACGGATTCACAACGTTCCTTTTAGTCTAACGCTTATCCTGTCTGTAAAGACGCCCACAGCATACAGTATCATTCACTTGCATACAAACAAGATATGTGGAGATTGAGCTCGTAGAAGAAAAGATTCCTTTCTTTAGGTTTGTGTTTGTTCACCTGTTCGTTTTTCTCTCGTCCATGTCCACCAGATGATTGTTTGCTCATGTTGAAAACCCTTGAAGGTGTTTAGGAGAAGCGTGTCCATCTGACTTTTATGGACTCTGCAGTCTGAAACTCATCAGATGCATGAAGACATTCACATGTAAACATTTATCGAAGCACAAGTTTAGTAAGATGGAGAAATGTGTCTGACCAATTTTCCTCTGGCCTTCCCCATTAGAAATGCTGTATGTATTCACTGTGGTGACAGAATACTTCAGTGTTAGATTTTCAGTTGATTTTGTCCATTATCATCAAACACTACAAAATGCTGATCAGGAACAGAAGAGGAAACCAGACATGAAACACTAGAGTTATATTGAGTCAGGGGCTGCTGTGTGTCTTCACATTTTAGACATGGAGGGCCTGAATGCATCTTCACCTGTGGAACAAAATTTCCCCCTTGTGACCAAAGACTTCCAGTTACTGTGAACTAAATCTGGAACTAAAATTCAGTTTTGTACATTCCTTTTGCACCAGTGATGTTCATTACTGCAAACTCCATTTCAATAGTTTCAGGGTCTACCTCAGAGAAGGCACGTTTTGGCTCCACGACCTATGGACGAAGAACTAAATTTAAACTCAGGAACCTTAGGATTTTCGATCAGAGGAAACAGGGCTCCTAAAAATATTTCCTGGGCCTCTCGGTCCAGCATTTTTTCCTGTTTCTGTTCCTGTCATCCCTGTACTCACTCCAAGTGTGTCAAAGAACAGACAGGGAGGTTTGATTGTATGTCTATGCTGGACACTTCATCAGACCAGATGTGGCTCAGCATTCTGCATCATCTACAGTACACAACCTTGCATTCTTTATGCTGTCAATACTCACCGCCCCCAGAGGATGGAGCACTAATGACTAATGACCTCTGACCTTTCTTGTAGCTCACCCTCAGGGCAAAATGTAGGT
Organism: Sciaenops ocellatus; assembly: GCA_033000465.1. Classification (NCBI taxonomy): domain Eukaryota; kingdom Metazoa; phylum Chordata; class Actinopteri; family Sciaenidae; genus Sciaenops; species Sciaenops ocellatus. The sequence goes on along the minus strand of CP136872.1, from coordinate 1,915,422 downwards.
CATGTACAGGTTTGCTGTTGGTTTTGCTTGAAGATGTAAGATGAACAGTTTTCATGTTCATGTCCAGTTGCAGCTACAGGTATGCATGTCCTAGTAAAACACACACATGCTTTTACACTACATATCACATTCATGGCACTGGCTGCCATGCAAGGTGCCAGCTGCTCGTCAGTTTGGGAGCTAATCATTCATACAAATTCACACAAGATGGCGCAGCCTCAGGGACCAATTTGGGGTTCAGTATTCTGCCCAAGAACACTTCAACATAAACACATTATTACATAACATATTACAATACTGAATGAATGGTTAGCTCCTAAAACTGATGAACAGTTGACACCTAGCATGGCAGCTAATGCCATCAGTGTGTGAATGTGTGTGAATGGGTGAATGAGATATGTAGTGTAAAAGAGCTTTGAGTGGTCAGAAGACTAGAAAGGCACTATATAAGTACAGTCCATTTACCAGCTACAAAAAACACAATAACATAAGCACAATATGTTTCACTGCTCATGTTATGTCTGTCATCTCATGTATTCTCTTAGACAACTCAACATTTCATTCTGTAGGGACACATTTGCAGTGACAACTATATTGTTTTGTTGTTTTTTTAAATATTAATTTTGTAATAAAACTGCTCTGTTGAAAATCATTCTCAAGTAACTGTTGTGCATTTATATAATGTTGGAATGTTAGGCTGACGTAATGTTAACTCTAGACCTCTCTCATGCCCTCTGCAAAGATAATGAGAGTTGTCCTTCCCTCTCTGTATTATTTCCTCTCTGTAGTAGGAAATGTCCCTCTGACATTTACTTCTGCCAGTTCTTCCTGCTATTAGCCAGTTAACCTCACAAGGTCACAAGGCTTCACTGAACTCGAGGTTCAATAGCCTGCAGTAGTAGACTGCGGTTGTAGAAAGTAAAAACTTGAATATTTTTATAGGTGTGCAGGTATTTTGAGAAAATGTTCCATTAATCAAAACCACCTATTAGACTCAGACTTTGAGCTTAAACTGGCACCATAGCCTGGATGTGAGCGTTAATGTAGAATTCTGAACCTGCTGGGTCGATGTTCTCATCATGGTTTTCTTTGGAAAGTCAGATGTATTCTTGGAGTCACAGGTTCTTAAATGATGTCCTGATGGAGTCTTGATGTTTTGTTTAACGTTTTAAAGCCGTCACTTTCCCCACATGTTCTTACTCTGAGGATTGGTCACTCTGTTGTGACAGATAGTTAAAGAGCTGTTGATTGCATCTTTACACTGGTATGTACTCATTGTACTCATACTCGGCTCTTCTTGTTTCAGATTGAATAACTTTGTTTAGAAGTCTGCAGGGATCAGACTTGCTCACTGTATGAATCCATGTGCACTTCAGCCTGCCGCTTGCCTCACGCACCACTCTATATGAGCCACACAGCTTCACACAGCAGAGCTTCACGCCTTCATCACACTCACCAGAACATTCTCTCTCTGTTAACAACCAGCTAAGGAGCATGTTCGGCGCAACCGGCAGAGCCGCACCTTTTTGGTGGAAAATGTCATAGGAGAGCTTTGGTCGGAGCTGGAAGAAGGTAGAGTCTTTCTCTTCTTTTATCATGTTATGATTACTTTTCCTGTTCCTCTACGGTGAACGCTCTTGCTGTTTCCTGTGCTGCTAATCTGTCATATTAGGCACAAGCTTTAGATGTTGGTAGATATAGAGCATGCTGGGATTTTTGTGATACCTTAACAAACTGGAGATCTGTAGAGAACGTCTTAATTACACAAAAAGACATAAAAGGTAAATGTGTTTTTTTTTAAATTACATTTCATCTATATTTTTATTATATGTTAATTATTTTGGTTGGAGTGTACAGAGGCAGTCATGCATGTCTCTAGTTTACCTTCTTGTTGAGTTTAGTTCACAAAGAAGAAGTACGGTTCAACTTGGGTTTGATTTTCAGAGCACTTTGCACTGGTTCTTTTAGTTTTGATAACATTGTACTAACTCATGGGATTTCTGAGATCTGGGAACATCATCACTTAACGTCGATCCGACAAGTAGATGATCAGACAGGTTGTAAACAAACTCTGAGGTTAGTTCAAGTATATTTGGAAGAGAAGACTAGCGAAACAACGCTGGAACAACAAAATGAGCCAAACTGCCTGCTGTGAACATCCATCACAGTTTACACACTGTTAGTCTGGCTGTGTGATGGACGATTATTGACAACATTTCAAGTGTGTTCACTTTGAGTTTACAGCAGAATAGAATAGTTTATTGAATGTGGTTTGTTTACAAGCTGTCTAATCGTCTCACTGCTTGTTTGCCGCCTTGTCAGTTGAAGTGAGTGTGTTGTTGTCATTTTCAGCTCATAGAAATTATGGACAGACTTAAGTATTCCTAAACTCCTCATGTGCCTTTACATGTAACAAACAAACATGATGTGAATCAGTCACATGGTTTGGAGCCTCTTGAATTTGCAATGAATAACTGTGTTCAGTTGGACTTCAGGAGACATTATTGAGTAAAATACAAATGAAGTTGGTACCTTTTAAAAGCCATTAGTAGAGCTGCACACTCACACATGGTCTGTGAAATGTAGTTATAAAGTTGTTGTGTTTCACTGTGACTCATCTGATGTCCAGCTGTCAGCCGCTGTCCACCATGTGATCTGTGCCAAAGGCAAACCTGAGTCACTGTCTCTTCTTTCATCACCTCACCACTGTGCTGCAGACGCCACGGCTACAGCTCTGTGTGGCCTGGTTCAAAGCAAAACTGTCACAAAGAGTCACATTCAGCTTCCCTTGAGAACGTTCCTCAAAACAGCAGAGTCGTGGTGAAGAGGCAGTGGCTGCAAACCAGATATGTTGCATCTTTGTGTATGCTCTGCGCAGGTGACCGTTATGTGGTGGTGGACTGTGGTGGAGGAACAGTGGACCTGACTGTCCATCAGATCCGTCTACCAGAGGGACATCTGAAGGAGCTCTACAAGGCCTCAGGTTAAAAAACAGCACTTTCTTTCTGCTTTCTACAGCTGAGGTGACATCCTATTGTTATTGATTATCAATTACAATTATAACTCCTCTCTCCCCAGGTGGTCCCTATGGCTCTCTTGGGATTGACTATGAATTTGAGAAGCTGCTGTGTAAGATTTTTGGCCAAGATTTCATCGACCAATTTAAGATCAAGAGGCCGGCCGCCTGGGTGGACCTGATGATTGCATTTGAGTCTCGGAAGAGGGCGGCAGCCCCCGACAGAACCAACCCCCTCAACATTAACCTGCCCTTCTCCTTCATTGACTACTACAAAAAGTTCAGGGGCCACAGTGTGGAACACGCCCTGCGCAAAAGCAAGTGAGTGCGTTCATCATGCTCATTCAAAATCAAACACAAGTTTCCAGCAGTAACAGCAGGAATGGGGCAGGCAAAGGTGCAGGTTAGGGATCAGGTTCAGGTTTATGTCCAGCTTCTAGATAACAGTAGGCTGAACAGCAATTACCAGGGAATGAATGGAAATGTGCCAGTTATTCACTAGCATGGACCACACCATCAACAAGATATGTTTATATGATTTATTGACAAAATTAAAGATTGTGAGTGAAGCGTGATCTCCTGTACTTCTTCGGTCTGATGCTGCATTGTGGGGAAGCTCCGGTAGGGAATCCACCATAGCACCCAGGCACGACAGACCGCCCTCAGAACCCTATGGAGAGTAGGAAGGAGAGGAGAAACAGGTGAAAGAAATGAGATGGACGGGAGGGGTGTGCGGAATATGAGAGCGAAGGGGACCAGAGTGTTTGGAGGGTATTTATAGGACTGTCGCAAGTGGTACGGTTGAGGTGTGGTCCGACTCCTGAAACTCTGCTTAAAGCTTTAATTCTTCAAAATGCAGGCCTTAAGGACGGGGAACCAGGTGAGCAGGGTGGATGGATGGATGGATGGGTGGATGGAGATGATAGAAACTATTTTTAGTACTTTTATTTTTTTTCACACTTGTTAGTTTTTATTTCAGAACTATGTTAAAGAGGTAAATATAAAACCTTGAATAGAATATATTTCTTCTTGTGAGGTTGTATAACAGTCTGACAACATATGCTGTTGTTGTGATGTTAGCTGTAGAGCAGGAGAGCGGTGAGTATCACTGTCTGCAGCTGGTGTGCTGACTCTGGAGCTGAGCATCAGCAACTTCAACAGCTTTAACATCTTGCAAACCCACAGCTAATATTAATATTACATTAATCGCTGTGTCATTGTTCACACTGTATCACGGTAGTGGTCATAGTATGAGATTTGTCCACAATCACTGACCCTACCTTTAAACTGTGACTGTTGGAGCACCACAGTTTGATAGAGTTCGGCTTAAGTAAGCAGCAGTAGTCCACAACACTATTCAGGTGACACATACTGTAATGTGATGTAACAGTAAGTCTTATTGTTTAAGCAGCAGTGCAGCGTCATTTTTACAGAACTCAGCTTCTTCCTGATGCTGGCACAACCAGTTTTTTTCTATAAAGTTTCACCTCATCTCATTTAGAAAGAAAAATTGCACAGTGAGTAAGTCTCTTGTATTTTTGTATTTACCCATAAACACTTGTTGTAAATGTGAGCATTCGATAATGTTCATGTATATATACTGTATATGTAAACGGGCCTTTTTCTACAAACCTGATTTCTGCTTTCGAGGAATGTGCTTCAATCAGTGTGTCAAACTTACTCATAATATTGTATAAAGTATTATGAACTTTGGCACTAGCAGAGGTCATTAGTGATGACAGAGGTTTCACTGTTACAGATTAGAGGTATGAATGGAGCTGGTGGACACGGAGCACTCACTATAAAAACACCTCCTGACCTGATCAAAGAACACAGCATTAGAAGTCAGGGAAGATATTAATGGTGATATAACTTTTCACTTCCAGCTATTAGAGTACTATAACCACTGACTTGTGGGACTGCCATGGAGTCTAGATTTTAATGGCCCCGTCTCGTGTCTGTGTGGATTTTCATAACCCCACAGTGAGGGATATTAAAAGATATTAATATGGGTGAAACTGAAGCCCTCAGTGCCCCTCAGGCTCCTGACTGGAAATAGTCTGTCTCATTGTGCTGGAAAGCCTTGGGAGGGGCTAACATTACGTGCACGTACATGCACATGCTGAACATGAGTCACACACATGGGATCAAAGCAGATGGGTACTATGGATTCTTTCAGGATTTATGATTAGACAGACAAACAGCAGCAAGAGTGCTTGTAGGCCTCAGGAGACAGGGCTGAGGGAAATAGCTTACAAACAATCGATGATGGTGGTCCATACAGAGCCCGGGCTATCACCACTCTCTGCTTCTGCTTTTCAACAGAAGAACACAGTGGCTGATCTGAAAATACCACATTTCTCTTCATCTATCCACCAAAAGTACTTTATGGATGCATTTTAAGCACAATCATGTCAATCATCTTTTGGATGAAGAGCTCTGATCACAGTGTTTACAGCCTGACCAGCAGCAAACAGCAGATAGACAGACACAGTTAGAGATGAGCTGGTGAGCACAGTGGAGCATTACGCAGCTAAAGAGACATATATGTTTCTCATATGTTGGTGGAGCACTATAACATTTTGGACTTATATTTATTAATTGGAGGCAAACTGGCTGCCTACTTGTTCCCTATGACTCAACATGGGGTGATAATGTGTCCTCTCTTCCCATGAGTGGACAAAAAACACAGCATTTAAGGCATGTAAGACGTTCTACCCATTGATTGTAATTATGTCCTATGATGCTGACTCTGTGAGAATAGACCCAGCTGTTGTCCGGCAGGGCGGGACACATCACTTTAATGGATGATATCCTGCCTCTTGTAAGGATCTGGTTATGCTCCTTCAGAACTAGTTAATAAGACATGTTGTTCAAGCAGACAGAAATCAAAGTGTTCATACTTGTTCAGAGCAGCCACTTGGGGTGAAAAGCTTGCTGTCACATTTTCAGTAAGGATGTCCTGATCAGGTTTTTTGGAGAGAAAACATCGAGAAGATCCCGAGAGGAGAAGTATCACTTTGTTGGATTTTTTCACTGATAAAAGATGAAGACGACAAAGTTTGTCATTTGAACCGATAAAGTTGACAGTCTCACACTGATAATGATAATTGTGTTTGTATTTCATGCTGTGATATATGCACTATATGTATATTTGAAATGTATTCCCATTAATGTTGTAATGGTGGGTTTGACAAGATTGCAGATCAGTTTAGTTTAATTTAGTATTCTCCATGTCACTGATTTTCTCTCCTCTCCTCTCCTCTCCTCTCCTCTCCTCCAGCGTGGATTTTGTCAAATGGTCGTCTCAGGGGATGCTGAGGATGAGTCCAGATGCCATGAATTCACTCTTCAAACCCACCATAGACCACATCATCCAACATCTCAGTAAGCTGTTAACTTAAATACCTGCAACACACACACACACACACGCACACACACACACACACACACCTATCACCTTAATGGTTAAACAGGCTTGCATGTTTTTGTTCCAACAATCATTGTGTCTACTCTATGTAACTAATTGAAAATTATATATGAAACACTGTAGAACATAAAAAGTATTCTAACTTTACGACAAGTGACTGTAGATACTAACTATCTTGACTGGGCCTAAAACCAGTTTAAGACATTTTAAGAGATTTTTTTCGTTGCTCAGTTAAAGGAGACGGTCGGTCTCTCCATGAAACTAGCCAGCCTACATTATTCATAACTTCCATAACCAGACAAAAGCAGGGCACATTACGAAAGCATGGATTCTAATTGGTTATCTCCGGTTGTAAAACATGTTTGTAACTTGTTTGGCTTTCACTCCAGAAATGAGATTCAATATCAAACCCTGTCAAATGATGAGAAATGGCTGTTTCTACTTGGTGTGTAAGAGACATGTATTACTACATTGTGAGATGTAATTCTAGTTGAGTTAACCGTTTAAAGTGTGATGCTGCATTTACATTCAGGCAGACATTCGACAGTCAAAAGGAAGACGGAATGACCAGACAGCAAAGAGTTCAGCTGATTCAACAATGGCTTCTACTGTTACGTTGACAGTATTTTCTGCCAGCCTCACCTAACTCAACCGTTCTGCTCTCGTCCACTAATATAATATCCAGTATCTATCATCTACCTGAATCCCTTTTAATGCAGCATAATTGTATACCTGCTTGCCCTGCCAACTACTAGTGACAACATGCTTTTTTCACACTGTGTGATGTAATGTAGCATGGCACACTGTTACCAAGCTGTGTGGTGTGTGAGCAGAGATTCAGGAGACTTACACCAGTGCAGTTACGTATTTACTTCTTCAAAGGTCTGGTGTGGACTCTTTCGATTTCAAATTCATTCAAAGAATGTATGAGTTTAAAACCAGACTGTTACACATAAAATGACCATCAGGGCACATCAGTGAACAAAAACATAATAACTAGGGGTGCAACGATACACAAAATTCAAGGTTCGGTTCGGTTCGATTGTGTCACGGTTCGATATTTTTTCGATACAAAAAAGAGAAATTTCCATGCCCTTCTTAACTTGTAGTTTATTGAAATTACCAACAGGCTCAAATGACTTCTGCCACCACTGAAGCCAGACAGTCAGCAGCAGCCAACGGCCAGGCGTTAGCAGCGTTAGCTGCACAAGTTCAACAGCTAACAGTTGCTTTAACCCAGGCAATTTCTCCAGGACCCCCTCCAGTCCAGTCACCTCAGGCCGCAGCCATCTCTGTCCCAGATCCTGTCCGCGAGGTTCAGATAGGAGCTCCAGAACGCTATGCTGGGGATCCTGAGAGCTGTAATCCCTTCCTGACAAACTGTTCAGTTTTGTTTGCCCTGCAACCCCACACGTTTTCCTCAGAAGAAGCCAAGGTGGCCTTCGCCATTAACCATCTGACGGGGAGAGCTCGCCTTTGGGGAACTGCTGAGTGGGACAAACACACTCCAGCCTGTGGTTCCTTCCAGTCCTTCGCTGAGGAGCTCCGGAAGGTGTTTGGCATGGGGGGCCCTGGGACCGACGCCGCCCGAGGACTTATGAACATGCACCAAGGCAACCAGACGGTGGCAGACTATTCCATTGATTTCCGTGTCCTGGCTCGTCAGAGTGACTGGAACGCTGCAGCCCTCCGTGATGCTTTCCTGCACGGGCTTGCAGATTATATAAAAGATGAACTGGTTTCTTATGAACTGCCTTGCTCACTGGATGGATTGATAAAGCTAGCCACAAGGATAGATCTACGCATCCAGGCTCGGAGACGGGAGAGACGACGGGGAATGTCAAGACATCAGCAACCATTCCGACCGCAGGGGACCACCGTTACCACCATCTACACCGCTACAACTGGGCCGCAGTAAGGAGGGTCGGAACCGATGCAACTTGGACACACTAGACTTTCCCCAGAGGAACGTGAGAGGCGTCGCCAAGCCAACCTTTGTCTTTATTGTGGCCAGGCCGGCCATTTTGTCTCCCGGTGCCCAGCAAAAGACAGGGCTCACCAGTAGATGGAGAGTTACTGGTGAGCCACTCTTCTACTCGGACCTCCCTGGGTCAACGACCCCTGTTCCAGGCCAAGCTCCTCCTTCCTAGAGACTCTCACACCCTTGCCATTTTCATTGACTCTGGGGCAGATGCCAACATAATGGATGAAGAACGTGCTCACCAGTTGGGGATAGGGCGTGTCCTGTTGCCTAATCCTGTTTCCGCCAGTGCCCTTGACGGTCATCTTCTAGGGACAGTGACCCATCAGACCACCCCAGTCCATGTCCTCTTGTCTGGGAATCACCATGAAACCCTCCAATTTCAAATCCTGCAGTCACCCCACATCCCGCTCATCCTGGGCTTTCCCTGGCTTCGTCGTCATAATCCTCATATAGATTGGACAACAGGAGTCATTCTAGGGTGGAGCTCATCGTGCCACCAGATCTGTCTGAAGCAAGCCACCGCACCACGGCATTTGCCTTCTACCAGCATCATCCCAGATCTGACAGGGGTCCCGCTTGAGTACCACGTCTTCAAGGAGGTGTTCAGCAAGACCAAGTCTACTTCCCTGCCCCCTCACCGTCCCTATGACTGTGCCATCGACCTGCAACCTGGCACGTCTCCTCCCAAGCGACGGCTGTATTCCCTGTCTGTCCCTGAGAGAGAGGCCATGGAGGCCTACATCAGTGACTCGTTGGCTGATGGCATCATCCATCCTTCTTCATCACCTGCAGGGGCGGGGTTCTTCTTCGTTGCCAAGAAGGACAAGACTCTGAGACCATGTATTGACTACCGGGGGTTAAATGAGATCACTATCAAGAACTGCTACCCCCTTCCTCTCATCTCTTCCACCTTCGAACTTCTTCAGGGGGCCACCATCTACACCAAGCTCGACCTTCGCAACGCCGATCACCTGGTGCAGATTCGAGGGTGATGAGTGGAAGACTGCCTTTAACACTCCCACAGGACATTATGAATACCTGGTAATGCCCTTCGGGCTTACCAATGCCCCGGCAGTGTTCCAGGCCTTGGTGAACGACATGCTCAGAGACATGCTGAACTGCTATGTGTTTGTTTACTTGGATGATATCCTTATCTTCTCAAAGTCCCATGAGGAACACGTTCACCACGTGCAGTCTGTCCTGCAGCGACTTCTGGAGAACTCTCTCTTCGTCAAAGAGACAGCTCAACTGGTCCTGCTCCATGTTTTCCGGCTCCATGGTCTCCCTGTGGATGTGGTGTCTGATCGGGGCCCTCAGTTCACTTCAGTTTTTTGGAAAGAATTCTGTGCTTGCTTGGGGCCACCATCAGTCTGTCCTCCGGGTTTCACCCCCAGTCTAATGGTCAGACCGAGCGTATGAACCAGGAGATGGAGACAGCTCTCCGCTGCATGGTTTCACAAAATCCCTTGTCCTGGGCCAAGCAACTCCTGTGGGTAGAATATGCTCACAACACCCTGACCAGCTCTGCCACGGGTCTGTCCCCATTTCAGTGTGCCTATGGGTTCCAGCCTCCCCTTTTTCCTGCATTAGAGAAGGAGGCTTCCTGTCCATCAGTCCAAGTCTTCATCCGCCTTTGTCGCCGCACCTGCCTCCCTCCTCCGCTCTGCAGATCGTTACTCTGTCTCGGCTAATCGACAGTGCACCCAGGCTCCTGCCTACCAAGTGGGTCAAATGGTGTGGCTTTCCACTCGGGACATTCCACTCAGGGTGGAGTCCAAGAAATTGGCTCCTAAATTCATCGGTCCGTTTGCCATCCAGAAAATCATCAATCCTATGGCAGTAAGGTTGACACTCCCACAATCAATGCAGATCCATCCTACTTTCCATGTGTCCCGAGTGAAGCCGGTCAAGGAAAGTCCCCTTGTGCCTGCAGCTCCACCTCCTCCAACTCCCCAACTCATTGATGGAGATCCTGCCTACTCTGTTCGGCGCCTGCTGCGCTCCCGTCGTCGGGGTCGTGGTCTCCAATATTTGGTCGACTGGGAGGGTTATGGTCCAGAAGAGAGACCCTGGGTTCCTGCTCGTCACATCCTCGACCCCCAGCTTCTTGCTGATTTCCATCAACAACATCCCGATCAACTGTCCAGGACCACACCACCTCCTGGAAACACTCGTCAGGGACTCGCTGCTTCACCTCTGCACAACATCTCGGATGAAGAGGAGTCTTATTGGGACAATGAGGAGCCAGTGTTGGATAAGACTGGGTCCCCCCTCCAAACCCCCTCCACCCACCCAGCTGAGGAGGAGGAGGACATGCAACTCTCTGAGGAGGTTTAGATTGCCAGATTGTTCTTAGCCTCCATGCAAGACTCTCCAGCATTTTCCTTTGGACTGATTCCCCGTTGCCAACCCTGCCTGCCTCTGACTAACCTGCTCCGTCGTTCTCCCGGTAAACTATTCAGCTTTCTGTCTCCGACCACGATCTTTGTCTTAACCATTCCTGGTGTTTGCCTGCCGGTCTGGCGTCCTGCTGCTACACATTTGGACTGCATCAACTTGCTGGATTTATACGAAAGGTCAGACATCTCAGCCTCAAGAGACTCGTTGATTAAGCCTGTTTTTGGACTGCATACCTATTGCTTGTTTGCTGTAAAGACCATTCAAGGAGAGATTAAAGACTCTTTACTAAACGATCCTGTGGTTTGGGTTACTGCAATTGGGTCCTCACACACCTGTTACAATACCTGCCTCATTTTCTGCTGTGCATACTTAGAAGTTAGAACCATATAAAACAAAAACAGCACCTTGTAAAAATAATAATACAATAAATGCATCTGATAAATCACCCATCTTCTGTGGTGCATTCTTAGCAGCAGAGTATATATTAAAAAGAAATAGCTCCTTAAATATATTTTGAAACATAATCATTAATATTTTGAAACATTTGAAACATTCTAACAACACAGTATCAACCAATAGATCTGAAGGATGGTGGAGGATCTTCCATTTCAGGTTTATTTAAGGCATTATGTTGCAACGAGCTAGCTTCACATGTAGCTTCTGTCTCAGCACTTAGTGGATCTGCGCTCGACAATGCAGCCTAAGGCGGAGTAGTCGAGCGCAGATCCACTGAGCTTTCAGCACAGAGCGCATCGTCAGAAGTTGATAAAATAAATATAAAATTGCGTATTGTTCGATTCATATTGCGTACCGAACCAAGACCACTGTATCGAACGGTTCAATACAGATACATGTATTGTTGCACCCCTAATAATTACATCATCATAGTGAACTCCTTCTTGTAACACTCAGTTCATTCTGTTTTTCTCCTCCAGCCGAGCTCTTCGAAAAGCCAGAGGTGAGCGACATTAAGTTCCTGTTCTTAGTAGGAGGTTTTGCTGAGTCTCCCCTGCTGCAGCAAGCTGTCCAGAACATGCTCCAAGGCCGTAGCCGAATCATCATACCCCACGATGTTGGCCTCACCATTCTGAAGGGTGCTGTGCTGTTTGGCCTGGACCCCAGCGTCATTAAAGTCCGCCGTTCACCCCTCACATATGGGGTGGGCGTCCTCAATCGCTTTGTGGAGGGGAAGCACCCACCAGAGAAGCTGTTGGTGAAGGACGGCACGCGCTGGTGCACTGATGTCTTTGACACCTTCATCGCTGCTGACCAGTCTGTGGCACTCGGTGAGATGGTAAAGCGGAGCTACACACCAGCCAAGCCCTCTCAGCAGGTTATCGTCATCCATGTCTACTGCACAGAGAAAGAGATTGCAGGGTTCATCAGTGAACCTGGCGTGAGAAAGTGTGGGACACTTCGCTTGGATGTGAGCGGAACGGAAAGCACGGCACCACGGCGTGAGATCCAAACGCTCATGCAGTTTGGTGACACAGAGATTCGTGCCATGGCGGTGGATGTGTCCACTGGACGCACCGTCAAAGCTAGCATTGACTTCCTGAGCCATTAAGAAGGGAACCAGAGAGCTAATGTTACAAAATAGTTGGAAGCAATGGAAATGGAAACATACAGCTTACACACACACACACACACACACACACACACACACACACATACAACAATCACAATAAGCTGGGGATATTTAGTGAAAAGTGGTTAATGTTAATGAATCCCAAGGCTCGGTTCCTCACAATTTAAGCGTGGGTGGTAGACTGTTTGATGAAAGTGTTAAACTTCGGCTCAAATCCAGGCTAACATTCAACTGTAGAATCCAAGTTACAACAAAGAAAAGGACAAACTGGATGAGTTCAGTGTGTTGTAGGTCCATCACTTCACTCTGTCCATGTAGCTAAGGAGCTCTGTAGTGTTCACACTCATAACGAACCCATGCTAAGGCTATGGCTTTGTTGAGGCAGATTTAAGAGCTCTTGACAGGAAAGGTAAAGGTTTCTTCACTGGTGATCTTTGATCTCTTCTCCTCAGTCTAATGCATCTTTACATGCTTCACTTGTTTTTTCATTTTGTATTTTTAAAGTACCAAACAGATCGTAACACCATGTCATCAATTTTTGATTGAAGGTCTTAATACTGCTCCACTTCCATCAGCCTCCTCACTGCAGTTCTGAGGATCATATTAGTGGTTTTGCATGATTCAGCCCTTTAAACATGATGTAAACTGTTACACGTCGCAGTGCTGCCAGACGTTTTCCAGAGCATACTATTTTATTTTAGAGTGAATTTCTACCATCCACAAAGCCATTAGTAATAACAGTCCACTGCAGTGAACACGCTTAGTTTAGCTTAGCTTAGCTTTTTGTCAAAGTTAACATCTATTTGAGATACATGGCCAGCTAGCTTCATTCCTGTGTAAAAAAAACAAAACAAAATAAGAATACATGGGGCATGGCCACATTACACTTCAATTCAATTCAGTTTTATTTATATAGCTTAACCCTCTGATGCCCCTTTAAATCCTAACGTTAATACCCTTTCGCACATAAATGTGCACATAAAAACATCAAGCTATAAAAATCTAAGATTAGCAGCAATATTTATTTATATGCATTATTATTTTTTTGTAGTGTTATATTTCATAAAATCTTCACTAATCTACACTTAAAGCCCCAGGCCTCAAATGAAGCAGAGAAATGAGAATTTACATGTTTTATACTTTGTATTAGAGCAGGATCAAAAATAGTGTTTTGAATGGGTTTCAATGTGCACATTTATGTGCAAAGAAGTAACAACAGGTCTATTTTAGAGAGAACACTCACAAATGCACAACCTTGCATAGATCATCAACAATATGCATGAAAAAATGATAAAATATGCTAGAAAGTAAAAGCCAAATACACAAAAATGTGCAAAGGGGCATCAAAGGGTTAATATCAAAACAGAAGTTATCTCAGGACACTTTTCATATCGAGCAGGTTTAGACCGTACTGAACTCAGACAGAGCCTTGCTTATTTAGAGTTTAGAGATGTTTTCCACCTGCACCAGCTCCTGAGAATAAAAATCTGTCTCTTTAGCTGCTAGATTCTCCACTATGTTCACTAGCTGGTCTCTAACCATGTCTGTCTGCAGTTTGCTGTAGGGGAGGTAATATACAGTTGCCTGTTGCTGATGCAGACAGTGACACTGAACCAAACCGTAACACTGCATACAATAAAACCAAAACAATGAGCTTGATGATGCTCATGGTGAGGGAAACCACAGTTGAGTGACATTTCTTATGGCATCACTTATGGCAACAAGCATTGCAGACTACATATATGGCCATTTACTGATTGAGAAAAAGGGTTTTGTTGGGCATCTTCACTTGTTGCTGTTCACATTACCTACTTAAATACTCCGGAGTACTGAAGCATAGCAGTTTGTACCATAAATGTACTGATACCAACCCCAATGTGGACAATAGGACGTCAATCTAAGAACTGATGGCATGCTTTGGGGAATGACTGACAACACTGTCAAGTATCTGATCTTAATAAACAGTTGAACAAATAAATAAATAAATAGGCCATGTCAAGCCAAAACCACTTTAAGAGTTCCACAGTTAAATCTGTATCCGAGAATGTGAAACGTGTCACAGGCTAAAAGCAAGTATAGCCATCAAATGCGCTTAATTGTTGCCTTTATTTGTTTCTGCTTCTGATGATGAATCCAGGTGTGACAAATAATGAAGTATGTTTATTTCTGTAAATACAGTATTTAAATATTGTACAGATTTTTAGCGTTGTTTCAGCAGCTTGTGTGTGTGTGTATGCGTGCGTGTGCTGTGCGTGTGCGTGCTTCCACATGAACATCTCTTATCATTTTTTTTCTCACCAGCCATAGCATAAGCGGCCGAGGCAGTTTTGATTGCTATATTCATTCAAAGTGAGAGATCGGATGTGTTGCCTGTGCCTTTTTTTTTTTTTTTTTTTTTTTTTGCAATCACAAAAGAAACTTGAATACCTCCGTCCTTAAAAAATGCATTTCGATGAATGAGTCTGCTGTTGGTTTGTAAAATGGTAGCAGTATATGAATGTGTCTAGTCCCCTTTTCCATCTGCAATAAGTTCTGTAGGAATTTCATAATGACTTATTACATATTCAATGAAGACAATGTGCTCAACCAACTGGGACAAACTTGAGCCATTGAATTTAGCAGAAATGGTTGTTTCTGTGTTAAAGACTGAGACATAGTCAGCAATAATCATTCAAGTAAAAAGCCACTGTTCCAGATGATTATGAAGAGTTTAAGTCTTAATTAAACGAGTGCCTAGTATGATTGAATGTGATGTCAAGATTCACTCAGCCCATGAGACGATTTACTTAGCTTTATATGTAAGTGTGAATTCAGACGTAATCACTGAGCCTCACACTGAGTCATTGAAGGCCTTTTACACATCTAGATGTTCAACATGTTCAGCTAACATCCTTCTCACAGGTTGACTTAATGGGGCATTACTGTGAGGTATCTCTTATCTTAACTGATCTCTGTTGGCAGCCAGGAGAAACTGCAACTGGTCAAAAAAATCTCCTCGTCCTCGGTCCAGCCTGTGGGTGTGGTGTCCACATCATGCAGTGGATACCTTTGCATGTGGCTCGTTTCAAACATGGAAAAATGCTCAATTGGTGTTAATTTGTTTATTAATTAGAAGGTGCATCAGCTAATATGATAGTTTAGTTTGCTATTCTTTAGGGTGCAAAGGTCCCAGTATGCTTCAAAGTAACTGTCTAAGAACTTTTTTGTTTTTGCTGGTCCTGGTACTCTGAATGCAGTGTGATGATTGATGCTGTTAGGTTAGGGAACAGTCTTGGCTGACACACTCTCTCCCTGAAGTCATGTGACAAATAGTTGCTATTAAACACAGTGTGACGTGTGCATGATTGTGACAAAAACTAAAAAAACTGTAACAAGTGCGTATTTGAAGCATACTGAGGCCATCAGAGTTGAATTCAACACAAAAGCTCTGTGCAAGTGTTTTGCCTTCATGAATGATTGCACCGATTCCATTCAAATTCTGCTGTGACCCAGCCCTTATAACTGGTTCAGCATGTCCTGCTGTGGCAGTTACAGTTCAATGCTTATCCCTGACCACAAGTGTCATCATATCCTAACACAACTCAATGAGGCAAATGTTGTTTACAAGACTTGAAACAAGTCACTAAGCTAGCTAATTATCATTGAGCTAGACACAAAGCACCCTGTCAAGAAGCAATGCATTGCAGTGATACACCTTCTGTGAGTTGCTTGGCTCACGAAAGGCCAAAGTAATTGTCGAGTCATTGGTATTGATCAACAATCCCCACAGGTACATTGGGGATTTTGTGCTGTAGTGTTTCCAGGATCTTGCTATCTTAATTAGATCTTACAGACAATTTATAAAAGCCATTTTCATTTTCTTCGATTGTTTATTTGAACTGTGAACCACAGCGTCTCGCTTTTCAGTGTCAATGTACAAAGTCGCACAATCTGCTGCCCTCGGCACTCTTTCTGCAATGCATGTATCGCATGTGTCACATAGGAATGACTAAACAACAACTAGCAGCAGACAACAAGTTGATTGCTATTACTAATACACAGAATCAAAGTTTACCACTGATGATGATGATGATGATGATGATGATGATGATGATGGTCGTGTTTTGTGGAATAAACTGTGTGCTGCTCAGCCTTGTCACAGTGCTGGAGACTGGCTGGGCTGTGTCATTCCCTGCTGCTTTCTGAGCTGATGTAGTTGATAATAATAACCATAGCAGGGCAGCACTTCACATACTTTACTGATAACTAACCTAATAACCTTCTACACATCTCTATACTCACAAAGGATGGATATCAAGTGGAAGGGTTTAAAATCACCATGTTGTTTCCTTGGTTAGATAATTACAATGTGTTTTGTGCAACCTTGAGTATTATGTGATGCACAGGATACTGTTATGTAGCAGCTTCACATTTAAAGCTATGATAAAATGATATGAAGACATGTTTAGCTGACATTAGCCTTCTATTCTCTGTGTGTGAGGCAGTATTTGACGTTTTGGCTGAGATGTTAGTCTGAAGTCTGAGGTGGAGTGGTTCAGTGGGTTTGATTTGAGGTAGCAGTCTAGCCAGCTTGCATCTTGTACAAGTATCTGCTTAACACTATCTAAAATATACAGTAATTCAGAATTTTACAGCTAAAATGATTGAGCTTGTAGTTAGGATAATCTCAGCAACACAATGTACACTTTGTTCTTCTTTATTGATGATGCAACTGAGTTTCCTTATGTTTTTTTTTATCTTGATTTACTTAAAGTCTTGTTCTCTTGCAATTTTCACACAGTAATGAGTGTATTTTGATCAATGCCAGGTATTCACTGTCACCAATAAAATGTATATGTATTTCAAAGAACATTCCTGTGTGTGCCTTTGATTATGTATGCAGTTAAATTAAGTGTATTCAAATATTGTAGAACACAACAACAAAGATAGTATTGAGGAAAGGAAAGGAGTAGGAAGATGAAAAACTTTTCTAACTCATACTCATATAACTCAATGTTTATCATAAATATTACATCCATCACCCACACTTAAATAGTTACTTACTTACTGTGTTCATCCTCTGTGTACAGATGTATTCTACAATCATCCTCTTCATTTTATCAAATGTAGGTGCCCATCTGGCATGTTCCCAGTCTCACAGAGAGAAAACAGAAACAAACAACAACAACAACAACAAAAAGCAGTGTCTCATTCTTGATATCTTCTTAAACTGTTTGATTTTTTGACACATTTTTTTAGTACTGGTTCAAATTAAATTTTGCGCTTAAGTTAGACCTATCACCTTGTTTTATACTAAATTGTTAAATATTTCTATATTAATCTTTTTTGTAGTATGCATTTAGATTGTAAGGTGATTTTGTATTTGTTACCCCACACAGAGGCAACTTAAACTCTTAGACTGTGGACAAGAGTGTTAAAGTAGATGAGACACAAGGTACCTAAAAACTAAAAAATGGCTATATTAAAACCTAAAATAGATGGTGGTCTAGAAAGAAACAATGAAAAGTAATTACAAATAATAATAATAATTAAAAAAAAAAAATCAAAATCCTGTATCGCAAACTAGCCTTCAATATGGACCTGATATTTGGTCCCACCACAAGAACATCTATAAGAACTTTGTGTCCTTTAACCGTGGATTACACCGTTTTTCAATTTTAACATGAAAAACTGGATGATGGAATAAAGCCTGGGCAGCTGGCTGGGTGTTTATGAGGCAACACTGCCATCAAGTGGATTCAATGGAGTGGAGTATTATTATGATTATTAATTTATTTATTTTTTTAAAGAAACACATCCAGCATACAATAGAAAATAAATTACTGGCACTGCTCAGCAGGATAAAAATAAGAGACAAGAAATGTATTTTTTCTGTATAAAATGTTTTTGTATGTTTTTGTTGATATTATATTCACCTGCACTATGTATAAAGAGATAAAATGACAAGATTAGTGGAAGACATGAAACTATATCTGAACCAAAATAAAAGAGCAACATGAACAGGAAACAG